>CM077510.1:5010748-5353955 GCA_039654745.1 Houttuynia cordata | reverse complement strand
ATACGCTGCGATAAATGCATAGTGCTCTTCCTTGTTCCACTCAACCTGTTTGACATACTTTGATCTCTTGGCTGGGCTTGCCATCTATACCACAAAAGCAAAAGCATATGAGAAGAGAGATGTTGACGTAATCAAGAAACCACATGGAAATCGAGTTATCGAGTAACTGGGTATAAGGAAGACACAGATCGAGTAATCGAGTACTTGATCCTTCCATGGACCGTGGACCCGATTACTCGATCGTCCTACATGTAACGATAAAATGACATGGAAATCGAATAATCGAGTCATCGGGTACACGATAGTCAGAAATATCGAGTAAGCGATTACTCGCTTTATGTGTGTACCGTGAACCCGATAACTCGATCTGTGTCTTCCACGACGTCTATTCACGATACACACATGGAAATCGAGTAATCGAGGAATCGGGTATAAGGAAGACACAGATCGAGTAATCGAGTATGCGAGAACTTCATACGTCGATGACCGTGGACCCGATTACTCGATCATCATACACGTCACGATAAGATGACATGGAACTCGAATAATCGAGTCATCGGGTACACGATAGACACATATATCGAGTAATCGATTACTGGATTTATGTGTGTACCGTGAATCCGAGCACAAATCGTTAACCACATGGATATCGAGTAATCGGGTATAAGGAAGACACAGATCGAGTAATCGAGTACGTGATCCTTCCATGTACCGTGGACCCGATTACTCGATCGTCATAGACCTCGCGATAACCACAGAGTATTCAAATAATCGAGTAATCGGGTACACGATAGACACATATATCGAGTAATCGAGTCCTCGATTAGTCGATTTCTGTGTGTACCGTGACCCCGATTACAGATCTCGATCCACGGATCACTTTCGCGTAATCGGGTACACAGTCCATGGATCTATCGAGTACTATATTACTCGAAAACTCGATTCCATCGGTGGCTGATCGGGAGAGTCCGATCGGCTCGACAAGAAGAAGTTTTTGATTAATAAATACGGAGATCGGGGAAGAGGTGAAAACAGATGACCGTAACAACTGTTACAATTGGCCTAAAGTCAGCAGATCGAGCACAAATCGTTACACGCAGAGGCAGTAAACCCGTCAACGAAATGTTAAAATTCGAAAAAATCAAACAATCAGGGCCGTGTGCTTACCGAGACGTCAATGACAAGGGACGGTCTTCGACGACGGTGCGGCGGCAGGAGATGCAAGAGGGAGGGAAAAATGGTTTATTGGGGGGCGGGGGAGTCGCGTGCGAAACGGTGGAAGGAAGATTCAGGATGGGAGTGATGGCGGCTGGGATGAGAAAGAGCGATGAACGGAAGGAGAAAGGAAAAAAAAACCCTAGGCAGCCCGTGATTTTTCGTCAGCCTGATGCTCACTCGAGTGAGAATCAGCCTTTCAGGGGTGAAAGGTGAAAATTTGTCACCTTTCACCGTCAGCACCCACTATTCACCCTTTCAGCTAAACAAACACAAATCAGCTGAAAGGTGAAAATTTTCACCTATCACCGTCACCGACCATATTTCAGCCTTTCAGCAAACAAACACTTTTCACCCTGAAAGGTGAAAATTTTCACCTTTCAGGGCTGAAATATTTATCTTTCAGCTTTCCAAACGCACCCATTGTCGCAAATTATGTGTCCTTTGTGTCTCATCTTGAACGTTCCTTTGCTCAAAAGGTCTCATTGCTTGACCTGTACTCTATGTCTATGACATGATCTATTATGGGCATGTCATTCAAATGTTTCAGCATCGGGGATTGTAAACTCTAGGGCTAAGTACTGTGAACGTGGCAGAACGTGATCTTTGGCGAATCTTGTGGCGTGTCTCATTGATGAGTCATTTTGTCGGGTCTCAGTTGAGTTCCCAGACTCAATCGTTTTAAGATATTGAACACTCATTTATGAGTGGATTCGAGTTATGTCCAAACATGGTCTTGCACTCCTATGAAGAGTCGAATTTAGAAAGTCATGTTTCAAGCTTCTTAATGAGGTGCCTCAGATGTTTTTAGTGTCAATCGGTTGAAATATCTGTTTCTCCGCTAAGAGTCATTTATGAGAAGTCTTAGTTGGAATCATAGTATGCTCACGAGCCATAGGTAGATCCATGGTGATATCAGATTTATTGAACCTCTGTAGTTCAGCCGATGACGGCGATCGCATGCGCTTTAGATTGTGTGACATTACGGAAGGTCTGCTATCTCCGCCCATTGTGCCCGTAAGCACCAATGGGGCCAGCATCCCTAGACGCATAGCCGGGTTCCTCTGTAGAACCTCTAGGATGTTCTGGTATTGATCTCCATACGGGAAGTGGACAGAGCTGAGAGCAGAAATTGTTATCTCCGACCCTTTTGATGTTTGAAGTAGATACTCTTATGACATCTCCTTACTCTATGTAAGTTTGGAATCTTAAATATTGATTTTATCCTTCCTTGACCTTTGAGACTCTCGGATGATGATTGGTTTCCTAGTAAGCGAACTGCATAATTGCTGATCCGGAGTCTCTTTGTACTTGTCTTCAATCTTTAAATCTTTTGACATTTGAATTATTATTCCATTGTGGGTTTTCTTGTATCGTACTGGGTATTTCTATGGAATACTCATGCATCCTCTGATGCAGGGATTAAGATGGAATAGAAGTGATTGGCTATTACTTTTGGTGATGTTGGACGCTGGAACTAGAAGACAAGTTACTTGTAATTTAATATTTATATTGATGATTGTTGAACTTGCAGCCTGTGTGCCCATTTTATTTTAATTATGGAGACTTGTCAAATAATGTAATAATTAAATTAGAACCTCATTTTGTTATTCTATCTCGTGTACGTGGATATGGTTTAAGTCTTATCGATTCAATATGACCCAAGCATGTAAATGGGTATGTGATGATTCGAGTATTCGTTCCGTCCCAGATTCCGACCCTTATAACCTTAATTGGATTATAGCTTCCGCGCATATTGGGGTTATGGAAATTTGGGGTGTGACAGCTTGGTATCGGAGCTCAGAAAGACTTAAATAATTATTCACGGTACAAAGATTTAGAATAACTATGAGATAAGAGTGTGGAACCCTAGATTGCGAGATGAAGCATAATTGTACCTAATGACTAATTGGTACTCTGATTTAGGTTAATGGCGAGAACGCGTAGCGGCAGAATTTACGAGAAGGATCGACAGGAGACGGCAGTGGTTGGCTGATTGGAAACTGTGGGACGACATTGGTCATGGAACAGAAGAAGAACCTTTTCTGATCGACGTAGAGAAAGAGCCTGACGTGTTAGACTCTAAAGAAGATCCGAAAGAAGATCCAGAAGAAGACCCAGAGGAAGATCCCGAAGAAGAGCATCTGTTCACTAGTTTCTTGATAAACCAGGAGTTTCGGACGGTCTTAGAGCATCTAGCTTACGTTCGTGCCAAGGATGATCTAGTTCTTTTCTATAAGCTATATGTCAGGTTTAAATTCCTAGGATACAGGTGGCCTCACATGACCGATTGGGAGATAGAATAGTATGAGGATCACCTAGTGTTCGCACCTATGAATGTGTCCTTAGCCATCTTAGATGAGTAGCTCTGAGAAGTGGTGTTCAGGGACTGAGTTAGGAAGTTTTAAATGATGAGAATCTTCAATAACCCTGCTTTTCTTTCAGGGATTTAGGTGTAACTTTGAATTGGAATGGAATAAAAGACTTCTTTCGGCTTTTGTGTTTTTGTGCTCTTTTGTGTGGTTGACTTGGTTGTCGTGTTAGGAGTCAGGGATTGGAGGATGAATTAAAATGAAACACAGGTGTTAAGTTCTAATTCTCCTTCTTTCCTTGGCTGTAGATTTTCTGAGATGGTGACTGGAGCTCATGGCCGGCGATCAAGTGCAGTACCAAACCCATCTCAAGACGAAGCTGCGAGTCAGAATTTGTCCGACATGGTGAGACAATTGGCAGCTGAGCTCCGGAATGGAGCAAGTAGCAGCGGAATGGCCAAAGTGAAAGCACCCACTTTGGAACGTTTCAAGAGGGCAGGACCTGCGTTTTCGGGTGATGACAACCCGGAGAAAGCTGAACTATGGGTGGTGGAGGTCGAATGCCTGTTCAAAGGAATGAAGGTTCCGGTGGAAGAGCAGGTGGTCTTTGTAACCTATCTGTTTGTGGGGGAAGCCGTTTTCTGGTGGGAATCTACGGAACGGAACAACTTTAAGGCTGGACAGGACATCTCTTGGGAGGAGTTCAAGAAGGTGTTCAACAAGAAATACTTTCCTCCACATGTATAGTGCAGGAAGGAGAAGGAATTCTTGGAGCTCGTTTAAGGATCCATGTCCATACTTCAGTACGAGACTAAGTTTGAGCAGTTGCAGCGATTTGCAACAGATGCTTGTCCTAACGATCTCGTGAAAGCAAGGAGGTTTGTGGATGGTCTACGTGACCGATTAAGGGCAAAGGTGTTGGTTTCTCAACCGACCACGGTAGCGAAGCTGGTTGAACTAGCCTCTATTTTGGAAGATGACTATAAAAGGACCCAAGAGCGGAAAGGGAGTTCCAGCAAGGGTCAGGCCAGTAATTTCAAACGCTCTGGATTCAAGAGATTCGATAACAATGGTCGTTTTACAAACCGACCGGCGAAGCAGCAGAAACAGCAACAATAGCAGCCGAACCAGGGGAATAATCAGAACCGTGCATTAGTACCCTACCGTTAGCCTCAGCGTAATAACGGGCCAAAAGCTGGAGGCAAGTGCAGATTTTGTGGACAACCGTCTCATGCTGGGAAGCCATGATCGCAAGATACCCGGAGATGTTACAGTTGTAATGAAGTTGGTCACATTGCGCCCTACTGCCCGAACCGTGACAAGAAAGTAGGAGGGGAGACGAGTAAGAAGGCTCAGGCTCGAGTCTTTGCTCTGATTTCGGCGGACGCCCAAGCTTCGAACGACGTTATCGAAGGTACTCTACTTGTCTTGAATAGATTGGCTAGAGTATTGACAGATCCAGGATCTTCTAGATCTTTTATTTCTGTGGTGTTTGCTGCCAGTCTAGAAAGGAAACCTTCTAGACTTGAGTGTGATCTTTCTATTTCTACTCCTGTTGGGGACTCAGTGTTATCAACTGAGTATCTGAAGGATTCTTCTGTGTTGATGGATGATGTTGTGATGCTTACTGATTTGGTTTTGCTTGAGATGCTTGATTTCGACATAATACTGGGAATGGACTGGTTAGCTAGATTCGGTGCTACAGTGGATTATAGCAAAAAGAGGGTATACTAGAATTCCGGGAAAGAAAGAATTAATGTTTCAAGGAATTCTTTTAAGGAAGGAAAATTTTCTAATTTCTGCGTTGAAAGTTCAGAAATTAGTAGCTAAAGGGTGTAGAGCCTTTTTAGCTACCGTAGTGTCAGAAGAGAAAACTATCCCTAAAATAGAAGAAATTGAAATAGTAAATGAATTCATCGATGTGTTTCCAGAGGAGTTGCCTGGTTTGCCACCAATACGGGATATTGATTTCACCATAGATCTGATGCCAGGAACTACACCGATATCGAAGGCACCATATCGGATGGCACCTGCGGAATTAAAGGAATTGAAAGAACAACTACAGGAGTTGCTGGATAAACGACTGATTCGACCGAGTGTATCTCCCTAGGGAGCGCCAGTATTGTTCGTGAAGAAGAAAGACAGATCCATGAGATTGTGTATAGACTACCGGATGCTAAATCAGGTGACAATAAAGAATAAATATCCGTTACCGAGGATCGATGACTTATTTGATCAACTGCAGTGAGCAAGAGTGTTCTTGAGAATCGATTTGTGGTCTAGATACCATCAGTTGAGGATCAAGGAGGAAGACATCTCCAAGACAGCATTCCGAACTAGATACGAACATTATGAGTTTCTAGCAATGCCTTTCGGTCTGACAAATGCCCCTGCAGCGTTTATGGATATGATGAACAGAATCTTCAAGGCATTGTTAGATCAGTTCATGATCGTGTTCGTGGATGATATATTGGTCTACTCAGCGAGTCAGGAAGAGCACCGAAGACACTTGGCTCAAGTGTTACAGATCTTATGAGAGAACCAGTTGTATGCTAAGTTTAGCAAGTGTGAATTTTGGTTGGGCAGAGTAAATTTCTTGGGTCACGTCATTTCGAAAGACGTAGTTTCAGTGGATCCGACGAAGGTGGAAGCAGTTCTTCACAGGGAACAACTGAAGAGCGTGACCGAGATCAGAAGTTTCTTGGGATTGGCGGGTTATTATCGGAGGTCCATTGAAGGATTTTCCAGTTTAGCTTTGCCAATGACCAAGTTAACAAGGAAGGGAGTGAATATCAACTGGAACAATGATTGTGAAAAGAGTTTTCAGGAGATGAAGAGAAGATTGACTTCTGCACCGATTCTGAGACTTCCATCAGGGTCTGGTGGGTTTGTCATTTATAGCGATGCCTCGCAATACAGTTTGGGTTGTGTACTGATGCAGAATGGACATGTAGTGGCTTATGCATCGAGACAACTGAAGATCCATGAGCAGAATTATCCAACTCATGACTTGGAGCTGGCAGCAGTGGTGTTTGCTTTAAAGATTTGGAGGCACTATCTATATGGTGAAACTTTCGAGGTATTCACTGATCACAAGAGTCTGAAATACATCTTTTCTTAGAAGGACCTGAATATGAGACAGAGACGGTGGTTGGAGTATTTGAAGGACTATGACTTCTCTATCCACTACCATCCAGGTAAGGCGAATGTGGTTGCAGATGCACTAAGCAGGAAGACAGGAATAGTGGCGCATATGATGGTGCAAGAATGGCGAATGATGGAGGACCTGGGAAGGTATAACTTGGAATGGCCAACAACCCAGAGGACTTCATTTCTGGGAAACATCTTGGTGAGATCGATGATATATGAGAAGGTGCTGGAGGCACAAAAGAATAGTCCTCAGTTGCAGAAACTGTTGGAGAAGCTAGATTTCAAGAAAGGAACTGATGAAGGTATTTTATTGCAAGGAAGGTTGGTCGTACCAAAGGTTGTGGAGCTGAGACAAGAACTTCTTCGAGAGGCACATCATTCACAGTATGCGATTCATCTGGGGAGCACAAAGTTATATCAGGACTTGAAGAGGAACTTTTGGTGGAACGGGATGAAGCAAGATATTGGAAAGTTTGTATCCAGATGTCTGACTTGTCAACAAGTGAAGGCAGAACATCAAAGACAAGCAGGATTGTTACAACCGTTGGAGATTCCATAGTGGAAATGGGATCACATTACAATGGATTTCGTGGTAGCCTTACCAAAGAATCAGAAGCAGAAAGATGCAATTTGGGTGATCGTGGACCGACTTACTAAGACAACCCAGAGAGTTTAGCTGAGCTATATACTAGAGAAATAGTAAGACTGCATGGCACACCGATATCGATTGTATCTGATCGAGATCCAAGGTTCACATCCAGAACATGGAAAGGTATTCAGGAAGCTTTAGGTACTAAGCTCAGTTTTAGTATAGCTTTTCATCCACAGAGTGACGGACAGTAAGAAAGGACAATACAGACTTTAGAAGACATGCTCAGAGTGTCTGCTATCGATTAGAAGGGCAATTGGGACGATCATCTGCCATTGATTGAATTTGCCTACAACAACAGTTACCACTCTAGTGTTGGAATGGCACCGTTCGAAGCACTGTATGGAAGACAGTGCAGATCGCCCACCTATTGGATAGAGATCGGAGAAAGTCAAGTAATGAAGTCAGAATTAGTACAGTACTGTGCGGAGAAGGTGAAACAGATTCGGCAAAGGTTACAGACAGCGCAAAGCAGATAGAAGAGTTATGCAGATTGCCGAAGACGAGAATTAGAGTTTCAGGAAGGAGACAATGTGTTCTTGAAGGTTTCTCCGTCAAAGGGAGTTATGAGGTTTGGTAAAAAGGGGAAACTAAGTCCGAGATTCGTAGGACCATTTGAGATCTTAGAACAGGTTGGGCCAGTTGCTTACAAGTTGGCCTTACCCCCACAGTTAGCAGATGTGCACAACACATTCCATGTGTCTATGTTGAGAAAGTATGTGTCGAATACATCGCACGTGTTAGACTACACGACTATGGAACTAGAAGTAGACTTATCTTTTTCGATGAAGCCTATCAAAATTTTGGATAAGAAAGATCAGGTGCTACGAAGAAAGACAATACCGTTGGTGAAAATTTTATGGCAAAACCAGCACTCCGAGGAAATGACATGGGAAACCGAAGAAGAAATGATGAAATCCTACCCTCAACTTTTTGAAGTATGATTAACGGCATTTCGAGGAAGAAATATTTTTTTAGGAGGGGAGGATGTAACACCCGAAAAATCGGTATGTTTATTGAAAATTGCTATTTTAGGAAACTGGTCTAAAATAGGAAAGTTTTCGTACCTGTTGTGATTTTTGGTCCGGTATATCAATTTGGTATGTAGAGTTCTATTTTGATGCATGTTGGTCAATGGTGGGTTAACCAGATTAGGCAAGTTCCCCGAGCGCAAGGACTAGACCTGGAGCTGAGGCCCGTCTGACGCCAGGGGTTGGATGCACCTGACGCCAGGGCCACTTGAGTGCTAGATCAGGGCTGGCCACACGTGTGATTACACTTGTGGTGGAGTCGAGATGAACGTGTTGCCAGGTTCAGGAATCGTGCATGGTGGAGTGACACATTGTGTACGCGAGTCATCAAAATCGTTCATCTGTGAATCTTGTCCCAAGAAGCAGGAAGACCAAGAGCTAGTGCCACGTGGACTTAAGGCTTGGTGCGTTAATCTCGTGGATGATGTGGGCTACTCCTTGGGCCCACGACTTGGTGGACCAAATCTTGGGGAAAGTGGGGATCTGATTCTTATTTCGAATTAAATTAAATTTGATTCAAAAAAATAATAATGGGAAGTTACCTTGTTAGAGGTGGCAATCATGGAAGTCACTTTGAATTTCAGAATTGATATATTTGAACTTGAGCCAATTAAGGGCTGGTTCTTGGACGTGATAGGATCACCTAACAAGATTTGATCTCTTTCATTAAGGAGTGCCATGTGCCACTAGAGCAAATCATGGTGATTGATTCCATTGATGGAAGTTGCTAAGATTCTAACCTTAATTAACTTAATTTCCTAAAGTAAAGTATTGTAATTGACTAGATGAGTGGCAATCAGATGTTGTGGAAGTATTATATCAAGTTGTACTCTTTTCAAATTGGACATAATGCTTTGGTAATGGGCGTCCAATTGGAAGTAAAATCTGCCATAGGCAATTATGGTTTTCAATTTGGGAATCACTAGCTTAATTAAAGGAGAACTTAACAAGTCCGGTTCTGATTTTGAGGATCTCGTCTTGGATTATGGACATCCTCCTTTGCTGAACCTAATGTGGACCGTTAGATGTGAGAGGATCAACGGTGGAGATGCCATGGATGGGCCAAGTTTACCTATTTAAGGACCACATTGGAGGAGCTGGTAAACCTTTAGACCGGCAGCCCTTAGGCTCTTCTCTTTGAGAGTCCTTCTCCCTCCATCTCGTCCTCTCCTCTCCTTTCCCATCCAGCAGCAAGCCTTGCCCGTGTGGTGGTCGTGGTGTGAAGAATCGACGAGGTCTTACTGTGGTGCGATCGGCAGCTTACTTGCACGTCAGGGTCGTGTCCTTCAAAGCAAGTAGGATATTTTTTTTACCACAACCTCTTTCTTTGATATTTTTTTGATGATCATGGGTTGCTCTATTGCTGATCTTGTGGCCTATAGCATATTCTAATCGTATGACATGAATTATTATTGCGTGCAATGAATGTTACATATTTCGAGTTGTATGTGATATCATGTACGGGTAAGTGTATACCCATGATTTCCTCATGCCGACCCCTAGATGACATCCCCACATGTTTTCATCAATATGCCTTGTTTGTGTCTTACTTTAGTGTCACTTCCATGTGCTGTCCAATGAAAGTTGGCTGCTTTACGAGTCCTTATGTCAATCCATGTGTTGCTTGTGCTCGATTGGTAATTCGGTATTCTATTCGCCTATCCCATGCATAAGATGTTCATGATTCATTATTCCTTGTTCTCTGATGAATAAAGGTGGAAACTTTGGAATATGTCAGAGCACTTCGGTGCTTATATTGTCTGGAAATGCTTGGCATAAAT
This sequence comes from Houttuynia cordata, assembly GCA_039654745.1. Lineage (NCBI taxonomy): Eukaryota > Viridiplantae > Streptophyta > Magnoliopsida > Piperales > Saururaceae > Houttuynia > Houttuynia cordata. The sequence continues at coordinate 5,343,817 of CM077510.1, read as the reverse complement.
GGGTATGTTGTGTCTAATGAAGCTTAGTGGTGTAATCACTAAACGGGTAGTATATCAAGGTACATGCCATGCTAAGCAATGAATTAATTAACATAAAATTTATAAAACACACTCTTTGTCGTACGAATGGAGTCTGACATCTTGTCAAGATGTCACTGTTCACTGTGGTGTCCGGGAATACATGGCAACTTGGGAATAATGTGAATAAAGGATTAAGTAGAAATAATCATCAATCGGGGTTAAGTTGGTAACTAAAAATGGAATTAAATCTAAGGATTTCAGAACCATTTGGGTTATGTGAAAGTTGTTAAGAATGTTAAGATAATGTGAGAAAGAGACATTAATGAATTAATCAAGTATATATAATTAGTTAATTAATATAACTTAAGTTAATTGTTCTCGGCTAGGCTTAGTCCTACACTGACGAACTCTAATCAGAAAATGATAACTAATTGTACAAAAATCTAAAAATTATGTCGTTTGGATTGTGCACTAGACATCTAGGGCTACTTATGATAAAAATTTCATGGGTTAGTTCACTCTTTACAGATTGTAGTGACCAATTGAAACGGGCTGTCCTGTTTGGGACAGAACACTATTTTTGGTTCTAAAAACCCTAAACCCTATTATTACTATGAATTATGGGTTAAGACATTACTGAAAACCTTAATTAAGTATAATAAGACCCCTAAGACCTTGGGAACAGTAACTCTAAAAGCTTGTCTACGGGTCGTAGAGCTGAGAACATTGTCCCAAATTATGTGTCCTTTGTGTCTCATCTTGAACAATCCTTTGTTCAAGATGTCTCATTGCTTGACCTGTACTCTATGTCTATGACATGATCTATTATGGGCATGTTATTCAAATGTTTCAGCGTCGGGGATTGTCAACTCTAGGGCTAGGTACGGTGAACGTGGCAGAACGTGATCTTTGGCGAATCTTGTGGCGTGTCTCGTTGATGAGTCATTTTGTCAGGTCTCAGTTGAGTTCCCAGACTCAATCGTTTTAAAATATTGAACACTCCTTTATGAGTCGATTCGAGTTATGTCCGAACATGGTCTTGCACTCCTATGAAGAGTCGAATTTCGAAAGTCATGCTTCAAGCCTCTTAATAAGGTGGCTCAGATGTTTTCAGTGTCAATCGGTTGAAATATCTCTTTCTCTGCTAAGAGTCATTTATAAGAACTCTTAGTTGGAATCATAGTATGCTCACGAGCCATAGCTAGATCCATGGTGGTCTAAGATTTATTGAACCTCTGTAGTTCAGCCGATGACGGCAATCACGTGCTCTTTAGATTGTATGACATTACGGAAGGTCTACAATTTCCGCCCATTGTGCCAGTAAGCACCGATGGGGCCAGCATCCCTAGACGTATGGCCGGGTTCCTCTGTAGAACCTCTAGGATGTTTTGGTATTGATCTCCATAGGGGAAGTGGACAGAGCTGAGAGCAGAAATTGTTATCTCCGACCCTTTGGATGTTTGGAGCAGATACTCTTATGACATCTCCTTACTCTATGTAAGTTTGGAATCTTAAATATTGATTTTATCCTTCCTTGACCTTTGAGAGTCTCAGATGATGATTGGTTTCCTGGTAAGCGAACTGCATAATTGCTGATCCGGAGTCTCTTTGTACTTATCTTCAATCTTTGAATCTTTTGACATTTAAATTTTTATTCCATTGTGGGTTTTCTTGTATCCTACTGGATATTTCCTATGGAATACTCTTGTATCCTCTGATGCAGGGATTAAGATGGAACAGAAGTGATCGGCTATTACTTTTGGTGATGTTGGACGCTGGAGCCAGAAGACAAGTTACTTTTAATTTAATATTTATATTGATGATTGTTGAACTTGCGGCCTGTGTGCCCATTTTATTTTAATTATAGAGACTTGTCGAATATTGTAATAATTAAATTAGAACCTCATTTTGTTATTCTATCTCGTGTACGTTTATATGGTTTAAGTCTTATCGATCCAGTATGACCCAAGCATGTAAATGGGTATGTGATGATTCGAGTATTCGGTCCGTCCCAGATTCTGACCCATATAACCTTAATTGGATTATCGCTTCCGCGCATATTGGGGTTGTGGAAATTTGGGGCGTGACAGTTCAGGTTTTAATTTCAATAATGCCAAAGCTATTGATATTTCACCATGGTTTTTGAAACAGGTTCATAAACCTTTCTTCCCATAAGTTATTTTATGATAAATTTTATCTCTCACAAATTTTTTTCTGTGTTATTAATTCTATCAGACTGAAAACGATGGTACATACTATTGTTTTCATTTATCTTGGGGGTATCTGAAGGTCTGAATGAGTAATGTTCCAAGTAAACATGAACATGACTAGTGTAATTAAGGATGAGGACTTCAACTTTACTGGATGCTGATCTATACATGAAATATGCATTTTATTATCTCCTAAACTTATGATTATGCTAGTGTTTGATTAGAATAACTACTACTTTAATATAGTTTTTGGTTTTTGTAGGAAACAAGAATAATACACAGAAATGAGGAGAAAAATAACTCGAATGGCTAAATCATCATAACTTTGTGTACAAATATCAGATTGGACTGATTCAAGTCAGCTTTCCAACGCCACCAACCACACGCAATTCGGAGTTCAGAGCAGAAAGTTATAGCTATTTGAATTTCATGAACAGTAACAACGATCGATCGGCTATCAATGCAATCGATCGTCTCAGCCGCAAAACAGTATTATTGAAGGAAACGCTCGATCGGCAACAAAACGATCGATCATATCTACTGGAATTTTTGATCCGCGCAAGACAGTTACTACGATCGATCGGTATCATATAGCGTCGATCGGCAAAGCGATCGATCGAAGGAAAATTACGAAGGAATTGCGATCGATCGATAGCGAACGATCGTCAATACGGAGCGATCGATTGCCGTCTGCAGAAAATCAAAATAAGACCTATTTCGACTTGGATTTGGAAGGGGACTTCGTGGTTTCTCTTCACTCTTATAAATAAGCTTTATGGGAGAACGTTTTGAGCATTCAACCTTGGAGAACCAGAGCTTTATTGGAGGCTAGAGAGGAGGAAGAGAAGATGTCTTTTGGAGCAAAGAAGAAGAAGGATTCATGACGTTGGATCTACATAAACAGGCTTTTATTTTCTCTCTTTCTATGTGTAACTAAATTCCTTGTCAAGGCTTAATGAAGCCCTAGATGTGTATTGCTACTCTTGATAGTTTAATTCTAAAAAGTTGATTATGATTCATGCTTAATGCGATTTCATGAGTTTCTTTTGAGTGCTTGATCATAGACTTGATTGATTATGAATGAAATTAAATATTGTGATAAATTTTATGCCCGATCAAGGATAAGATTAATTGCATTATAATAGAGTTGTGATTGATTCTATGCCCGATCAAGGATAGGATTGATTACACAATAGTTGATGAACTTTCGTGTCCGATCAAGAACGTTAGTGAATTCATTAGTAATTCGTGTGTTCGATCAAGAACATGAATTACCATATCATGTCAATGTATGCTTAATAATAATTGAGAGTAGTAATTGCATGTCTAGTGGTGGATTCATTACCTTGATAATTCTCTGCATTGATTAAAACTCAGCTTAGTAGTTAAAGTTCATAGCTTTATTTAGATTAAATAAAAACTACAACTTTCTTCTCTTGAATTTGGTAAAAGATTAATCCGTCCCTGAGGTTCGACAACCCTTTAATACTCACCGTAGTACAATTGCCTTGTTCACTTGCAAGGGTTTTAATTTTAAACGATCAGATGCCTTTTGAAGTCTTCATAATTTCCATGTTTCCGTTCACCATAATTTTTCCCCAAAATGTTGTTTAACAACACCAGTTATGGCACACATAGTAAACATGAATGTCTACATTCCATGCTGCAAAGCTTTTTCCTACATCCATTGCTTCATGTTTACTAATGTTTCATGCCAAAAAAAAAAGAAAAAAAATGTAGATTTCAAATATTTTTTAATTAAACACTTGAAAGGCAGGAATTGTCATTAGCATGAACCACCTCATTTTTATTTATCGATTTAATTAATCACTGAAGCACCCAAATGTTGATCAAGTCTCATAGGAATGCCACTTGATAGGTTGTTCAAAATCTGAGTGATAAGGCACATAGTAGACTATTATGCTTCAATCAATTTGCATAATGATATCTATTTGCATTACTAGAGAGAGAAATCCATGGGACAGAGAACTGTCTTATCCGAAGAAAGGTTTAGACTTTAGAGTATATACTAATTAAGGTTGACGACAAGAAACGTACTCTAGGCATGCAGAAGTGAATTTAAGCTTTCGAACACACTATTATGAATAGAGGTACATCCCCATATATTTCACAAATGGAAGACGCATGCATGTTCAAAATGTGCATCATTCGACCATGTGGTTAGTTCATGCAGATTGGCAGGTTACATATACCGAAGTTCAGGCAACAGCCTCATTGGGAGGAGGGAGATGACCATGTTACCACCCTCAAGCGAGGGCCTCGAGCATTCATGCAGATGTTACATATCAGGCAGAGAATATTGGGCGAATGCCATTGCAAAATCAAGTTTACTCAATATCCATTCAAATCTTTGTCAAGTCAACCGCTCCTACAAATCCTCCACAGAATGATCCCAAGCCTTCCCGTGTTGATCCCCTCTACAAGAAGACTCCTCAAAATCAGGTGGAGTTAGTTCAGATTGAACCCATATCTCCTTCATTATTGGCCGAGATAGTTCATGATATTAATCCCCCATATGCCAGTTGCTCCTCCGCCTTATTTCAATGTGCCTAGTATACCAGGCTGATAGTAAGCCTTTTTGATGCTGATCCCATCTCTTGTGAGTGTTCCAATATTCCTGTCATCCGAACTCCTATGCCAATCAGTGCCCAAAAAAAAAAAATATTCGCAATGGCATTTAAATTTAATGAGCTGGATTAGAAAACCAAATGAACTGATTGTAGAAATTTGACTTAATTTTAAACTGAGAATGCGATCGATCTTTGTTTTTTTTTTGGGCACTGATTGGCATAGGTGTTTGGATGACAGGAATATTGGGATCGATCGATTGGCCTTGACGATCGATCATAGTCTCGGGTTGTATTCTGTTTTTCATCTGGCCGAGACGACGATCGATTGCTTGATGAAACGATCGATTGTCGTGACGATTTTTGAGATTTTCTGCCGTTTTGGATTCCAAAAGTTGCATTTTTTCATTTATCTTCTTCCCAACAGAGTCCTTCATTATAAGGATAACGAAAATTCTCAGAGAAGGGTAACAGAAAGGATCCAAACTTTTTCTTCTTCCCTCAAAATTCTTGGTCCATCATTGAGCAATAGAATATCCATTGATCGACATCCAGTCAGTTTGATTTGTGTGCACCTTTAAACTGATGAAGTGGTACGTTGTATCTCTGGAACGGAACGTCTTTGATTCCTGTGCACAGAGGACGGCGTATCTGTTTCAAGGACTGCGCATAGCGTGCCTCTAGCCTGGTTTTATTTCTTCTAATCTTTGGTATTTTCATTGAATTGTTTGTCAATTTAATTAGTAGTATTCTAGCCCTCTTCTATGTGACAATCCCAACAATCTTGAAGCATATATTATTGATTTTGTTGATTGAATACTACTGTATTATGTGTGTTTGCAAATTGTTGAAACCTGAGAAGTTTGATGGGAAGAATTTCATGAGATGGCAGACTAAAATGAAATTCTGGTTGACCTAATTGAATATTTTCTATGTGATTTGTGATGCTGTTGTGGATAAAATTGTGTCTTCGAAATCTGATAAGACTACTAGTTCTTCTGATGTTGGAATTGTTAAGTCTGTTGATAGTGATAAATTATAACAAGATGATGAATTATGTCATTGACAATTTCTTAGTGTTTGGAGCAATGAGTTGTATGATCTGCATGTAAACACTAAATCTGCCAAAGAATTATGGGAAACTCTTGATAGAAACTTTGGAAAGGAGCATGAAGGGGAAGAGAAGTATGTTGTGGGAGAGTACTTTGACTATAAGATGGTTGATAACAAATCTGTTAGAGACCAGGTAGTCGAAATTCAGAATTTGGTGGCTAAAATCATTAAGAAAGGCATTCCCATTGACAAGGGGCTCCATGTTCCTGTGCTTATCGACAAACTACCACCCTCATGGCAGGATTTCCAAGTTAACTTGAAGCACAAGAGGGACGCAATGTCGATTGATGACCTTATGGTGGCCATACAAATTGAAGAGAAGCACAGGGGCAAGATGAAAGTCTTGCAGGGTTCTTCTTCTAGGGCTAATGATAGTGCTCAAGCTAATGTTGTGGAAGGAAAACCCAAGGCTTATGGCAATAAGAAGAACAACAAGAAGTTTAAGAATCGTTCTTTCAAACCTGGTGCCAATATCCAAAAGGATAAAAAATCAAAGGTTTGCTAGGCCTGTAGAAAACCTGGACATTTTGCAAACAGGTGTAAAGAGAAGAAAGGTCAGGACCATAGTCATGGTGGGGCTGTATCTTCTGCTCAGGCTAACATTGTTATTTCAAATGACAGGTTAGCATTAACTAATTCTGAAATTAACTTGGCATGTGAATCTACCGATTGGTGGGTTGATACAGGGGCAACTGTTCATATCGGTGTTGATGTTTCTTCTTTTTCTTTCTATCAGGAAGTAAAGGATCGGACAGTGATGATGGGGAACTCCTCTGAGGCTAGAGTTTATGGAGTTGAAAATGTGGACAACCGGTTTACATCGGGGAACACGTTAACTCTTCAAATGTGTTGGACGTGCATAGTGTGAGGAAAAACCTTGTTAGTATAGTACTTCTTAGTCAAGAAGGATATAAATTAGTGTTTGAGTCAAATAAAGTTGTAATAACTAGACATGGTACTTTTATTGGATAAAGTCTATGTGTGTGATGGTCTTTTTAAACTAAATTTGGTTTCTTGTAATAACTCCTTATTTCAAGTTGATGACTCTTTGATTTATCATGTTTATTTTTTTTATGTGTGGCATATGAGACTAGGACATGTGAATTCATAAATCATTAAGAGAATGATGAATCTTGAATTGATTTCGAAATTGCATGATGAATCTCTTAATAAATGTGAAATATGTATTCAAGCGAAACAACCTAGGAAACCTTATGGGTCCGTTGACAGGTCCACATGTTTGCTTGATTTAATTCATTCTGACATTTGTGAATTAAATAGATTATTGACTACGGGTGTTATGAGATATTTCATTACGTTTATTGATGATTACTCCAAATTTTGTCACGTGTACTTGCTAAAGTCTAAAGATAAGGCTTTTGAGAAGTTTAAGATTTATAAGATGGAGGTTGAGAATCAAACTGAGAGGTGGACCAGGAGACTAAGGTTTGATCATGGTGGGGAGTATTGTTCCCATGAATTTTGTAAATTTTGTGAAGATCAAGGAATAATATATGAGACCATAACGCCTTACTCTCCTCAATTTAATAGTGCGGCATAAAGAAAAAATAGAACCTTCATTGACATGATTAATTCTATGCTTTCCACTTCGAGTTTACCGAAGAATTTATGGGGAGAAAAAATTCTTTCTACGTGTGTAATCTTAGACCGTGTGCCTTATAAAGGATAAAATACAACCCCTTATGAATTAATGAAATAAAGAAAACCGAACTTAAAGTTTATTAAGGTTAATTTGGGGATGTCTTGCAAAAGTGAAAATCCCAAATGTGAAGATGGACTTATGATGCGATATTCATTGGTTATGCATAAAATAGCAGAGCATATCGGTTTTTAGTAATTGGGTCTGATCGGCAGGATTATGCACCTAATACTATTAAGGAGTCCGATGATGCAACATTCTTCGAGAATGTGTTTCCTATGAAGGAAAATGTTAAGGCTGTAATGTATAAAGAAGATGGTTCATCATCTTCTATTCCCAGAATTTAAGCCTCTGATACCAATGTGGAGGTTGGGAGATTTAAGAAAACTAGAATAGAGAAAAACTAAGGTGATGACTTTTATACTTTCATGGTGGGGAATGAGGATCCTTTGACTTTTAGTGAGGCTATGCCGTCTAGCAAAGCTCCTTTATGGAAGGAGGTGGTATAGAGTGAGATGGATTCTATTCTTCCACATTAGACGTGGATTCTAACGAATCTACCTCCATGGTTTAAACCAATTGGGTACAAGTAGATATTTAAAAGAAAATATTACCCTGATAGATCCATTGAAAAGTACAAAGCTAGATTAGTGGCTAAAGGTTATAGTCAAAAGGAAGGTCTAAATTTCTTTGACACGTATTCTCCTGTGACCATGATAACTACAATTCGAGTGCTTACTGCATTGACAGCTCATTATAACCTCGAGATCCATCAAATGGATGTAAAAATGTTATTTTTAAATAGTGAATTAGAAGAGGAAATTTATATGGAGCAGCCTAAAGGTTTTGTAGTCCCTAGTCAAGAAAGAAAAATATGTAAGATAGTGAGATCTCTCTCTATGGGTTAAAACAGGCTCCTAAACAATGACATCAAAAATTTGACAATGTTCTTCTTTCTAATAACTTTATAATATGTACTTCTGATAAATATTTATATTAGAAGTCATTTGATAATTCTTTTGTGATGCTATGTTTGTATGTTGATGATATTTTGTTATTTGGTGATAATGTGGATCATATCAATATAGTTAAGGGTTTTCTTAGCCAGAATTTTCATAAGAAAGACTTGGGTCTTGCTAAGGTCATACTGGGCTTGAAGATTGATAGGACTTCTGAAGGAATAGTTGTGAGTCAATCACACTATGCGGAGAAAATTCTAAAGAAGTATGGTTACTTCGATAAAAAACCTATCAGTACGCCGTATGATTTGAGTGTATGACTAAAGAAAAATTGTGGGGAGAGTGTGTCACAACTTAGATATTCACAGCTGATAGGAAATTTGAGTTATCTGGCTAATTGCAATAGACCGGATATATCCTATGCTGTGGGAAGACTAAGTAGATACACAAAGAGCCCAAATGAGTCTTATTGGACTCCCATTGAGAGAGTATTCAGATATCTGAAGGGAAGTGTAAACTACGGTTTACATTATTCTGGGTTCCCTGCTGTATTAGAAGGATACAGTGATACAAATTGGATATCAGATTCTGATGAAACAAAGGCCACGAGTAGTTATGTGTTTACAATTGGTGGTGGGGGGTTGCATGGAAATCTTCCAAGCAAACTGTAATAATAAGGTCTACTATGGATGCTGAGATAGTAGCACTTGATAAAACTGGAGGAATGGCGGAATAGCTTAGGGATCTTTTAATAGATATACTCTGGTTAAATAAACCAATTCCTAGAATTTTGATTCACTGTGATAGCCAATCAGCACTTGATAAGGTAAGGAGTAAGAATCATAATAAGAGGTCCTCCAAGCATATTGAACTAAGGTATAAAATCTTGTGCAAGTTGACTACCTCAGGAGTCATTACCTTAAGTTTCATACGATCAGCGGATAATTTGGCTGATTCGTTTACGAAAGGTTTGTCGGCAGGGCAAGTCCTTAACTCATCAAAGGGAATGGGGTTGAAAGCCTATGATTCATCATTAGTAGCAACCCAATCTCTCTGAGTGGAGATCCCACGACGAAGATTCAATGAGTAATAACAAGCTAATGGGTGACTTGGAAAGAGCACTATTTATATAAATTGTATGCTCGTTCCCGTGTTAAGATGAGAGTGCTCTACTATATATGAAATAGGTTGACGAAAGTCTTAATGAGGTCAAGGCTTAAATAGCAGAGTATTATTATGCAGATTACTCTTCGAGACTTTCACCTATATGAGTGTCATTGAGGTCGCAGTTAACGAGAACGTGGGCTTGTTCTTTAATGTGCAACTCATGAAAAGATACAAGGCGCATGGTCATAAAGTGCTACCCCGAATGATCTCGAAAAGGGAGTTACTCTAACTGTTAGGTTTGTCAATGCTCTTGCTCAAAGGTTCAAGTTCAAGACTTTGTTCACTTCGAACTTGTGAGAGTGGCGGCTTACCAAACTAGGTGTACATTCAAACCCGCAAGGTACCTATCGCCGAAAACTTAGAGTATTATTGCTCAATGTCTCATTCATTTGTCATTTACATTCTAGTTTGTAGACTAGTTTAATATCAAGTCAAGGTGGGGATTGTAGAAATTTGACTTGATTTTAAACCGAGAATGCGATCGATAGGGCAAAACGATCGAAGGATCGTAGTCTCGGGTTGTATTCTATTTTTCTCTGGCCGAGACGACGATCGATCCCTTGATGAAGTGATCGATCGTCATGATGGTTTTCGTGATTTTCTGTCGTTTTGGGTTCTAAAAGTTACATTTTTTCATTTATCTTCTTCTCAACAGAGTCCTTCATTATAAAGAGAACGAAAATTCTTAGGAAGGGTAACAAAAGGGATCCAAACTCTTTATTCTTCCCTCAAAATTCTTTGTCCATCTTGAACAATAGAATCTCCACTGATCGAGATCCAGTAAGTTTGATTTGTGTGCACCTTTAAACAAATGGAGTGGTTCGTTGTATCTCGGGAATGGAACTCCTTTGATAGCCTATGCAGGGAGGGCGGCATATCTGTTTCAAGGACATCGCATAGCGTGCCTCGAACCTAGTTTTATTTCTTCTAATCTCTGGTATTTTCATTGCATTGTTTGTCAATTTAATTGGTAGTATTCTAGCCTTCTTTTATGTGACAATCCCAACACTGATTAACTCTGTTTAGATGTAATAGGTTGGGTTAGAATCAAAAAAGAAGAAAGGGAATATATTTCTATACTCTTGTTATTGCAGTATCTTACTTTAATCAGTGCCAAAAACAAACCCTTCTTCACTCTCCATATTTAAATCCAAATAAGAAAACAAAAATGAACTGATAATCTCCATTAAGATGTAATAGTCTGGATGAGAAAACAAAAATGAACTAAGCATAATTCATTAGTTGTTTTTCTTTTTGGTTTTTTAGTCCAAACAATAGAATCGGACAATGGGATTACATCGTTCCTCAGAAAAACAAGATTAAGTGCGTACAACAGCCACTTAGAATCGCTAATCTGTACTCTCTGCTCTCTTATTTGTAACTCTAATGTTCACATTGACTAAAAACAGTCACAAAAGAGAACAGTAGGGAAGGTCTACATAGATGTTCTCTTATTTGTAACTCTAATGTTCACATTGACTAAAAACAGTCACAAAAGAGAACAGTAGGGAAGGTCTACATAGATGTGACAGATCGAACTCTCATCACCAAAGTTGGAGAAAAGCAAAGCCATTCCACGTACCCTTTATTGAAATAAAATGACAATTGAGCAATTAACATGTAAAATCACTTAATAAGGACGCGTCCCAATGTAGTTCCCTGGTGGATTATAGTTGCAGGTGATGAAGATGTTTCCATTGTGGCACCTCATACGAGTGCAGCCGAGTTCCACCGAATCAGCCCATACAACCTGAGTGTAGTGGCCACAGGATTTGCCTGGTGCACAAGTATTGCTAGTATAGTTGTAGAATTCCTTCTCACCAGCCCAAGAGTAGACAGCAGCAGTGGTTGTGGAGCCTATTAAGATGTTCTCACCATACTCACTATTTGAATGGATCAGCTGGCAGTCAGCTTTCCTCGTTCTGGCATACTTTCGGGCATAAGCAGCTACTTTTGGGCTCCATTTCATGGGGCCTACTCCTACTTCTGCTCGCACTGCATTGTGAGCCTTGATGAAGTCCTCTGCGGAGATGTGCCGGGCTAAGGTTTTGTAGATTAGGGCAAGGCACAAGACAGCAAACAAAGCTGAAAGCCTTTTTGATGCTGATCCCATCTCTTGTGAGTGTTCCAATATTCCTGTCATCCGAACACCTATGCCAAATAGTGCCCAAAAAACACAAAAAAAAATATTCGCTACTACATTTAAATTTAATGAGCTGGATTAGAAAACTAAATGAACTGATTATGTCACGTTCTGGGTTTTTAAAACCATTTTTAAATCAGAGTAGTAGCGAAAAATCAGAAGATTACTCCTCTATATGATAAATCATGAGTTGAAAAATCTTCGACTAAGTATCAAGGCCGTGATAACTGGGGTTCACAAATATGGATACAAAACCATAGATACATATAGTATTACAAGATGCAAAGTTGATTAAATCAATGCAAGTCCTCTAAGTGCAAGTCTGTATTCCAACTCAAAATATACTAGAAAATAGTTGGCGCTCACGCCTTATTACAAGGTTTAGAACAAACCAGGAGAAGATATGCTAAGCAGCTATCTGAACGCCCTTACTACCAAGCTCCAAATTCCCAAGTGCACGTGAAGTCAATCCTCCACAGCAGCACCTACATCACATAAGGATGCTGAGTATAAAAATACTTAGTGAGATACCATAATATAAACATCAACATTATAATAAACCAGGATTTACATTAATATATTATGCATCCTATTACAGGATTCCACTTGAATCTTTTATTTAATCTTTCAACCAAAACCTTTTATTACTTCCTAAGTTCAAGTTCAATAATTAAGTCTTTGTCCTATATAGACAGACTCACTGAATGTCATACCTACATGACAGATAGCACGAAAACACCGTGACTATCACTCAAGGGTGACTGCCTCGTCCATTCCTTACCTTAGAAGGTATGACCGTCATAAGGGTTTGGCTCCACATCAACTCCTGGGCTCGATGCTAGCGCCTTCCAGGATGCTAGCGCCTCCAATGTGTACAGTAATCCACCTGGCAACTACGGCTCAGGATGAGTGCAGATCTTCCATCAAGGGAAGATGCAAAACTCTCTCTAAAATCCATAGAGAAGAGGTAACATTTTAAGCCTGACCAATAGAATATGTAATGCTCTCTCTAAAATCCATAGAAAGATGCATACATGGGCCAAAATAACATATAAATTCTCTCTAACATCTATAGAAAGATACAGCAGCTTAGGCATGGCCAATAGAAGTTGGTCCTCATCAAGTACCATGACACAGAGCTTCTACCAATGGGAAGATGTGAATGCTCTCTAAAATCCATAGAGAGATACAGTTGGCAGAGCTTCCACCAGTCGGAAGATGCAACACCACCCCAATCAATACCTTGTGATCCTTAACAGGTATCATGATATTACTAGCATGAACCACTCATAGAGTTATAACATACAATTCACAACTGCTGGCTCAATAGCTCAACAGATAGTTTGACCTTTGGCTTAATAGTCATAGGCCGCATGATCGGAAGTCCTTCACACTTATACTGTCACGCCCCGAATTTCAAAACCTCAAATAATACGCGGACGCACTAAATCAATTAAGGTCATGAGGCTGAAACCCGGGCCGCGACCGAATACTCAACACATACGATCCCATTCCAGAATGCTTAACTAATATCCATTATACAAAAATCTTAAATAATAAAAACAAACTACACTATTACAATAATCCAGTCAACAATTCATTAAACATCAAAATAAATTCAGCACACAGGCTGATAAGTTCTCTGTGAACAGAAAATAAAAGCGATAAATAAATCTACATCTTATCAACTTCTGTCACCGAGCTCCAAACGCGAACCTTGCTAGTTCTTCTCCACTTTAATTCCTGCATCTAGAGATGCATGAGTATTTCGAAAGAAATACCCAATAGGAGCCAAGAAAAACCCACAATAGATAATAACAATAGAATACTAAAAAATGAGAATTTAAGACACCTTTAAGAGAAATCAGGTTGAGTAAATACATAGTTCACTTACCTGCTCAAAATCAATATCAAAGACCATTAGCGGTCAAGAATCAATAAACATAACTCAGTTCCCAAACATACAGAGCGTCAGGAAGATCAATAAGAATACTGACTCCAAACATCTAGAGTGTCGGAGACAACAATTTCTGCTCTCTGTTCAGTCCACTTCCCCTATGGACATCAATACCAGATCATCCAAGAGGTTCTACAGAGGAACCCGGGCATGCGTCTAGGGATGCTGGCCCCATCGGTGCTTACGGGCACAATGGGCTGAGACTGCAGACCTTCCGTAATATCATACAGTCTAAAGCGCACACGAATAATGCGCGGCTGAACTACAGAGATTCAATAATATAATCTGAGATCTCGCAAGATCTATCAATGGCTCATGAGCATACTATGAATCCAACTAAGAGTGTTCATCAGAACTCCTAGTGGAGAACCAATTTACATGGAACTGAATTCATCTAGAATCAACACGGGTTCTCTCAAACCGAGACCCAGACCGTAATCATCAATGGAAGACTCTCAGAGGAGTAAGACAATAACTTTGTCAAGGTCATCAGAAAGGACTCACATTGGAGTATTCAAAACTCTTAGAATGATCAACATCGGATGACTCTAATCATGACTCATCAAGAATCGAAATACTGAATCACCTCATCGTACTTAGCCTCTAGATATGACAATTCCTATGAACCAGAATACGAGGTTACTAATATCAAGAATAGGTCACACGCTGTGTACAAGGTCTTTTGGATTTGTACGAGAGAATTCCTTGAACGATAGATCAATCAAGGACTTCGACTCAAAGAGACAATTTATTTTGGATAGAACCCATGACTCATTGTTCATACTCATATAATATGATATTACTGTACCCTGTACTCTCAGAGTCTTACAGTATAATAATTAGGTCGTAATACTATGTATACGTATACTTATAGTGTATAGTATCCAGCCGATTTAGGGTTTTAACATGAACACAGTGTTCTGCCCCATGCAAAACAGCTGAATTCTAACCACTACCACTGTTTATACAGTACGTATTAAATTCTGAAATTTTTATCTCAGTTAGCCTTATCTGTTTAGTTTCTAACCCATCCAATTTCATAATTTTCTGAGTTGTATATATTTATTTATGAATTTTTTATCACTGCTGGTCGGTGCAGGAACAGTCCTAGCCGAAAGCAGTTATCTTAATCCACTTTAATTATCTGCTGATTAACTCGTAATTAATTACTTAATACTACTTACTGACACAAAGAATCCACTCTCTAAGTATTTTATAGAACCTCTCCAACTCTGATTTCACATAATTTTCTTACTCTTTGTACATATCTTTTAAGATTATTAGAGTATATAACCATATCTTCACCAACCTGAAAGAATTCAAGTAAGACAATTAATGACAGATGCTGGTTGACACCATGCTGACACGAATTCCAGAAGATAAACTGAAACATCAGAGGCAATAGTATTTAATTTCATAAGGACTAGATCAAGAATTGTATAGGAACCTCAAGTCGATTATCAAAATTGGATCGAGAGTACTAGTATAGTATGAAACGACTCGATCGATCAACAAAGCTGCCATCTTTTACTGTGCAGAACACGAAATGAAACACAACAGCAAGATATGGCATAGATCGATTAGTATAACCTCATGGGAATGCATTCTAGGGCTTCGTACGTGAAGAACAAACATGTGATACACAAAAGAAACACTTTTAATCATGCGTTAAGAATACATGCATATTCAAGACAACTCATTGCATGAAACCATATCAATATTTAATCATCAACATCATAACCTTATTCCAGCATGTAAGAAGGATCATACTCATGGATATTCAAAGAATCAAGTTGTGGTAAAAATATTGCATCCTAACTAATTTTCGACGAACCGATATGATTTACGTGTCAATCGGTTCACACCAAATCCCACTCTTCCGCGGACTCCACATGAACCGAACCACCACTCACACTCAAAGGAGGGCCTCTGCTGGTTGGGGAAGAAGGGGGGAACGTGATGGGAGAGACAAGAAGCACCAAAGGGAAGGGAAGGGGCAGCTGGTTCCAAAGGAATGGCCGACCCTCCCTAAGCCATGCTTATATAGACCATGCAATCCATCTCCACCATCCATCTCCACTTCATCCAAGGGCTAAGGATTACTCCAGCCCATCCATTCCAGCTAGGACGAGATTCTCTCAATCAAATATTCAGTTTTGATTGCATTAAGGTAGGAATTTATCTCAAATCAAATTGTTACCAAATCACTTATGTAACTTACCAATTAGATGTCAATCACAAGGATTTGATTCAAGCACCAACTTGTCGCCATCCATAAGCATGGAAGAGTCAAGTCAACCTTCTCAAGGGGCGTCCAAATCGCCTCCTAAGATTGCCCCAATTAAGCTAATTAAATATCCATTTAAATTGATTTCCAATTAGCTATCAATTAGGGTTTGAAATTCAAATTATCTTCCAAGATTGGATCAACCTTCCACCATTGATTGCTACTTAATTTAAGGCCACGATCTGCCCCAATCAAGGCACGATCTCCCTCTTGAATGTAGTCAATCCATTAACTCAATCGGTTACAAATTCCCTTTAATTAGGGAATTAAATCCAATTAGTTGGTTACTTAAATTAAGGTTGTAACCTGCCAATTTGAAAACCGACTTCACTCCCTCTAATCTCCACATGGCGTGCCCCTAGATTAGTTTGGTAACTACCTAGGTTGCCCCACCAATCACTTCCAAAACTCCCTTTATTAGATTCCTTAATTACCAATTAGAAAGAATCACAAATCAATTAATACACAAACCGGATTTTTGGACTAGATATTTATTCCTTTTAAGACCGGATTTGGAAAGAATTCGAAATTTCCTCTTCTCCTTAATTCTCTCTCCCCTAACCAAATACCAACTTGTGCACAAAGCCCAGGGCGCTGTGCCCATGTGGCTCAGGCCTACAGGTGCTCCTGTGCCTGGTGCGTGGCACACAGATGGATGGCTCCGATGTCCCGCGAATGAAGTGTGCTGAAAAATACTGCACAACTCTTGTAGCACATCACTAACTCAATTTAATAACTCAAAATACTAAAATGAGTCTCTACACACTGGTCTCATACCCTAGCGCCTAGTCCCCACTCCTGGCGTCAGGTGCACTCAGCGCCAGGCCAGCCTCAGTGCTAGGTTGAGCCCAGCGCCAGGGCTAGTCCTCGCGCCCTGGTGTACAGCCTAATCTGATTTATCAATTGCACTCTTCTATATGCATCACAAAACCAAATCAACACACCAGATTATGAGGTTTCAAAACAGGCAGCAAAACTTTCCTATTTTATAATAGTTTCCTAAAATAGCAGTTTTGGCACACTTATAGAATTTTCGGGCATTACACATACACTGACTCCCAATCCCAATGGCATTTTAGTCTTTTTCTTGATTAGGTTCTTCCCAACCCTCAAGCTTGCCCTCAAGTCATCATTTTATTATCTTTCATAAAATGATTAAGTCTCTAAACCAACTAGGTTTATTAGTCGGATTTTTCTTATCATTCAAGTTCTCAGCTATCAGTCAGCATAAAATAAGGGGCAATTGTCCTTAATACAGTAACATCCAACACATAAAGCTAATACGCCAATTAGGGCTTGAAATCATTTATCAAACATCCCAAAATCACTAAAAGGAGCCTATGTACCATACTGGCTCTGTATATACCATAATGCACAGAAATACACAGACAGTCAAGTTCGACCGTCAGTTGTAATCAATTCTTACTGTCGGCTGAGGTCCACCCACAGTTCAAAATCCAAACCGGCATATGAACCAGGTTTATTATTGAACCGGGTTCGGTCTGAAGATGAACCAGGTTCGGTCTGAGGGTGAACCGAGTTTAGTCTAATAATGGACCGAACTGGGTTTAGTTTGACTATTCTTGAACCGAGTTTCGGTTCGGTCTACAGATTTGGTTCAGCCAGACCTGGGACCGAACCGGTCGTCTTCCCCAAGAAGACGACCAATCGGTCGTCCTCTGCTCGCTCATGGGTGGCGGCCGACACGACAGCCATCGTCGGGCCCCCACCGACCAGCTGGCGCCACCCTCTCTTCTTTTCCACTCCTCCTCTAATCGTCTGCCCGTGGTCTAGAGGGGAAGCCATGAACTGGCAGTAGCAAAAAGCTGCTTCCTTTTTCTTCCTTCACAGCGGCCGGCGGCCTGGCGGAGGTCGAATCGACCCCCCGGTGACCCGGAGTCATAATCTTTGAGATACTCGAGCCAACGCCTTTGTCTCAAATTCAGATCTCTCTGAGAGAAAATATACTTTAAGTTTTGATGATTTGTAAAAACTTCAAACTGTACACCATAAAGATAGTGCCTCCACAACTTCAATGCAAACACCGCTGCAGCCAGCTCTAGATCATGTGTTGGGTAATTTCACTCATGTGGCTTCAGTTGTCTTGAACCATAAGCTACAACTTTGTCATGCTGCATGAGTACACAACCTAAGCCTTTTCTAGAAACATCACTGAACACCACCAAACCCCCTTCTCCTGAAGGAAGAGTAAGAACTGATGCACTAGTTAATCTATTCTTCAACTCCAAGAAACTATTTACATGCTTCATCCCAAATAAACTTTACATCCTTCCTTGTCAATTTGGTCAAAGGTAGGGCAAGAGTAGAAAAATCTTCAATGAATCTTCTATAATACCCTGCCAAACCCAGAAAATTTCTAATATCAGTGACTATTTTTGGCCTCTCCCAATCTACTATAGCCTCAACCTTAGATGGATCAATAGATATGCCATCCTTTGAAATAATATGTGCCAGGAAGTTAACGCTCTCCTGCCAAAAGTTACACATGCTAAACTGGCCATACAACTGATGCCCCCTCAACACGTCTAATACCCGTTCCAAATGCTTTGCATGGTCCTCGAAGGATGACGAGTAGATAAGGATGTCATCGACGAAGACAATGACAAACTGGTCTAACCAAGGTTGATAACCTGATTTGGCAATAGTGACGCCGGCGATGACAACAACCTCGGCACCTTCGACGACCTCCAGCGAGCTGCAGATCGTCATCAACGGCATGTACGAGGTGGGATTCCATACCTCACTCATAAAGCTTTGATTTTTTTTAGTTCTTCGTCAATGGAGGTGACGGGGATGTTGACATAGGAGGTAGGGGGCCGTGGCGAGTCACCGGGGGGTCAATTCGACCTCCGCCAGGCTACCGGCCGCGGTGAAGGAAGAAAAAGGTAGCAGCAAAAGCTACTGCTGCCAGTTCATGGCTTCCCCTCTAGATCTGCCCGGACCAAGGGCAGACGATTATAGGAGTGGAAAAGAAGAGAGGGCGGCGCTGGCTGGGCTATGGCGGCCCGACGACAGCTGTAGTGTCGGCTGCCACCCATGAGAGAGCTGGGGATAAAGACCGGTTCGGTCCCAAGTCTGGCCGGACCGGATCAGCAGACCAAACCGGAACCCGGTTCGAGAATAGTCAAACCGAACCCGATTCGGTCCATTATTAGACCAAACTCGGTTCACCCTCAGACCGAACCTGGTTTATTTTCAGACCAAACCTGGTTCAATAATAAACCCGGTTCATATGCCGGTTTGGATTTTGAACTGCCGGTGGACCTCAACCGACAGTTAAAACTGCTTACAGCTGACAGTCGAAGTTGACCGTCTGTGTACTTCTGTACATACAGAGCTAGTAAGGTATATAGGCTCATTTTATTAGTTTTGGGCTATTTGATAAATGATTTCAAGCCCTAATTGGCGTATTAGCTTTATGTGCTTGATGTTTCTATATAAAAGGGCATTTATCCCTTATTTTATGCTGACTGATAGCTGAGGACTTAAATGATAAAGAACAATCCGACTAATATATCTAGTTGGTTTAGAGACTTAATCATTTTATAAAAGACAATAAAATGATGTCATAAGGGCTAAGCTTGAGGGTTGAGAAGAACCTAATTAAGATAAAGACTAAAATGCCCTTGGGAATGGGAGTCAATGTATGAGTGTGAAGGACTTCCGATCATGCGACCTAATGACTATTAAGTCAAAGGTCCGACTATCTGTTGAGCTATTGAGCCAGCAGTTGTGAATTGTATGTTATAACTTTATGAGGGGTTCATACTAGTGATACCGTGATACCTGTTAAGGATCACAAGGTATTGATTGGGGTGGTGTTGCATCTTCCTGCTGGTGGAAGCTCTGCCGTTTGTATCCTCTCTATGGATTTTAGAGAGCATTCACATTTTTCCATTTTGGAAGCTCTGTCGTATCTTTCTATGGATTTTAGAGAGAGCATTTACATGTTATTTTGGCCCATGTATGCATCTTTCTATGGATTTTAGAGAGTGCATTACATATTCTATTGGCTAGGCTTAAACTGTTACATCTTCTCTATGGATTTTAGAGAGAGTTTTGCATCTTCCCTTGATGGAAGCTCTGCACTCATCTTGAGCCGTGGTTGTCAGGTGGATTATTGTGCACATTGGAGGTGCTAGCATCCTGGAAGGCTGCGTTCTCCCGACCCACCTCGAGCCCAAGAGCTGATGTGGAGCCAGACCCTTCCGACGGTCATACCTTCTAAGTTAAGGAATGGGCAAGGCAGTCACCCTTGAGGGATTAAGGGCGTGCCGTGATTACCGGTATTAACCAGAGTGATAGTCACGGTGTTTTCGTGCTGTCTGTCATGTAGGTATGACATTCAGTGAGGCTATCTTTATGGGACAAAGACTTACTTATTGAACTTGAACTTGGGAAGCAATAAAAGACTTTACTTGAAAGATTAATAAAAGATTCCAGTGGAATCCTGTAATAGGTTGCATAATATGTTAATGCAAATCCTGGTTTATTGTAATATTGATGACTGTGTTATGGTATCCCACTGAGTATTTTTATACTCAGCATCCTTATTTGATGTAGGTGCTGCTGTGGAGGATTGACTTCACGTGCACTTGGGAATTTGGAGCTTGGTAGTGAGGGCGTTCACATAGCTGCTTAGCATATCTTCTCTTGGTTTGTTCTAAACCTTGTAATAAGGCATCAGCGCCAACTATGTTCTAGTATATTTTGAGTTGGAATACAGACTTGCACTTAGAGGACTTGCATTGACTTAATCGACTTTGCATCTTGCGATACTATATGTATAGATAGTTTTGTATCCATATTTGTGAACCCCAGTTATCATGGCCTTGGTGCTTGGTCGAAAAATTTTTTAGCTCATGATTTATCGCATAGAGGAGTAATCCTCTTATTTTTCGCTACTACTCTGATTTTAAAATAATTTTAAAATACGGGCCGTGACAGTTGGTATCAGAGCATAACCTTTATCTGCAAGTCTGGAAGTCCTCTTAGGATATATCTAGTTATAGTTGTGGTTGTAGGCAGAAGTAGTGATAAGTGTTCTTATCCTGTAGGTTGAGATGGCACCACGTAAGAGAAACATCCGGACAGTGAAAATTTCGGATATTGGCAAAAGTAAAGATAGGGAATGCCAGGCAAAAGGATCTCTACATCCTCATCAGTTGTCCCACGAGGAGTCTACTGAAAGCAGTGGGGGACAACGGAGAACCTTCCATGGCGCATCGTCTTCTAACTTGGGAGGTGAATGTGATGGGGATGTAATGGAAATGATTAGAGGACCAGCACAAACAGTGCAAGCTCAGGTTAAACATCGTCCTGATGCCAAGAAGAAAGTAGAGAAAGAAAAGATACCTCATCTCAAATTATTCCAGGCAATGGCTCCAGCTTTCACGGGGAAAGAACTCCAGAAAAGGCTGGGAGTTGGGTAAAAGCTATTGAGAAGATTTTTGAATCTATCTCGGTGGAGGATGATAGTAAAGTTCAGAGGGCGACTTTTGTGTTATCAGAAAATGCTGATCACCGGTGGAGTTCTGCTAAACGCACCCTCTTTAAAGATCGAAAAGTTGAAGAGATTTCATGGGAGGAATTCTTAAAAGTTTTTAATGGAAAATATTTTCCGAGCCACATAACGAAAGAGAAGATGCGTGAATTCTTGGGTCTTAGGCAAGTTAATATGACTGTGCAGGATTATGGTTCAAAAATTTCTCTGAAATTTTGCAAAATTTACGGTTTAGGGAGGTAATTTTTAGATATTTTACATTTTAGGCAGCATATTTTCCAATTTATTGCATTTGAGGGAACTAATTTTTCTGTTATTTACAATTTAGGTAGATAATTTCAAAGATTTTTTTTGTTGAGAGCATGTACATTTTAGTATCATTCCTCTTCTTTCCCCTCCTCTTCCCCCTCCTTTCTTCCTCTTTCTATACTCCAAAACTTTCCAAAAAATTTTTTGAAATGAAAACAAAAGAGCCCCTTACCAAAATAAACTGAAATTAAAACATTGTGGCTATGCTTGCATGCAGGAACCATTATCCTTTGTACTGCCTACTGCAAAAAACAATTCTCGTTTTAGCTACTATCGCCGATAACGACTAGTACAATCGATTTCTTTCCCACAATAGCCATGTTCGTTCATCTTTTCCAGGGTTCTGTGCTTCTGTTGACTGCCACTAGACATCGTTAATGGAAAGAAGTTCAAGTGTAAGTTCCCTAGAAACGATTGTTTAAGAAAACCACGATTTCTGATTTTGATCTTCAGTTTGACTAACATTGAATTCTTCTCTAACAATGTTTTCACGTAGAAAAATCCGACACCAACAGATCCCACAATAAATTGTCTGGATTGGAAATCAAAATGATCTATTCATGTGAGTATAGCTTATGAACTGCATAATGTATAAGTTTTCTACCCCTTATTTACGTTTCAAAACTTTATATAATTATTGGCATTATTTTACCAATTCTATCTGACCAACCTTTGGATGAAGTAACTTGTTAGAGTTCATAGAGGCATTATATTTTTGCGAACTCCGAGAATGTCAAGGTCATAGTTTGAAAACTCGGTTTTGACTCTATGGAGTATGGACTGACCCACTCCGGCCACTCGATTCAGCAGGAAACTGAGTCAGACTTGCCTGCAAACTCTCGGCCGATGGTTCCATTAACTCGCCGAATCAACTCTTCGATTCCGGAAAACTCGTGAGTCAGTAGAGTAATTTAAAAACCTATTTTACTTTAATGCTACTGATCTATGCATGAAATATGCATTTTATTATCTCCTAAACTTATGTTTATGCTAGTGTTTGATTAGAATTTCTACTACTTCAACATAGTTTTTGGTTTTTGTAGAAAACTAGAGAAAGACACAGAAATGGGGTGAAACGCGACTCTAATGATTGAATATTCATTACTTCGATTGCATATCTCTGATGGGACTGATTTAAGCTTCATGTTAAAGTACACAAAGTCATCTTTCCAACGCCACTAACTGTTCGCAATTCGGAGTCCTGAGCAAAAAGTTATGATCATTTGAAATACCGCACGCTAAAGATGTATGACTAAAGAGAAGAACCATCAAGATGAGATTGGATGGATGAGATCGATACAACGGGTTTTTGTTTAATAAAGAAAAAAAAGAAAAAAAATATGAACCGGTTTCATTCCGGTTCGGTTCGCTTCAATTAAAAGAAAAAAAAGTAAACCGGCCCGAGCAAACTCGGGCCTTCGAAGAAACAGAGGTGCCCGAGCAGAGGCTCGAGCACGGGCGAGGCTGTGCCGTCCCCGGCAACGGCGCCAAAAAACTTGATCGTTTAAATATAAAACCCTTGCAAGTGCACAAGGCAATTGTACTACAGTGAGTATTAAAGGGTTGTCGAACCTCAGGGACGGATGAATGATTTACCAAATTCAAGTGAAAGAAAGTTGCAGTTTTAATTAATCTAGAGAAAGCAATAAAATTTAACTACTTTAAAATTGATTTTAACTAATATGGAGAAGTGCTAAGGCAGCGAATCCACCACTAGACATGCAATTACTACTCTCAATTATTATTACGCTCAAATTGACATGGTACGGTAACTTGTGTTCATGGTCAGACACAAAAATCACAATGAATTCACTCACGTTCTTGGTCGGACACGAGAGTTCATCCACTATAAATTATTGTAGCTAATTCTATCCTTGGTCGGGCATAGAATTATCATTTGGGCTAATGATCCTATCCTTGGTCGGGCATAGAATTAACACCAGCCTACTTTTAGCTAAGCACTGGAATTAAAAGATCTAATTTCATGCATATCAATCAAGTCTATGGTCAAGCACTCAAAAGAAACTCATGAAATAGCATTAAGCATAATCATATCAACTGTATTAAATGAAACAATCAAGAGTAATAAAACAAATCTAGGGCTTCATCTACGCCTTGGATACGAATTTAGCCGGCCATCGGACGAGGAGAACACTGTTGATTTGTCGGCGTCATTTTGCACGATTCACAAAAATACTATTGCAGAAACACTGTAAAAATACTTTTGACTACAAAGGTCTTTCAGAAATGGCCTAAACTAGAATCCAGTAGTGCCTTATGCCCATACCCTACAGGATTATTTCAGGCCTACCACCTACACCTCTCCCTCCTGTATAATCTTACTAGAAAATGTGGTTAATTTTGAAATTAAGCCCAACATCATTCAGATGCTGCCCACATACCATGGCCAACTAAATGAGAACCCCTATAGGCATCTCCAAAATTTCCTAGAGGTTAACACAACCTTTAAACTTACACTGTCTGATGACCAGGTGCGCCTTAGGTTGTTCCCCTTCACCTTAAAAGATAGGGCCAAGGAATGGCTATACTCCCTTGAGCCTAACTCCATTTCCACTTGGGAGGAACTTCAGGCCAAATTTCTCAAGAAATACTTTCCAATAAGATCCGCCATGAAATCATCACCTTTACCCAGTTACCTAATGAACAATTCCATGAAAGCTGGGAGAGGATGAATGCCCTACTCCAGTCCTGTCCCCACCATGATGTGCCCAAGTGGCAATTAGTACAGAGATTTCATGAGGGTGTGTGCGATCAGCACAAGACCCTAATAGATGCCTCTTGTGGAGGCACATTCATGAAAAAGACCCCGGATGATGCTTGGGATCTACTAGAGGACCTGAGCGAAAACTCTTTACACAGTGCTACCCTCTATAGATTATGCCTGGTAGGAATGCCTCAAGGGGAGGCATGTATGATGTTAAAGCTACCACGAACCTAGAACACCAAGTGGCATCCCTTACAGAGAGGTTTGACAGGTTTTTCTCACAGATTCCACCTTATACCCCAACCTCTCAAGATGCCTGCGCCATTTGTGCCAGCCCTATGCACACCATAGTTGACTGCCCCTCTGCTTTCCAGTATCCAGAACTTGTACAGGAGCACGTCAACTTTGCACAAGGATACCCTAAAGCCAATAACCCCTATTCAAATACCTATAACTCGGGGTGGCAAAATCATCCAAATTTTGCCTGGAAACAACCTGACCAGGAGCCAGCCTTCAATCTAGCCCTAAGACCAGAATTCCAAAGCCAGCCCCAATCCAACCAACCCGCACCGGCTCCCTTTGGCCAATCTAATAGGTGACCTTCCTTAGAATACCAGATGAGCCAAATGCTCTTCTCACACTTAACCGAGATTAAAACTGAACAGAAGGAGCTGAGAGCAGAGCTAAGACCACAGGCCCAACTGGTCCATTCTCATACACAATCTATTGCCAAGATCGAGACCCAATTAAGACAACTAGCCCAATCCATGAACCGTAGAGAAGCAGGAACCTTGCCTAGCCAACCCCAGCAAAACCCGCGAGGCCAGTTTGTAACTGAGGCCTCTCATTACCCTCCTGAACAAGTGCAAGCCATAACCACCTTGAGGAGCGGTAAACAAGTTGACAACAGGGTTTGGGATCTATTTGTAGGCCTTTCGAGTGAGACACCTTCCCATGAGGAAGAACAAGAACCCAATTCCATCAAAGCTATACCTGTTAATTCTCAAACCCAGTTGGATAACTAACCCGAGACCCAGTTGGATAACTAACCCGAAACCCAGTTGGATAACTAACCATCAAAGCTATACCTGTTAATTCTAATTCCCAGGGCACCATTCCCTCAATGCTTAGACAAACCCTCCTCATTTAATAAATCTCATCAAAAGATGGAGGAGATGTTCGAGGTGTTTAAACAGGTTAAGGTCAATCTCCCTTTGTTAGATGCAATTAAACAAGTCCCTGCCTATGCCAAATTCCGGAAAGACCTTTGTACTCAAAAGCGCAAAGCTAAATCCAATGTGACTAAAAAGGTTTTCCTTACCGAGCAGGTAAGTTCCCTATTAACACATAATCTTCCACCGAAGTATAAGGACCCAGGATGTCCAACAATTTCATGTGTGATAGGGAACCATACTGTTGACAAGACATTATTAGGTTTGGGGGCGAGTGTCAATTTATTGCCTTATTTTGTGTATGAGCAACTTGGGTTGGGGGAATTGCAACCGACTACAATAACACTACAACTTGCAGACCGATCCATTAAAACTCCACGTGGTGTTATTGAGGATGTTCTGGTACAAGTTGATAAATTTTTCTTTCATGTAGACTTTATTGTCCTAGATACACAACCTGTGCAGAACATTGGTAGTCAGATTCCTGCGATTTTGGGACGTCCATTCTTGGCAACGTTTAATGCTATTATAAACTGTCGGGATGGGGTGCTGAAATTATCTTTTGGAAATTTAAATGTCAAACTGAATATTTTTAATGCCCAAAAACAACATCCACCGCTAGATGATTATTATGCAGTTCATATGATTCATACTCTGGTGGATGGTGCACCTCCATGGATTTGTTCTGATGATCCACTTGCGATGTCTTTCATTAACCCTAATGTGCGCAGTAGGACCACAGATGGACTGAACGTTGGATTAAAAGACCCTGGATAAGTTGGACTAATGGAGTTTTGTCTGGCTGAAGACGTTAAACTTAGCGCTTGGTGGGAGGCAACCCACGTATTCAGGTGTATTGTCTCCTTTATCTGATTTTTTTTGTTATATGGTCATTGTCATGCTATATTTTGTTCACATTGAGGACAATGTTCATAATAGGTTTAGGGGAGGGAATATTGTTTGCATAAAAAATAAAAATCAGAAAAAAAAAAGAGTTAAAAATTTGAATTAGTTTTTAAGTTATTTGTTAGTATTTTTGTTAGGTTTTGATAGTTTATCCTGCAATAATGCATGCTTCAATTCTTAAGTGATTAATTGACATTGGAAGTGTGAGTAAGTTACTGGAGGATAGAGAACTTAACTGAGCAGTATCTTTCTGTTACAGTCTTCTTGGAACAGGTGCTTGAGCTAAGAAAACTCACTCACACACACTAGTACATAAAGTAATACCATCTAGAGATTTGTTAAATGCTAATTTACAGTGGGATGTCTTTAGCCATAGTCATTGGATGATGTGTAGTTATCTGTTGAGCTTAAAAGATCATGATAGACCATTTACTTGGCTATGGCAAGGGATTGGAACCAGAAATAAGTTGAAAGTATAATACAGCCTGGACAGAATAAACATATGCTGAAAAAAAAATGAATGCTGAAAAAAAAATTGCAAAAATAAAAATAAGAAAAACAAAATGAAAGAAAGGGGCTGCTTGACTTTATAGGATTAACTTAGGCTGATGCTCAGGCCCGAAGCGGTCTCTTAAAACCTAATGCCCTAAGCCAATTGGCTGGGAGTCATTGGCTTGAGTTATTGCTAAACCTAAGCATCTTGAAGTCAGGCCTTACACAGCCTTAGCGAGAAAAAAAAGTCTGTGGTGTATTATCCTCTCAAATCTAGAATGTTGGACCCGAAGGAGATGCGCAGATCTGTGCTATCATGAACCTAAAGATTACGATGACTATGTAGATTCTGATGTTCTTTGGTTAATGGGTAACACTGGATCTGTATAAAATAAAAATTTAGAATGTATTGCTACAATGTCCTACACTTCTACTATCTATATTATCATGCTATATTATATTGAGTAGAAATTTCCAAGATGAAAGTATAGAATAAAACCACTTACTTAAGGGCTTCTATATTCCTGTTGATTATGAACCAAGTACGTGTGGTAAATTTTCTTAAGCATTGTAATTTGCATTTATTGGGATAATAGGTTATTTGTTTTGCAATGTTTTAATTTTTTTTTTGTTTTTGCATGTAGGTTAATTAGATTAATAAATACATGTTTGTGGGTAGCATGGCTGCAAACCCTCACGAGATACAACTCGTCCTACTAGGGACACCTAGAGGTTTAACGGCTTGTTGCATACGCTCAATGCAATCGTGTTCCCTACGAAAGTGGTATTTACTTTTATGCATTAGTTCCTTTAGTTGTTTGATTTTGTTTTGTTTTGTTTTGCTAGGGACTAGCAAAATGTAGGTTTGGGGGTGTGATCTATACATGAAATATGCATTTTATTATCTCCTAAACTTATGTTTATGCAAGTGTTTGATTAGAATTTCTACTACTTTAATATAGTTTTTGGTTTTTGTAGAAAACAAGAGCAAGACACAGAAATGGAGTGAAACGTGACTCTAATGATTGAATATTCATTACTTCTATTACATATCTCTGATGGGACTGATTTAAGTTTCATGTTAAAATACACGAAGTCAGCTTTCCAACGCCACTGACTGTTCACAATTCGGAGTTCTGAGCAAAAAGTTATGATCATTTGAAATATTGCACGCGAAAGATGTATAACTAAAGAGAAGAACCGTCAAGATGAGATTGGATGGATGAGATCGATACAACGAGTTTTTGTTTAATAAAGAAAAAAAAAGAAAAGAAATATGAACCGGTTCCGTTTCGGTCCCGTTCGGTTCAGTTAAAAGAAAAAAAAGTAAACCGGCCTGAGCCTTCGAAGAAACAGAGGTGCCCGAGCAGAGGCTCGAGCACCGGCGAGGCTGAGCAGTGCCCGGTGAATGGCGATGACGGCGAGGATCGCGACGGAGCCCGACGGTGGACTGGACCGGCAGCGACGGGGACAAACGACACTTCAGAGAAGAAAAAAAAAGATGACGCCGTCCGGGGAAAACTTCCGATTCCTATTCAAATTTGAGAGTTGATTTCATTTTCGATTGGGACGTGGATTTGGGTTCGATTCAATTAGGACTTGGACTCTGAATCGCCTATAAAAAGAGAGCTTCACGGAGAATTTTGGGCCAGAGAAATTTCAGAGCTTTTCGAGAGATATTTTTCGCCGATTTCCGGTGCCATTGTGGCCGGAATCTGGTGCTGTTCCACTGGAAGAGAGAGAGGGAGGAGAAACAAACGGCCGGAGGGGAGGAGGAAGAAAAAGCCGGATTTTTGGGCTGCTTGCGAACTGCTACAGTGATTCTGAAGTTGCTACAGTGCACGGCTGCGCGAAGAAGACGATGAACAGTACCCCCCCCCCCCCCACCGTGAACAATAAATTGCTACAGTGTTTTTCTGAATCGTGCAAAATGACGCCGACAAATCAATAGTGTTCTCCTCGTCCGATGACCGGCTAAATTCGCATCCAAGGCGTAGATGAAGCCCTAGATTTGTTTTATTACTCTTAATTGTTTCATTTAATACAGTTGATATGATTATGCTTAATGCTATTTCATGAGTTTCTTTTGAGTGCTTGACCAAAGACTTGATTGATATGCATGAAATTAGATCTTCTAATTCCAGTGCTTAGCTAAAAGTAAGCTGGTGTTAATTCTATGCCCGACCAAGGATAGGATCATTAGCCCAAATGATAATTCTATGGTAAAATAAGGCTAGTATTTGTTGATATCTTCTCCCTACACTTTAGATGTTTTGAGTCTTGACTATGGTAACTTCTCTCCTTACACTTTAGATGTTCAGAGTCTTCAATATAGTAACTTCTCTCCCTACACTTGTAGTTGTTCGGAATCATGATTATTATTACTCCTTGCCCATACTTGCGAGTTGGGGTTGTCATCGATTGATATTATTCTCGGGTAAAGTAAACCTTGTGTTCAGTCTTGATACCATTGAATATTTAATTCTCTTTAATTGAACTTTTCTTCAATGCCATCTATTGTATCTTCTGAGGGTTTTTTACATCCTACTGAGTATTTTTGCGGAGTACTCATGCATCCTCTGATGCAGGCATGAAAAGGGAATGAGTCAGAACAGGTCGCGGTTCCAGGAGGAGTTGCAGGTTGCGCTGGGCAGAAGATTGCAAATTATTTATTATTTTGCTTATTATTGAACTATTAAGGAATGTTGGTAAGTGTGTGCCAAAACTTTTGTGATTATTAGTCTGTTGACTATTTTAATGATTGTAATAAGATGAAATTAGGATTATGGATTTTCATTAACAATGTTTGATTTTGAGACTGAATGAATGTGTGGTGTCGATTACAAATCCTTTTGAGATGGTGTAATCGACTGGATTGATGGAGTATTCGGTCACGACCCAAGTTTCTGGCCTCAAGAACATTGGTATTGATCGAGGTCTGGAATTTCGGGGCATGACTGCTTGGTATCAGAGCTTCAATTCATTACAGTCTTGAAAGAACACTGTTAATATATGAAGTGAGGTAGTAGAACTTAACTGGGATTAGAAATGACCTAGGAAAACTTAGAAGAATCGGTTGGAGATAGTTGACCATACCTTATAATACAGTAATGACATTTCTTGTATAGGTATAATAGCTAGGACGAGAAGCGGGAGGATCTATGAGAGCGAGAAGCAAGCAGGAATCTGCTAAACAATGGTTAGAAGAATGGAAGCAAGGTAATGTAGGTATTGGGACAGAAGCAGATCCTCTAAGGATTGATGTAGAGGAATTTCAAAATCGAGCGGCTGATGTAGAGCTTCAACTAGGAGTGATCCTGAGTATGACCCATACTTGAATTATGACCTTGCCGTGGATGTGGATTTCCCGGTAGAGTGGGTAGATGGAGAGGGACCTTCATCATCCAAGATCATAGTAGATTTCGAAGACGGATCTCTATTCATATACTTTGACCAAGAGCCTCGTATCATCAGGGAGCATCCTGTCCATGTTCAGGCCAGAACATATGCTGAATTATGGAATACCCTATATGTGAGGTTTAGATCCGGGGGCTACAGGTGGCCTTACATGAGCGTTTAGGAGTATATGCTACATCCGGAGTTTGAGTTTGCTCCAATCCCAGTAGCACTAGTAATTCTGGATGACTTATCTCTGAGATAAGAATCTAGGGAAAGATGTTAGAAAAAACCTTAGCATCAAAAGTTTCATTGTAATAAAAACCCCGACCTATACGCCAGGAGGGTCGATGTAGGAATTATTTTGAGAAATAAAATAAAAGTTCTTTGATTGAATTGTGATTGTATGATTGTTTGTTTTGTGGTGTGTGTGTGTATGTCTTAGTATAGGAGTCAAAAGAATGAGGGATGTATTAAGATTGAACTATTGTGATATTCTAATTCATCTTCTTTGTTTAGCTGTAGATAGTTATGATGGTGAACTTAGGAGCTAGAGGGAGACGTTCCAACGCTGCGGCAAACCTCTCCCAATAAGAGGGGGCGAGCCAGAACATGTCGGATATGGTACGTTAAGTAGCTATTGAAATCCAAAATGGTGGTGGAAGTAGTAGCAATGAAAAAGCACCTACTTTGGAAAGGTTCAAAAAAGCAAGACCTGAATTTTCTGGTGGGAATCGGCATAACGCAATAATTTTGTGGATGGTCAAAACATTACTTGGGATGAATTCAAGCAAGTTTTAACAAGAAGTATTTTCCACCCCAGATCCAGCATCATCAGGAGAAAGAATTCTTGGAGCTGGTGCGAGGATCAATGTCCGAATTACAATACGAGACAAAATTCGAGCAGTTGCAACGATTTGCTATAGATGCCTATCCTAATGATTTGGTCAAGGCTCGACGGTTTGCCGATTGATTAAGGGATGGGTTGAGGGCAAAGGTATTGGTCTCTCAGCCTATGACTGTTGCCAAGGCAGTTGAGTTGACTTCGATCTTGGAGGATGACTTCAAGAGGACACAGGAGAGGAAGAACAACCTGATGAAGAGTCAGGACAACAAGTTTAAGCATCTGACTAGCAAGATTTGAGAATGACAGTCATAACAACAATCGACCAGTCAAGCAGCAGAAGCAGCAGCACCGGAATCGATCGAATGTCCAAAATCGCCAACCTCAGCGGAACAACGGTCATGGAGCTGGGAATCACTGCAAATTTTGTGGACAAGCTGCACATGCTGGAAAGCCTCGTCCACAAGATACTCGGAGGTGCTATACATGCAACGAGATTGGGCACATCTCGCCGTATTGCCCTAACCGTGTGAAGAAGGCTAGAGCGGAGCCAAACAAGAAGGTGCAGGCGTATTAGATCTTTGCTTTAACGTCGAAGGATGCTCGGGCTTCGGATGAGGTTATTAAAAGTACTCTTCTTGTCCTCAATAGCCTTGGTAGAGTTTTAATTGATGAAGGAGTGCCCCGATCGTTTATTTCCTCTATGTTTGCTTCGAGTCTAGAGAAGACATTGTCTAGACTCAATTGTGATCTTGTAATTTCTACTGTTAGAGACTCGGTTGTAGCAAGTGAGTACCTTGAGAACTCTCCCCTTGTAGTTAGGATAGAGTCTTGAATGCTCATTTAGTGTTGCTTGATATGATTGACTTTGATGTAATTCTGGGGATGGACTGGTTAGCTAGATACTACACTAATGTAGATTGCTGCAAAAAGAATGTCTATTTCAGAATTCCCGGAGAGAAAGAACAAGTGTTCTAGGGGATTCGAGCTAGAAAAGAGAATTGTTTAATCTCACCAGTAAAAGCTCAAAAACTTATGGCTAAGGGTTTAGTGCTTACCTAGTGTAGTACCCTTAGAGACGCCTACCCCAAGAATTGAGGAAATTGAGTAGTGCTAGATTTCCTGGAAGTCTTTCCGAACGAGTTGCGTGGTTTGCCACCAAGAAGGGATATTGATTTCACTAATGATTTGATGCCGGTGACAGCACCATCTAAAACTCCATATCGGATGGAACCTGCGGAATTAAAAGAGCTGAGAGAGCAATTGCAGGAATTATTGGATAAACGATTTATTCGGCCTAGAGTTTGCCAATGGGGAACGCCGGTATTGTTTATGAAAAAGAAAGATGGGTCTATGAGGTTGTGTATTAACTATCATATGCTGAACCAAGTTACAGTAAAGAACAAGTGCCCATTAATTGATGATTTATTTGATCAGCTGCAGTCCGCAAAAGTTTTCTCAAGGATTGATATGAGATCTGGATCCCATCAGCTACGGATTAAGGAGGATATATCCAAGACCGCGTTCAAAACCAGGTATGGACATTATAAGTTCCTGGTGATGCCGTTTGGATTAACAAATGAACCAGCAGTGTTCATGGACATGATGAAAAGAATTTTCATGGATCTATTGGATCGTGTTTGTGGATGATATTTTGGAGTATTCAACAAGTTGGGAAGCTCATAGAAAACACTTGACTCAAGTGTTACAAATTTTAAAAGACTATCAACTGTATGCAAAATTTAATAAGTGTGAATTTTGGTTGGATAGAGTGAATTTCCTTGACATGTCATTTCTAAAGATTGAGTATCTGTGGATCCAACGTAGGTGAAAGCAATTTTGAACCGGGAACAGCCAAAGAATGTGACAGAAATTCAGAGTTTCTTGGGATTGGCAGGATACTACCGAAGATTTATAGAAGGATTTTATAGCCTGGCATATAGATCAGGGTTTTTATTACAATGAAGCTTCTGAAGCTAAAGTTTTTTCTATCATCTCTCCCTAGGTTCTCATCTCAGATATACTCATCCAGAATTACTAGTGCTACTGGGATTGGAGCGAATTAAAAATCCGGATGTAGCATATAGTCCTAAACACTCATGTACGGCTATCTGTAGCCTTTGGATCTAAACCTCACATATAGGGTATTCCACAATTCAGCATATGTTCCAGCCTGAACATAGATAGGAAGCTTTCTAATGATCCGAGGTTCCTGATCAATGTATAAGGATGGAGATCCATCCTCAAAATCCACTCGGATCTTGGGTAATGAAGGTGCCTCTCTATCTACCCACTCTACCGGAAAATCCACATCCACGACAGGGTCATAATCCAAGTATGGGTCGTACTCAGGATCACTCCTGCGTAAAGGCTCTACATTAGCTGCTTGATTCTAAAATTCCTCTACATCAATCCTCAGAGGATCTGCTTCTGTCCCAATACCTACATTACCTTGCTTCCATTCTTCTAACCATTGTTTATCAACTTCCTGCTTCTCGCTCTCATAGATTCTCCCGCTGCTCGTCCTAGCCATTATACCTATACAAGAAATGTCATTAGTCTACTATAAGGTATGGTCAACTATCTCCAACGGATTCTTCTAAGTTTTGCTGGGTCATTTCTAATACCAGCTAAGTTCTACTACATCACTTCATATATTAACGGTGCTCTTTCAAGACTGTGGCGCCGCAAAATTTTAGTCCTCAATCAGAGTGCGAAAGTCATCAATAATACTAGTATTCTTGAGGTAAGATACCCGAGACGTGACCGAATACTCGATCAATCCTGTTGATTACGCCATCTCAAAAGGATGTGTAATCGACACCACACATTCATTCAATCTCAAAATTAAACATTGTTAATGAAATGAAAATCCATAATCTTGATTAATCTTAATACAATCATTAAAATAGTCAACAGACTGAAAATCACAAAAAATTTGGCACACACTTGCCAACATTCCATAATATTTCAATAATAAATAAAATAATAAATAATTTGCAATCTTCTGCCCAGCACAACCAGCAACTTCTCCTTGAACCACGACCTATCTTGACTCATTCCCTTTTCATGCATGCATCAGAGGATGCATGAGTACTCCGCAGAAACACTCAGTAGGATGTAAAAACCCACAGAAGATACAATACATGACATTGAAGAAAAGTTCAACTAAAGAGAATTAAATATTCAATAGTATCAGGACTAAACACAGGGTTTGCTTTGCCTGAGAATAATATCAATCAACGACAACCCCAACTCATAAGTATGGGCAAAGAATAATAATAATCATGACTCCAAACAACCACAAGTGTAGAGAGAGAAGTTACTATAGTCAAGACTCCGAACATCCAAAGTGTAGGGAAAAGATATCAACAAATACTAACTCCAGACATCCATAGTGTAAGGAGTTTTCAATTTCTCCTCTCTGATCTTTCCACTCACAAGTGGATACTTACCAGATCATCCTAGAGATTCTTTTTTTGGAATCCGGCCATGTGTCTAGGAATGCTGGCCCCATCGGTGCTTACGGGCACAATGGACGGAGACTACAAGACCTTCCGTAATATCTTGTAATCTATAACGTGCGTAGAGGTTCTCTCTACATAGGTTTAATATAAATCGGAGATCACTCTGGATCTAGCAATGACTCTCTGAGCATACTATGATTCCACCTCGGAGAGATCCTCACAAGGTGTCTAGTGGAGAAACAATCAATATCAATCTGAGCAATATCTCATAAGACAGAGGTCACAACACTCTGGAATTCACGATATCATTCACCAATACTTGACTCACTTTAGGAGTACAAATGAGACTTCATTATCTCTATCAAAATAAGACTCACCACAAGAGTGCTAATGAGATTTATAATATCTCAAGCAGCAGATGACTTACAACAGGAGTATCAATAGGCTTTCAATACATTTGTCAACTTAGACCTTGCGTAGCCCTAGATAGGAACACCCCCGAAATCAACTGAATACAAGAATCACATGTCCAAATTCAAATAAGATAAATGGGTTTGAAAGTTGGGACCCTAGTTAGAAACTCAACGGACTCAAAGCTGTATACAAAAGCCAGAGACATTTGGAACACAACGTCACTTAGGCGCCTGGCCCTCCTCCTGGCATTGGGTGTCCTCTGACCCTGGCACCAGTCGACCCTCAGCGCCAGGTTGAGCCCAGCGCCAGGGCTAATCCTCGCGCCCTTGTAACCTGCCTAATTGGTCTATTGATTAAGCAATTCATTATGCATCACATCAATCATTCAAAATAGCAAATCACATGCCATAACCAAAATCTAAATAAGCAGCTAAATTTTCATAATTTAGACCAGTTTCCTAAATTAGCAGTTTAGAAAACATACTGATTTTTCGGGTGTTACAACCCTATGCATGAGCATGTTCAAGGTAGAAAGGGCCTTTAAACCCCTTTTCTTTGGAACTTAAAGGGGAGCCAAACAGCTCCTAGGTGTTTTGTGTATGAGCTTTTTCAAGGTTTTATAACTAATACCTAGAATCAAAGGGTAGGTTTGTCATATGTCAAACCACCAAGATTAAGGGCAAAGCATACCTCCGACATTTGTTCATCCATCTTCGAGGGAGAGCTAGAAGGGAGTGCAACATGTTCAAAATCCTCAACAGAAACAAGGCTACCAATGAAGGAAGACTAGTCTTTATAAACTTCAATCACATTAAATTCTTTTCCCAACTATGACACAATGGCAGACTCCAAAAGATCTGCTTCATTTCTAATTGGAGGCAATGTATAATATGAAATTTTACCAGTACGAATTATCCAGAATTAATTTATAATTACAAACACAACAGCAGTATCAGTCTATCATGGATCCCACAAAACATAGAAGGATGCTAACATAAATTGTCCCAGCTTGATGAAAAAATTTATTTCTAATTGATACATTCAGTGGATGAAAAGATTCCACTTAACCAACCCCATACAGATTGGCCACGAAATTTATGATGACGAATAATCCTATATCAACTTTCTATGAAAAAACTAACCTTCATTCCAGTCATGCAACACTATCCTCGCTGCAGCTTCAACATCCACGATTCCACCTTTTTTAAGTTTCCCCCTAATAGTAGCAACCTTTTGCAAGAACTCGTCAATTGAGCTAAAAGTTGATAGCTTGTACAATGACATCAGCTTTTGAGCTGGGCGAAGCTTAAGTATCTCCATAAGTACATAAATTTAGCCCAGGCCCAGGAGCATACACATTTAGTACATAAAACTTAAGGCTGATATCAAACCAACATAGACTTTATTCTTGTGAAAACAGATGCAGCTACTTAAAAAACAAACACAATAGGCTGACTAAGAATTAGGTATGACCCACAGAACATGCAATAATAATCATCCACCAATATGTTGATGCAATAAAAACAAAAGGATCCCTCGTACTATTAGCCATAGAAATCCTAGAATGGGTAAATCTGCTAATCAATGGCTAAGTATGTGGACCACAATCAGTGGATGCAACAACCATAAACGAACACAAAAAAATTGGACTCTATTTAAAGCCATTAGCTGGACCAACAGGATCATCTAACTTCTCAATCCGCTTGCCGTTGTGAAAAGCTACTGATACACCGTTCTCCCAAGATTTAACCATCACAACACCAGGGCAATCAAGTAATTTCACATGCTTATCCAACTGAATTTCTTGCATTGATCTTTTAAGTCCAGGAGTGGAACCAACATTTGCAACACGGGCACTCTTCAAACTGTTTATCAGACTGCTCTTACCAACATTAGGAAGACCCACAACACCCATTGTAATAGATAACTTGAACTGGAAAAAGTACATGAATCAGCGCAGAGTAAAATTCGTGTTAAGGTATGTAGCTATGTTGTGAACATCACACACTTAAGGCGCGTAGTCTATCTTAGGCAGTATTTTATTATTAAGATCAATTAGTGATTGTAATAAATGCCTGATTAGATGTAACGGGCTGTAATCATGGATTGTAATTATGTCGTCATTTGTTGTCATGATGTCGACATGTGACATCATGACAACATTATGTCGTCATTGTGACAAGTAGGAGTCCTCTTTATAAGGAGGTCTTCTTCCTCCTGGATGGGTATGCAATAAAGAACTTATTTCCCTACTCTTCTTCTTCTTCTTCTTCCTCTTTGCCGTCAAGGCGAACTCTTGTGACCTTGCTGGTCACAACACTGGTATCAGAGCAGTGACGATCTGAGGACGATCATGCCTCCTCGCAAGCAGCCAGCCATGGCCGCTGAGGTGCCATCAGAGCCAGAGACGACGAGAGATGCTTCCAGCCCACGGGAGAACACTGATTCCAACCAGGATGCTATTCTCTCACTGCTCAACTCGATCAACATACGACTACAGAACGTAGAGCTTGCCCAGACACAGATGAAGACGGACATGGCGACACAGGCTGCAGCCATGGCCACGCCACCGCGTCAGCAGGGGGGCCTGGAGGCCATAATCGGCCAGGGGGCTCACAAGTGTTTGGCGGCTCAGTCCTAGGCCATCATGCCGGACATTCTATCCCTCATGGCATCCAAATTGGATCCGTAAACATAGGTGATGAAGGGGGGCGCACTGGACAAGAGACACGAGGCATGGAAGCTGTTCGTGGTAATGCCTCAATGGCCCCACACCCACGACGCATTCAGTATGAAATGGAGGATGATCTGGAAGAGTTTTCGGGCTCTCGCGGAGGCCAGAGGGCCAGCGCTGAGCCCAGGCTAGCTCGATTGCAGTTTCCGCGATACAATGGCGAGGAGGATCCCGTCGAATGGCTGTACAAGGCGGATAAATTCTTTTCGTACCAGGGTACGCATTCTGATGCAGAGCGCTTGCAGGTGGCGGCCTTCCACCTTGATGGAGACGCCTCAATCTGGTTTCAGTCTTTTGAGAAGGAGACGCGATTTCCCACATGGGTGACCTTCTCCGATGAGCTGTGTGTCCAATTTGGACCGAACGAATTTCAAGACTTTAACGAGATGCTATCAACCCTGCGGCAAACTACTACGGTACGGGCTTACTATTCTGAATTCATGAAAATTGCTAACCGGTTGCCAGATTGGCCAATGGCGGCCCTTGTTGGCACCTTCAAGCGTGGATTAAAGCCTGAGATTGCTGATGAGATGCGACATTTTCCGTGCAACACTATGCGGGATGTAGTGCGTCATGCTCGGATAGAAGAGGAAAAGTTGGCTCGTCAGCGAAGAGGGGGACG
This sequence comes from Houttuynia cordata, assembly GCA_039654745.1. Classification (NCBI taxonomy): domain Eukaryota; kingdom Viridiplantae; phylum Streptophyta; class Magnoliopsida; order Piperales; family Saururaceae; genus Houttuynia; species Houttuynia cordata. Next base: position 5,305,107 of record CM077510.1, on the reverse strand, counting down.
TGCGGGGCTGGCTCTGAGGCCGTACACCAGCCACCCGCCTGTCTTGACACCAACGCCTGGCCAAGGCCCTAGCCGGTCACCCTTGCCAGGGCCTAATCCTCCTCCCATCCGCCATTTGACACCAGCCCAGATGGAAGAAAGGCGTGCCAAGGGACTCTGTTATAAGTGCGATGAGAAATTCGTCCCTGGACACCGCTGCTCAGTCCGGGGTAGTTTACTCATCGAAGAAGCTGAGGACGAGGAGCTAGCTGAACCAGAAGAGGCATCCGGCCTCTATGACCATGTGCAACCGGAGATCTCAGTTCATGAATTCTCTGGCACGTTCACCCCCAGGACCATGCGTGTTCAGGGCCAGCGGAAGCGCCAACAAGTCGCGGTTCTTATTGATAGTGGGTCGACTCATAACTTTATTAATGATAAGGTGGCACAGCGTTTGGGTTGTTATGTTTCTGACTCCAAACCCTTTGACGTATTGATTGGGGACGGCAAACATCTCAGGAGCATAGGCGTATGCTCGCAAGTCGAGCTGGCAATTCAGGGGCATTCCTTTATCACAGACTTATTTCTCTTGCCTACGAAGGGGGCTGATGTGGTTCTTGGTGTCCAGTGGCTGCAAGACCTGGGTGATGTGGTATGGAACTTTCGGGATCTGACTATGGATTTCGAGGTAGCAGGCGAGCGCATTCGTCTACATGGATCGCAGCCGGGCACCTTGCACTCGGCGCAGGAGGTGAGCTCTTTTTTTCGATTCACACCTCATGGTTTATTCTTACAGCAACGTGCCATAGTGGATGTGCCCCAACCTGACTTACCGGCCGATATGATTGAACTGCTTGCGGCGCACGCCGACATATTTGCTGAGCCTTCTGGACTTCCGCCGGCACGGGGCCATGATCATTCCATTCCTATCATGCCCGGGGCTTCACCCGCCAATGTGCGACCCTACCGGTATCCACATGTGCAAAAGGCAGAAATTGAACGGTTGGTCCAGGAGATGTTGCACTCTGGCATTATCCGCTCCAGCACCAGTTCATTCTCCTCTCCCATCCTTCTGGTTCGCAAAAAGGACGGATCATGGCGGTTCTGTGTGGATTACCGTGCGCTTAATGCAATAACTGTGAAGGATAAGTACCCAATTCCGGTGATAGAAGAGCTCCTGGACGAGTTGGCAGGGGCGACTGTGTTTAGCAAACTTGACTTACGCTCAGGTTAACATCAGATCCGTATGCAGCCCCAGGACATACACAAGACGGCCTTTCGAACTCACGATGGTCATTATGAGTTCCTTGTCATGCCTTTTGGACTGACCAATGCTCCGGCAACCTTCCAGAGTTTGATGAACGACCTGTTTCGCCCATATCTTCGTCGGTTTGTGCTCGTCTTCTTTGATGACATATTGATCTATAGTTCGTCTTGGGCGGACCACATTGACCATCTCAGGTCAGTCTTTACTATCTTACGGGCTAACGCCTTGTTCTTGAAGCGTTCGAAGTGCTCTTTTGGCAGTGCACAGGTCGACTATTTGGGCCACATCATTTCATCTGAGGGGGTGGCTACTGATCCATCTAAGGTGGAGACCATGCTTTCGTGGCCCCGACCCACTAGTGTGAAATCTCTCCCCGGCTTCTTGGGCCTCACAGGTTATTATCGTCGGTTTATTGGACGGTATGGGCTAATTGCTGGCCCCCTCACATCCTTGCCCAAGAAGGGTGCTTTCATATGGTCTGGTGACGCCCAAGCCGCCTTTGACAAATTGAAACAGGCAATGGCCCAGGCCCCGGTGTTGGTTCTTCCAGACTTCTCGTTGCCTTTTGTGGTTGAGACGGATGCTTCTGATATGGGCCTCGGTGCAGTCCTACTCCAAAAAGAGCGGCCGATAGCATTCTTCAGTAAAGCACTATCGGGCCGGTCCTTATCTTTGTCTGCATACGAGAAGGAGATGTTGGCTATTGTGCACGCCATCTCCAAGTGGCGGCCTTATCTGCTGGGCCGACGATTTATTATCCGAACCCATCATCAACCTCTCAAGTTCTTCTTGGACCAGCGGGTATCTACACCTTCTCAACAACGATGGGTAAGTAAGTTATTGGGCTATGACTACGAAGTGGTCTACAAGAAGGGTGTCGACAACATGGTGGCTGATGCTTTATCACGTCGGCCCACGGAGGGAGCCTGCTTCTCATTTTCTGTCCCTGGCTGTCCTTTTATTTCGGACTTGAAGCAGGCTTATGTGGCAGACCCGCCTACCAAGGAGCTGATTGACCGACTTCAGACCGACCCGCATGCGGAGCCCCCTTTTGTGTGGCGCGACCATCTATTGTTCTGGAAGGACCGGTTGTGGGTGCCAGCTATTCCAGATTTGCGTCGACGGGTTATAGCCCACTTTCATGATACTCCGGTGGCAGGCCATGAAGGCACGTTCAGAACCTTTAAGCGGGTCAGTCAGAGTTTCCTGTGGGCCGGTATTCGGAAAAAGGTGCATGCATATGTGGCCAGATGTGATATATGCCAGAGAGCTAAGGCGTCGTCTACATCACCTGCGGGTTTTCTACAGCCTCTTCCCATTCCGGACAAGGTGTGGGAAGACGTGTCCATGGATTTTATTGAGGCTTTGCCGGCGGTCAGTGGTAAGACGGTTATTATGGTGGTGGTAGACCGTCTCTCTAAGTACGCCCACTTCTGTGCTCTGAGTCATCCATATTCTGCCCGCACGGTTGCTGAGTTCTATGTGAAGGAGGTTGCTAAATTACATGGGATGCCTCGGACTATCGTCTCTGACCGAGATCGGGTCTTCATTTCCCAGTTCTGGCGGGAATTCTTCAAATTACAAGGGACAAAGCTTCATATGAGTACAGCGTATCACACTCAGACAGATGGCCAAACTGAAGTGGTGAACCGGTGTCTCGAGCAGTACTTGCGCTGCTTTGTGGGGGATCAGCCCCGCCGTTGGCTCCAATTACTTCCTTGGGCAGAATGGTCGTACAACACGGCTTATCACACACGTGCCGGCTTTACGCCATTCGAGATTGTCTATGGCCGCCCTCCTCCATCCGTTCTGTCTTATGTGCCCCATCGTTCCTCCATTGCTGAGGTGGATTACATGCTGCAGACACGTGATGAGGTCCTTCGCCAACTTAAAGCCAACTTGGCTTCAGCGCAGAACAGGATGAAACAAGTCTATGATAAGCGCCGCTCTGATGGGGAATTCCAGGCTGGCGACCTCGTTTATGTGTCAGTCATGCCCCAACGTCAGACTTCTTTGTTTCGGGCTGATCGAAAGCTGACCGCTCGCTTTCACGGGCCTTACACAGTTGTGGAAAGAGTGGGACCAGTAGCGTATCGTCTCTCCTTGCCTCCAGGGTCCCTGGTGCACCCTGTATTCCATGTGTCCCGTCTTCGTCGTTTCGTAGGGGACCCTCGGTTGATTGTTGATAGTGCACCTCCGCCTCTCATGGGCCCTGCGGATATTACTGATCCTGTTCCAGCTTCTCTTGTCGATAAACGGAGGGTGCGGCGTGCTGGGCGCATTATGACTGAAGTGCTTGTGGCTTGGAAGGGACAATCCTTAGAAGACGCTGAATGGATCCTAGAGGATGATTTTTTGGCCCGTTTTCCATCATGGTCGCCTTGAGGACAAGGCATTAGCGGAAGCGTGGTGGAGTGTTGTGAACGTCATACACTTAAGGCGCGTAGTCTATCTTAGGCAGTATTTTATTATTAAGATCAATTAGTGATTGTAATAAATGCCTGATTAGATGTAACGGGCTGTAATCATGGATTGTAATTATGTCGTCATTTGTTGTCATGATGTCGACATGTGACATCATGACAACATTATGTCGTCATTGTGACAAGTAGGAGTCCTCTTTATAAGGAGGTCTTCTTCCTCCTGGATGGGTATGCAATAAAGAACTTATTTCCCTACTCTTCTTCTTCTTCTTCTTCCTCTTTGCCGTCAAGGCGAACTCTTGTGACCTTCACAACAAGCTAAAAAAGGAAAAGTGTAGAAGGAGAGGAACTGTCTATTTATATACTCCCTCCAAAAATATTGTCCTCATTAGAAAACCAAAATTAGTTTTCTAATGAGGACAATATTTTTGGATGGAGGGAGTACTCCCTCTTTCACATATTAATAACTCCAATTGGAAAAAAAGTTTGTCCCGTGTTTATCACTCCACTTTGCTCAAGTGACTGGTTACCTTAGAATTGGTGAAAATTAGTGGTTAAGTAACATTCAAAAAGGAAATCAGTATTTTTTCAAATGGAGCTATTAATATGGGAGAGAGGGAGTATTAACTTGAGTGGTTTCTTAAACAACAAAAGTTTGTCGCAAAATAAAATGGCTTGGTCAAAGTTTCAATAACACAAAGAAATATGGTGAATACTTCAGTCTTGCACAGATATTTTGGTATAGTACCTCATGACTTCGAGTATAATTGTTGAGTAACTTAATAAGAGTGTCAGCTCCAAGGTAACACTTGTTTGCAGTATATCACGACGTTTTGTAGTCGTTGAAGCAGGCTTCCATCCTAAGTTTGATCTCTGCTCCTGAATGCTGCATTTAAAGTCAACTGCAGGCAGTTCTTCTCCAAGATACTTTAGCTACTTCTCTGCAGCCCCCCGAGGAACAAGATCTATATTTGATACATTATATGTCCATTGAGTCAGCGTGAATTTTTATACCACAAATATCAATAGTGTCATGCATATATTTATTGGGAAAAAAAGTGATAGATTATATAGTACCAAAAGAACTTTACCTATTTTGTTGAGAAGCAAAATCAGATGCTTTTCGGGACCTAATTTTTGTACCATCTTCTCCATATCCATACAGCGATCCAAGAGGATCGCGTGCATCAAGAACCTCCAAAATTACATCTGATGCTTCTACAACTTTTACCAACTCCTAGTAGAAATACCGATCCGATTTATCTGATATAAACGGAAATGATCCTATCATCATCATCATCATATGCCTTATCTCAGCTATCTGGGGTCGGCGGCATGGATTATATACTACGTTTGACTCTTATCGGAATCAAATAGTACAAAATCCATACAAAAAAACATAGTGGCAAGTTTATAAACCGGATACTTTTCCTGACGCAATGCTTTGAAGAGAGGACGATATAAGAAGATTCAAGTCATCATATTCATCATACACCTTTCCAATTATGTGGATTGGCTTCATGACATGATGGCATGAAATATTAATATAGCCATCTTCCATCACAAAGTGGGTAACAATGAAAACCAGTCTGCTTTTATCCTATAAAACTAAAAATAAAAAAAGAAAAACTAAAGGAATGTTTTTTATCCTATAAAACGTCCAAAGCACCACTTTACCATGGTTTTTGCTATCCTTGGACATATTTTCCTTTCCCAACTGATTTGTATCAGCTGCATTAACAGCATCATCTTCATCATCATCATCATCATCATCATCATCTAACAAACCTAACTTACTCTTTTGAGCCTAAAAAAACAAATAGAAGACAGTCACCCAGTAAATCACATGGAATAAAGCAAACAGCCAAACACTAAGCTCAGATAAAAATATATGCAAAATATTCTCAGAGAAATAATGATTAAAAATGGCTATAGGAACTTGCAGACCATATTCACTACTCGACAGCAGCAAATAAATCAGAAAAGCCATCCCCATAAATGAGTTAAAAGGAACTGAGCAAAAATCATACAAATCTGGAAGTAACAAGATTTAACAGCAGGAATGCAAGGACGTTGAGGATAGATGGAAAGTGCAGCTCACCCTTTCGTTTCTGCCAGCTTTCCTCAATTCCAACTCCTCAATTGCACGAGCTTTCCGGGCTTCAAGATTAAGCTCCTGTTCCATGAAAGGCCAATCATTGGGGATACCTTGATCCTTCTCAACTTTCTTCCTGTGAGCCCCAAGCTTCTGTGCTTCTTTTGCCTTCTTCTTATGGTGCTCCTTCACCTTCCTTAAGATGTTGTGCTTCTTCCTGAGTGGCACTCTCTTACTCTTACTCTCTATATACCAAATAAGAAAAGCTTGAGCAACTATTTACATTGTTTCAAATACAAATAAAAGATAGAAACTTAAACAAAGTTCTCACTTTTGCTCTTGTTCACCATTGCTTCAGCTTCCTCGGCAACTGAATCTGTCAAAACACAACCATTTCATCATTTTTCTGCATTCACTGAAGTAGAACTAACCCTAATCAATTTCTAAGTTAATTAACAATCAATGATTTGAAATTTAAACAGAATAAGTTGGAAGTTGATATTCTAAACTGCTTGAATAGATTGAATGTAGTTATAATCAATTGCTAGGTTCGTTAACAGTCAATGACTTATAGTTTGAACAGATTAGCATATATTGAAGAACCCAATTCCTATTTGCACAAACATGGAAGAAATAAGTTGAAAGTTGATATTAAATCTGTTTGAACACGGTTTTTGCAACCTGCTTGGTTCACATGACAGTTGCAGGTTCAAGCCATACAAAAGAGTAAAGAACACAAACACATAGCACACATAACAATTGAAAATCATCCTCAAGATAAGAAATATTACATCTTTTTTGCTCTGTTTGCTTCGACGTTATGCAAATGCCAATGAAAAGATAAGAAAAAAAAGGGGGGGCTATAAACGATTCAAAGATCAATGGAAACAGCATGGAGATAAAGGAAGAGAGAAGAGGTAGAGATGAAAACCTGGGGTGGGAGGAGGCGAGGCGACGGTGGTTGCAGCGGCGCCGGAGACGGCGAGGGAAAGAGCTAGAAGTGGAAGAGGAAGCGGGAAGGGTTCTGTGGAGAGTTTTCAGGAGACGGCGAGGGAAAGAGCTAGCAGATGAAGTAGTCATAAAAGATGGCAAGAGATACAAAAAACCGAAACCTACATTGTGGTAAAATATTTGTCATACTTGATCTCACTTAGGTGCATAACAAAAGCAAAAACAAACTATTCACCTTTATGTTTGTTCCTTCTTTTAAAAAATATTTGTTGTTTCTATTTGCGTCACACGTATAAATTCATGTGCACTTTAACTAGTAATTAAAACAAAAGTTGGACACCAACATCAATTTGCCGGTTATAATTTGTTGGCAAGTTCTTACAGGGTAGCACGTAATAGACGAAATATTGTTCCTGAAAAGGCAAATGTAAATTGAAGTACATGGCTTCAAATTGAGCTTATTGAAAGAAACGGTTCATCTACAATAAGAATAGCACATCCCATAACTAATATGGGCGCTGCCCAACATAGTTGCCTGGTGGGTTATAGTTGCATATGATGAAGATTGCCCCACTGTTGCACTTCACACGTGCGCATCCTAGGTGCACCGAATTGGCCCACACCACCTGAGTGTAGTGCCCGCACACTTTCCCGCTGGCACACGTGTTGGTGGTGTAGTTATAGTACTGTTTCTCGGCGACCCATGCGTTGACGGCGTCCCCGGCAGTGAACTCCCGGCCGTATCCCCAGAAGAGGTTCTCACCATATGGCCCACCTGAATGGACAAGGCTGCAATCTGCAATTCTCTGATTCGCATAATTCTGTGCATAGGCAGCAACCGTGGTGTCCCATGTCATAGGGTCCACCCCCACTTGCGCACGTGCGGCATTGTGGGGGTTGAGGTAGTCTTGTGGTGTGTTTTGGGCTAGGGTTATGTGGAACAGGTAAAGGCAGAAGGCAGCATACAAGGCTATACCCTTCATTGATCCCATCTTTGTGAGTTTGTATGTCTTTGTTTCAGTTTCCATTACTTGATCATTCAAGGTAGATAATGGTACTATATATAGTGGTGGTAAGTTGCCTCCTGTAGCTTACAAGAGCCATTTTGCTTAAGTTGACATTCTAGCTGGTTTAAAAAGTTAAGCCAACAGTCAAGGAGACTTGGTGGTACAATGAACTTATCATACTTGCGCTTGCATTTCAATTGTATGTTATACTATGTTCAGAGAACGTGCGCAAATGAAGGAGAGCTTCCGTGTAACTTTACATTGTCAAATCTGTATTGCTTTGTTCTTATAGTAATAAGCAGATCCTCATATATACTATCTTCTTTGCTAAGTTTATTGATCAATGTCCAATTTATTACTAATCGGTGCAAACATTCTGACCATATGAAACTACGTTTCTTGGTCTACTAGCACATGGCCGGGGGAACATGTAACAAGGATATGCATGCATTTCATCTTGCCCTCCATGTGACCTGATAGCTTATGGTCAACAAAATCAAGGATGGTTCAAAACAAAGAATATTATGCCTACTCTTCATTAAACACTACTCCATACTGGTAAATTTGCTTCAGCATTACGATAGCAAATCTTTTTTATCCTTTAAGAAAAGTGGAAAATCTGCTACTTGAAGCTAGTGATTGCATTTACTTTTGCACAGAATACAGGTAGGATACAAGTTTATTTGGAAAAACCTTGTGTTAATAATAATTTTGGTCAAAGGGAGTACAATTATGGTTACTTGTGCATAGAGTATTAATTTCATGCCCCAAATTTCCAGCCATAGATCGGAGTATATATGTTTTTGATGTTGAAGACTTGATGCGTCACAGATACGCCATCATATGCACCAATACAATGAAAAGTGTATAATGACAATAAAATAGGATAGACTATTTATAAATAAAATTTAAAATAAAAATAAAAATAATATGATGTGTTATAATGGTCCAAAGCCATATTATAAGAGTTCTCAACATAAACTAAAAGTCTAAAAATCTAAGCAACGAACACCTTGCTATGACGAGCATTAATTTGCTATCTTCTATTATTTATCTTCAACTAAACCTATATGAGAGGATGCATGAGTACGAACACCCCGCTGTCCTACATGAAGTCGTCAGTCAAAACTCTCGCTTCAACCTTGCTTCCACCGGTCCAAGCTCCTCCGCCGCTCCTCTGGTCGGTCCAGTAGGGAGAGGGAGAAGTGAGAGAGAAGAAAGAGGAATTTGATAGAGAGAGAGAGAGAGAACTTAAGTCAAAAAATTGAGAAGAGAGGGGGGACTCATCCAAAGAGTCCTACTCCTAGTGGAGTTAGGATCACACTCTCGCTCTTGTATATCTAGTCCTAATCCAAATGCATCCCCTCCTAGAATGGGATGACACAATTTTCTACCCACTTATCTCTAACGTTCTAGTAATTCCATGCTATCCAATTCTCTTCTCGTGTTCATCCTACTTCATCTATATAAGTCCATGTTATAAAACCCCCCATGCCCCAAATCCTTGAGGAGTCCTGATGTTGACGAATTTACTCATACTTATCCAACCAGCAACTAATAACAAAGCAACCTGATCAGGGTTTTTAAAGAAGAAAAATTCCCTACACAATTTTAGGGACATTGCAATTAACACATACAAGAATGGAGAAGATATTTCTAATTGAGCATTGCGAGTATGCATCACAGCTCACACCCATTGCATGTTAATTTGAATCGTCCAAATGTACTACTTTAATGTCCTAAGTAAATACTATGGTCAGGTGATTGGCCATGGTGCTCGGTGATGAAAATATTTTGTTTATCAAACCTCTACTATGATGTTGTGCACGCCAGCTCAAGGGCAGGGTCTATCCCGACTTCCATTACTTACCATTCTTAGGACTTACTATGTTAGGATTTACTTTACTTTTTAGTACTTTCTTTTCGCGATTCAATAAGCTGTAATATGGGAGGGAATGGGATTTGATTGTAATAGATCAACTGATGGCCATCCAATGGAATGTGGCCCATTAGGTGGCATGTCTCCCTAGGGAGCTCTGCCCTCCCTTATAAGGGAGTCTCCTCCCTCTTTTGATGGTTATGTAATAAGAAACTATTTTTTCTTCTTCTTCCTTCATCTTTTCCTCCCATTTCCCTCGCTTGAAGCTTGGCACTTCGCAAGTAGCCGACCACGGTCCCAGAGATGCAGCTCGAGAAAGAGAAGGAAAATGTGGATGAGTGATCTATACATGAAATTTGCATTTTATTATCTCCTAAACTTATGATTATGATAGTGTTTGATTAGAATAACTACTACTTTAATATAGTTTTTGATTTTTGTAGGAAACAAGAGTAATACATAGAAATGAGGAGAAAAATAATTCAAATAGTTAAATTAACTTCATGTACAAATGTCGGATTAAACTGATTTAAGTCTCATGTTAAAGTTCAAGAAGTCAGCTTTCCAACGCCACCAACCACGTACAATTCGGAGCTCGGGACAGAAAGTTATAGCCATTTGAATTTTATGAACAGTAACCACGATCGATCGGCTATCAATGCGATCGATCGCCAGAGCCGTAAAAGCAGTGTGTTAAAGGAAACGATCGATCGGATCTCAAAACGATCGATCGTATCTCCTGGAATTTTTCAATCGCTCAAGACAGTAACTATGATCGATCGGTATCATACGGCGTCGATCAGCAGAGCGATCGATCGGAGAAAAATAACGAAGGAATTGCGATCGATCGGTATGCGAACGATCGTCAATACGGAGCGATCGATCGCCGTATATGGAAAACCGGAATTAAGACCTATTTCGACTCGAATTCGGAAGGGGACTTCATGGTTTCTCTTCACTCTTATAAATAGGCCTTATGTGAGAACGTTTTGAGTACCAGAGAACAAGTTTTTGAGCTTTATTGGAGGCTAGAGAGGAGCAAGAGAATGAGTCTTTTGGAGCAAAGAAGAAGAAGGATTCATGATGATGGATCTACTTAAACAGGTTTTTCTTTTCTCTTTTTCTATGTGTAACTAAATTCCTTGTCAAGGCTTGATAAAGCCCTAGATGTGTATTCCTACTCTTGATAGTTTAATTCTATAAAGTTGATTATGATTCATGCTTAATGCGATTTCATGAGTTTCTTTTGAGTCTTGATCATAGACTTGCTTGATTATGAATGAAATTAGATATTGTGATTGATTTTATGCCCGATCAAGGATAAGATTAATTGCATTATAATAGAGTTGTGATTGATTCTATGCCCGATCAAGGATAGGATTGATTACACAATAGTGGATGAACTTTCATGTCCGATCAAGAACGTTAGTGAATTCATTAGTAATTCATGTGTCCGATCAAGAACACGAATTACCACATCATGTCAATGTATGCTTAATAATAATTGATAGTAGTAATTGCATGTCTAGTGGTGGATTCATTGCCTTGATAATTCTCTGCATTGATTAAAACTCAGCTTAGTAGTTAAAGTTCATAGCTTTATTTAGATTAAACAAAAATTGCAACTTTCTTCTCTTGAATTTGGTAAAAGATTAATCCGTCCCTGAGGTTCGACAACCCTTTAATACTCACCGTAGTACAATTGCCTTGTGCACTTGCAAGGGTTTTAATTTTAAACGATTAATGAGAGCCCCAAACCAGCGGCCGACTTGACTAATGCTACTGTGATCTCCATGATTGAAGCAATGACCACCCAAATTAAGCAACTCACCAAGGCGGTCGCACAACTTCACTCAGTCCCTGCAGTGCCCCTCTTGCCCACACTGCAAATAGCCCAGGCTAAGATGGGTGAGCCCTCCCAGCCCCTTGGCCCTCATAGCCCCTTAGCCCTCAGCCCAGGCTAAGCATCGTTGGAGATAGATGTGCACCTCTCCCCATTATGTTTGCTTTGGCACCTTCGATCAGCCCATGGAAGAGGGTCGTGCATGCATGGACACACGACGACTTCCAAGTGTTTGGTTAAATGCCTCAATGACAATAAATCCACGAAACCTATCCCATGAGTTTGAGGAAGACTGGGAGGAGTATTCTGATCTCGTGGAGGACATTAGGGTGGGGCCGAGCCACGTTTGGCTCGCCTTCAGTTCCCACACTATAATGGGGACGAAGATCCGGTGGAATGGCTTTACAAGGCAGAGAAATTCTTCGCCTACCAGGGAACACACTTTGAGGCTGAACGATTGTACATAGCCACCTTTCACTTAGACGACGGTACCTTTGTATGGTTCCAAAGCTTTGAGAATGAGGTCCGCTTTCCAACTTGGACCTCTTTCACCGACGAACTTTGCGTTCAGTTTGGTCCCAATGAGTTCCAGGACTTTAACGAGATGCTCTCCACCTTGCACCAGATTACCACAGTGCGAATATTAAAATTCAGAATTCATGAAGATTGCTAACCGTCTTCCTGATTAGCCGATGACGGCCTTAGTGGGGACCTTCAAGAGGGGGCTCAAACCTGAAATTTTGGATTAGATGTGCCACTTCCATTGCACTTCGATGCGAGAAGTAGTGCGTCATGCAAAAATGGAAGAGGAAAAGCTTGCCCGACAGTGACGGGGAGGCCGATTTGGCCCATCTCCATGGGATCCAACTAGCCTGACACCATCCTCTCTCTTAGCGCCGGGCCTTACCACTAGCTGAACCATCCAGCCTGCCAGGCCTCACTGCTACCCAAATAGATGGGAGGTGCTCTAAGGGCTTGTGCTTTAAATGTGATGAGAAGTTCGTGCCCGGCCACCGTTGCTCTGCCCGAGACAGCTTGCTCGTTGAGGAGGACGACGAGGAGGATCTTTCCTCTTTCCTGGATGCACCGTCCCCTTATAACAATGTGTTGTCGGAGATTTCTCCAGAGTCTTTACCCCTCGTACCATGCACGTCCAAGGTTACCTCAAGTGGCAACATGTGGCCATCCTAATCGACAGTGGATCCACCCACAGTTTCATCAACGATAAGGTGGCACAATGATTGTGATGTTATGTGTCGGATTCCAAGCCCTTCGACGTCTTGATTGGCTATGTAAGCATCTTCGGAGCTCTGGGATGTGTGCGCAGGCTACATTATCTATTCAGGGCCATTCTTTCACCACTGACTTATACTTACTACCACGAAGGGGGTGGATGTGGTGTTGGGAGTCTAATGGCTAGAGGAACTTGGCAATGTGGTGTGGAACTTATGTGGCATGATCATGAACTTTGAGGTGCTCGGGCAGCGGGTGCACATCTGGGGTTCACAGCCGGGCTCTTTGCAGTCTGCCCAGTCGGTGAGCTCACTCTTTAGATTTGCACCTCAAGGATTTTTCCTCCAGCAGTGTGCAACAAGTAATGTGCGCTGGGATAGTCTTCCAGAGGACCTTCTTACCCTCTTGGCGGAGCATGAGGACATATTTGCTGAGCCTAAGGGGCCTCCACTAGTGCGATGCCATGACCATTAGATTCCTATTACTCTAGGTGCTTTGCCAGCTAATGTCCGCCTTTACCATTATCCTCACATACAGAAGGCTGAAATTGAACGATTGGTGTCAGACATGCTCCAGACAGGTATCATTCAGTCGAGCACTAGTTATTTCTCTTCTTCGGTATTACTTATCCGGAAGAAGGACGAGACTTGGCACTTCTGTGTGGACTACAGGGCACTTATTGTCACTTATTGCCATCACCATCAAGGATAAGTATCCTATTCTGGTGATTGAGGAGTTACTTGAAGAATTGGTCGGAGCTATCGTTTTCAGCAAACTTGATCTTCGTTCAAGTTGTCATCAAATCTGAATGCTGCCCACCGACATTCATAAAATGGCATTTCTCACTCATGATGGACATTTTGAGTTCTTAGTCATGTCGTTTGGGTTAACCAATGCACCTGCCACCTTCCAGAGCCTCATGAATGATCTATTTTGCCCTTTCCTCCATTGATTCGTCTTGGTCTTTTTTTATGACATCTTGATCTACAGCACATCATAGGCAAACCAGTTGGAGCATCTTAGGTCCATTTTCTCTATTTTGCGAGCTAAATCATTATTCCTTAAGCGCTCGAAGTACTCATTTGGCAGTGAAATTTGGAGTATCTTGGCTATATTATCTTTAGTGAGGGGGGTGCTAATGACCCTTCGAAGGTGACTGCTATGCTTTCATGGCTGACCCCCACTTGTGTACGGGCACTCCGCAGAGGGTATTATCGATGATTTATTAGAGAGATATAAATCGTTAAAGTTTATACCAAAAAAATGTTATTTCAACCTATTGTGTAGTCGAATACACAAGCTTTAATGATTCATATCTTCTTCATTTCTGATCTATATTTGCCCTTTTTCACTCATCGTTATTTTTAGTACTTTTTTTTATAATAATGATATCGTAGTAGATACCACATGCTATTTATCGTGAATTTTACTGTAATTTTTAGATATTATCTCAAGATCATTAAGATATCATCATCATAAGAAATAATACTAAAAATAATAAAAAATAAAAAAGATGGGCAAAAATAGATAAAAAATGAAGGAGATATAAATCGTTAAAGATTATCCCCAAAAAAGCTATGATAGCAGTTTTTTTGGGGCATGCTTTAACGATTCATATCTCCTTCATTCGTGATCCGTTTTCACCCATTTTTTTTATTCTTCTTTATTTTTAATGATCTTTCTTACAACGATGATATTATAAGGATGTTGAGACATTGCATGTTATTTATTGTAGATTTTGTTATATTTTTTAAAATATTATATTAAGATCATTATGATATATCATGATAAGAAATAACATTAAAAATAAGAAAAAAAATTGACGAAAACGGATCAGAAATGAAGGAGATATATATGATATGTTGAAGTATAAAACATGAAATCAAAGGTAAATATGGAAAATGCATAGAAAACGTGCAGGGTTAGGGTTTAGGAGGGCAAAATGGGAAGATCAACTGTCGAAAGCAGGTTATATGGCATGAGCCTGGAAAAACCAGGTAATATGGCAATCTGGGCTCATTAGCCAGGTAACATGGAAAAACCTCACTCAACTATAATGCTTTGTCATATGTGAAAAGAAATTGATTCAGCAATATTAACCATATGCAGATGAGCATTGACACTAGACTTCCCCAACATTGTGCCTTGTTGGAGCGACGAATTCTTCTGTTCTCGACCGGCTGGATCCGATGTTGAGGAGGTGACGGACGACTCCGGCGACCCCAGCAACCCCGCCCCGCCTTGGCCGGCCGTCGCGACCTCGCCGCCGCCGCCTCTGTCCCTTGCCCTTCGCCCCCTCCCCTTCTTCTCCTTTCTCTCCTCTTCCCCACCATCCCCTCCCCCCTTTTCCCCTCCCCACAGTGGCCAAAGGCGCCGCCTTTGGCACTGTTCTCCGGTCCCGGTTACTCCCGCCACCACCCCGGCCCCTCCCACCTTCACCCCGACCTGTCTACCACCGCAGCAGCCTCAGCCTCGCCAAAGCTCCTTGCCTTTAACATTGCCCACGCCACCTGCTCGATAAAATGCCGAAGTGAGACCCCCCCTCTTCCTGAACCGACGACTCCAGCAACCCCGGCCGGCCGTCGCGACCTCGACGACGACGCCGCCTCCTCCGTCCCTCGCCCTTCGCCCCCCCCCCCCCCCCCCCCCTTCTTCTCCTTTCTCTCCTCTTCCCCACCATCCCCCCCCTTTCCCCTTTCCACAGTGGCCAAAGGCACCGCCTTTGGCACTGTTCTCCGGTCCCGGTTACTCCCGCCACCACCCCGGCCCCTCCCACCTTCACCCCGACCAGTCTACCACCGCAGCAGCCTCAGCCTCGTTAAACCTCCTTGCCTTTACCACTGCCCACGCCACCTGCTCGATAACATGCCGAAGTGAGATCCTGTGCAATTTTCTCCCCTCGACTTGATCAGCTAGGCCATGGCCTCCCCCATCAGGCCCCCGGGCTTCTCCTCCCCCCGCATCCCAACACCCCTCCCTTCCACCTCAACCTTTCCCCCTTCCTTTGGGCTCTGGAGTTATTGCCACATCCTCCACGGCAGCGCCTGTCTCAAGCCTCTTCAGAGGTGCCTCTGAGGCATCCAACTCACTCACCTTCCACCCGGAGCTGAAGGGGCTGACATCAGTTAGAATCCCGCAAGAGATTGTTGACAGAGAGGCATTAAGATGGAAAAACACGCTTGTTGGATATGCCATGGGGAAACATCCGTTTTTTGTGTGGTTCAAGGAGTATGCCTCCAAGATTTGGAAGCCGGTTGGGTCGTTTGAAATGCAATCCTTGACAGGCGGATTCTTCATGTTCAAATTCACCTCTCCGGAGGATTGTGAGCGAATCTTGAATTCCATGTGGACAGTCGGTGGTAGGCCCCTGATCTTACGCAAATGGCACCCAGGCATGCGTCCGGTTCGAGAGTTGGTGAAATTGGTCCCGATTTGGGTTCGCTTCCCTGATCTTTCGCCCCAGTACTTTGCAAAGGAAAGTCTGAGCATAATGTCTAGCCTTGTGGGTCACCCCCTATTTTCTGACAGAGCTACAGCCGACCGAACTCGCCTAGAATATGCCATAGCCTACATTGAAATAGATTCGGATTTCAAGTTCCCCTCCATCGTCCATGTGGCCACTGGGGACGGGACCTTCTTCCCACAACCTGTGGAGTACGAATGGAAGCCTCGCATTTGTTCCAAATGTAAGTGTTTCGACCATACCACTAACTCTTGTACATCAAAAGAAATTTGGATTGAGACACTACACCACCCATCACTGGATGTTGAAGTGGGCAGAAACACTATGGGTTTGACAGCTACAGAGAATGCCTTGCCTGTCGCAGCTTCCCCTAAGCCTGTCACAGTAAGTCCCATTTCTCATATGGCCCAAAGTGTTGGGATTAATGCCATACCGAATCCAGAACTGGAGCCCCCCAAGTCCTCCTCCCCTGAGAACATCCGTCTGGTCGACAATCGCTCTGGAGACTTGAGGTTAGTAACAAGCAACTCACCATCTGCGATTGGACAGGTACCCTATATGGTATTGGGTAAACATGTAAGGGCACATGATGGCTCACCCCTATACCTCTCCTCCACCACCCCCCATGCCATAGCGAGAACTGAAAGCATTCATAAAAAAGGAACTTAAAACTTTTGCCACCATAAAAGCATTTTGGAACTATTTAAATGTCCAAGAATAAAAACAGGTATCCCAAGTGTTCCAAAGATTTTGGACATGGCTCCATCAAGGCCAAGATTTCTAATACAAGCATGCCTTGCAGCAGCCACGACCGCTTTCATGGCTGCAGCCATGGCCAAGCCTGATAACAAGCTGGATTTTTCCATGTCAATACGAGAAGCTTATGTTATGGGAACTACCTTTATGAGAGGTGTTGGAAGCCATTGGTAGCATGCAGAGGTGACATGTACTCTTTCCTAAATGGGGCCATGGACCAGCTGAGCTCCGATTATTGCTATCATGTCAATGAGGCCGGTTGCCACTGTGCGACCGGAGGCTGGTCACCCATCCCGCGGTCGATCAGATTGGCTTGTCGCTCTGCAAAGGCCAATCAGGGTGAGTTGAAGCAAGGAGTGGACAGAAATGTGGAGGCACGTTCACATTAGACAGGTTAAATACTATAGATGTTTGTGGTGTAATCCAAGGTTTTCAAAACCGGACCGGCTATCAATCCGGATTGATGGCCGGTCCGATTAGACTGCGGTTTGGCCGCAGTCAAATCGGATTGACCCAGTTTAAGAGTGAGGAATGATAAATATGTAATAAATATATATTTTGTATCATAATAACATGAAACTTCTGATAGCTCTTTTTCAAAAAAAAAAATATTGATTTCGACCGGTCTAGACCGGTCCGGTTTAAGACAAAACCATCCGGTTCAACCGGCCGGTTTAAAAAAATTGTCCTGTTTAGAGAACCGGGGTGAATCGGCCGGACCGAACCGATTTACCGGCCGGTTCTGGTTCTTCGCGGTCGGATCGGTCGGTCCGGTCCAGTTTTAAAAATCATGGTGTAATCTATGTCCAATTAATTAGGCACATTAACACATTTTTTTTGTTAAATGGGGGTGTATAAGTACTTAGGACCCAATTAAAATGGGCATCACAATGGCCACTCAGGGAACCGTATTTCACCGCCAATACCCTTGAACACATACAAACCCACCCATATGCACTGGGTAAATCTGTTATAATCCCGGATGGGATGGCCAAGGAAGTGAGGGTTCCAACTCAAGCCTTCAGCTTCCTCAAGCATGGTCCTGTCCATCCTACCAACACCCATTTGTTCAGACACATTGATATTGATATTCTGATCCAACTCCAATATGATTCAAAGAGATATTATACATTTTCTACAAGCTTATCTCGAACATCTAATAAGAGTCCCCTTCCAAATCCGAGTCGAAATAGGTCTTATTTTCGATTTTTCGTACGCGGCAATCGATCGCTCCATATTGCCGATCGTTGGCCTACCAATCGATCGCTATTCCTTCGTTATTTTCCTCCGATCGATCGCTTTGACGATCGATGCCGTATAATACCGATTGATAGTAGTTACTGTCTTGCACGATTGAAAAATTCCAGTAGATACGATCGATCGTTTTGAGGTCCAATCGATCGTTTCCTTCAATACACTGCTTTTGCGGCTCTGGCGATCGATCGCATTGATAGGCGATCGATCGTAGTTACTGTTCATGAACTTCAAATGGCTATAACTTTCTGTCCCGAACTCCAAATTGTGCGTGGTTGGTGGCGTTGGAAAGCTGACTTCTTGAAATTTAACATGAAGCTTAAATCAGCCAAGTAAATGTCCATCTGTAGCTGGAATATCCGTGGTCTGGGCCACGAAAGTAAGAGGTCGGCGGTGCTAGACCTTGTCAAGAATGAAGATGTGTTCCTGTTGGCGTTATGTGAAACTAAAGTCAAGAGAAGACAGGTGGATCGTATTAGCAGAAAAGTTATTATGGGATGGGAGTCATTTAATAATCTGAATTCCGATGAATCAGGAAGGATCCTGGTTTTCTGGAATCCTAATATTGCTACTGTTCAGAAGGTGCAGGAGACCCCTCAGACGCTTCGTTGCCGTGTCACGTGTTCCTCAGGTGAATCCTTTCATTTCACAGCAGTCTATGGTTCTAATGATGCCCAGGAGCGAAAAAAGTTGTGGTATACCCTCTGCAATCTCAGTAATACAATAAGTGACCCTTGGATAGTGATGGGTGACTTTAATGCTATTCATCATGAGTCAGAAAGAATGGGAAGAGGTACCGCGCCTCAAGCCGACATCAGAGCTTTTAATGACTGCATCTTACAGGCTGGATTGCAGGAAATTCCATCCTCTCTATCCTTCACATGGAGCAATAATCAATCGAGTAACAACCTCACTCTTTGTCGAATTGATAGAGCTTTTGCTAATCCTGATTGGTTCATCAGATACCCCACCTCCAGACTCTATTGTCCTCCTCCAGGTTTATCGGACCATAACCCCATTATTTTCAGAATGCACCATCCTTTCCCAAAAGGTCCGATACCATTCAAGTTTTTTGACATGTGGAAGCAAGATGCAAGCATACGAGAGGTTATCTCTAAAGCCTGGGAGACGCCCATTCAAGGTCAGCCCCTATTTATGCTTTTCAAAAAATTGTAGGCATGTAAGGAAGCTCTTAAAAGGTGGAATAGATATCACTTTGGGGATGTTAATGCCAGATATAGAGCAGCGGTACTTGATCTCCATTCCATACAAACCGCACTGCAAAATCAACCCCTTGATGATGCTTTGAGGAGGTGTGCTAACTCGGCGCGGCAAAAAGTTTGTGAAGAGGATGGTATTAGAGAACAATTCTTTCGGCAGAAATCGAGAATTAAGTGGCTCCAAGAGGGAGACAAATGTTCTAAGTTCTTTCATGCCTCTGTCGCATCCCACAGTGTTCGGAACACCATTCATGAGATATTTGATGATCTGGGCACGAAGCTGGAATCCCCACAGGACATAGGAGCCAAAGTAGAACTGTTTTACAAAAACCTTTTCACTCCTACCTCGACAACCACTCAGGTACCAATCCCCTTCTTGCAGATTCTAACTCCGGATCAAGCTACCTTCTTGTCTAGTGAGGTAACTGATGATGAGATCAAAGGGGTAGTTTTCCAGGCGCCTAATGGAAAGGCTCCAGGTCCGGATGGATTTCACAAAGAATTCTTCACTCACTTTTGGGACATTATTGGTCCAGACTTCCTATCGGCAGTTCGAGACTTCTTCAAGAGAGGGCACATGCTCAGGGCCATAAATCACACTTTCCTAACACTCATCCCTTAAAAGGCGAGTTCAAAGAGCTTCGAGGAATTCAGACCGATTGCCCTATGCAATTTTATCTACAAAATTATCTCAAAGCTTATGGCAAACAGGCTGGCTGTAGTGCTCCCACTTCTTATTAGTCTCAATCAATCGGCCTTTGTGAAGGGGAGAAGCATTAGTGAGAACATTCTGCTGGCTCATGAACTCGTCCGCAACATGCATCGTCATGGGGGTCAGAAAAGGCTCTGTGTAAAAGTTGATCTGAGGAAGGCCTATGATAAGGTGAGATGGGACTACATTTTCCATGTCCTGGAGTCTCTTGGGTTCGACAACAAATGGATCCACTGGACCCGGCAGTGTATTTGCACTCCCACTTTCAGCGTCCTCATCAATGGGTCGAATTATGGGCACTTCTCCAGCGCTAGTGGCCTTCGGCAGGGATGCCCATTATCGCCTCTCTTATTTTTATTATGCATGGAAGGACTTTCAGCCATGTTGAATCAGGCCTCATTGAATGGTCATCTTAAGGTCCCAACCATTGAGGGAGGTATGCCTATCTCACATCTCCTATTTGCTGATGATGTTCTGTTGTTCTCCAAGGAGGATGTTCAATCGGCAGTGTGTATCCGGGAAATTCTCACAGATTTTGCAGATATGTCGGGTCTCCAGGCAAATATTAGCAAGAGCTCTATATTTTTCTCTGCAGGGTGCCAACACAAATCTACCATCCTAGAAATGCTCGGATTTCAAGAAGGGTGCTTTCCGATTACCTATTTAGGTATGCCTCTGTCCTCTAAGCGTATTTCCTATTCGGCCTGTAAGCCTCTTCT
The DNA here is from genome assembly GCA_039654745.1 of Houttuynia cordata. Classification (NCBI taxonomy): domain Eukaryota; kingdom Viridiplantae; phylum Streptophyta; class Magnoliopsida; order Piperales; family Saururaceae; genus Houttuynia; species Houttuynia cordata. Next base: position 5,284,306 of record CM077510.1, on the reverse strand, counting down.
TGACAGGATATCTGGACGGGTAAATGGGTGGAAAACTGCACTCCTATCATATGCTGGGAGACTACAATTGATTAAATCGGTTATTGGTGGATTGAATGTATTTTGGACATCCTGCTTCAAACTCCCCAAAAAAGTCTGCCACAAAGTGGAGAGTATCGTGGCCACGTTCCTGTGGAAAGGTTCCACCCAATCCAATGGATTTCACAATTGTTCCTGGCGGAAGCTTTGTCGCCCCCTGAAAGAAGGAGGTCTTGGGGTTAGACGTATTCAAGACATCAACAACGCAAATCTCTCCAAACTCTTTTGGAGATGTCTCACCTGTAAAGAATCTCTCTGGTGTCTTTGGGTTCATGGGGTGTATCTCAACACAAACTCCATCTGGATGACTAGGGCGCACAATTGCTCCTATGCCTGGCAATCCATCCTTCAATTACAATCATTCATGCAGGAGAGAGTTGTTGTCAACATTGGGAATGGGTGCACAATAAGGATGTGGGTGGACCCATGGAGCGGCCCCTTAGCTCTAGTTCCGAAATTTGGTAACAGAACCGTTCTGGAATTGGGAGGCAACACAAAGGAAACAGTAGCAGATTATCTTAAGTCTAGAAATCTTCAAAGTGAATGCATACTCTCAAGAAGAGGAGATCTTGCCAAGAAAGAAATCCTAGACAAAATGCCGGTGTTTACTGAATAGGAGGATTCCTATGGGTGGCTCAACCAATCTGGGAAGTTCACCTTTAAGAGTGCCTGGGATGCTTTTAGAGCGAAATCTAGGAAGGTGCCGTGGTATGACCTTATTTGGTTTAAACATCGGGTGAACCGACACTCCTTTTGCGCTTGGATGGCTCTCAATGAAGGGCTCCTCACTCTGGACAACCTGAAGAGAAGAGGGATATCCCTAGTTAACAGGTGTATTATGTGTAGGAAAAACGAAGAATCTACCAGACACCTAATGTTTGAATGCATATATGCTAAGGTGGTATGGCGAATATTCCTCCGTAAGTGTAATATTCATCATACAATTGGGGGGTGCTTCATGGAATTGGAATGGCTGACTCAGTTGATCAGGAACAATAAACACACAGGGTATATTATCCAAGCTGGTTTCACAAGCTTTATTTCTATGATATGGGAAGAGCGGAACAGGCGAATCTTTGAAGACCAAAAGCTCGAGACATATATTTTGGGCCAAAACCTTATCCACAGAGTAAAGGAGATTCTCAACGCCTTTCATCTTAAGGATATTTGCCTCACGCACTGCCCTTTCTTGCATACCTTTTGGGATGAGCACAACCCCTGTCCATAGAGAATGAAAGGATCTCGAGGAATGATGGGACGGACTCTACTTGCACTGGTTTTGTCAAATAGGAGACTCAGGCGATCGATCGGCATCTTCCGATCGATCGCATTCCCCGAAAAGTAGAGAAACTGAGAAACTGAGATTAAGATCGATCGCGATAATCTGATCTATCACTTCGCGCTCGATCGGCCGTGTCTCGCGATTGATCAGCGGGATTAGCACTTTGTTCAGTATTTTTTTGTATTTTCTTGAGGGGTCCACACCGCATGTGTTGTCGTGTTGAGGTGAGGTTGTACTCACTTGGCTTCTTTAATACAATTTTTTAATTATCAAAAAAAATATTAACCATATGCAAAGGATAGGACATTAACTTCCAATGATCATTTCCCTTAATGCTTTGTCATATGCGAAAAGAAATTGATTCAGCAATATTAACCATATGCAAAGGATCTGACATTATCTTCCAATGATCATTTCTCATTTCCCATATGTCAATGATCATGTCCTATGATCAATTTTACATAGGATCAGACTTCCAATGTCATGATCAATAGTTGGCAACAGGACGATCCGGCCGTATTGTCTCCACCTCCCTTGGAAGCTCCCAGGGGTGTTCCTCAGCAGGTCCTACACTCGCAGGATTGGAACTCTCCCAGGAAGAAGGGGGTAAAGCCCCTACCTAAGCATGACCAAGAACGGATTGAGCATTCATCAAACCCTTTCCACCCAATACAGGATAGTGATGAGTCAAATTCTGAAGCTCCGTCCTCTCTGTCGACTACAGCTAGAAGGACCCAACCTGCCCGGGCGGTGGCCCAGAATAACACTACCAAGAAACAGAAGGCGAAAACTAAAGTGGGGGCGACTTCCAATCACATTGATTTTACTCGCAGAATAACACTACCAAGACTTCCAATCACATTGATCGAAGAAGTGAAATTATTGATTGCCATTTTGTGCATGACACATCTTTTGTTTTTGGCCAGAATTTCAAATGCTCTTTCAATTCCATATATGACTTCTGTCCACGTTTGAAATATTATGAAATGCAAGGAGATGGTTATTTAAAGTCAATAAATTCCATCATTAGAAATTCGTTAATCAAATGCATGCAACACTTCCAACCATAGTAATAAAACTCATTTTTTTACTACAGAAACTTGGCGAGTTGACTCGGCTCGTTTGCTAACCGAGTTGAACTCGTCTGCATACTCCACTACGTAAGACTCCTTTGATGGCTCCATTGACTCTTTGAGTCTTGTAAAGCTAGCAACTCTGTTGACTCCTTTGCTCATGTACAATTGTTTTCCATGGAAAACTAATTCATTAAGACCTCGTTACTGGAAATTATCCCTTAATTTATGATATTCATTAAATTTTTTATGGAAACCAATGCTATATGTAATGTGCTATTAATATCTCACTAAACTTATATTAAGAGTTTTCCCCTTCTTCCTTGAATATGGCGCCTCCATTTCAAATGAAAAAAGAGATTCTCATAGACCATGGCCTTTTCGTTTTGATGAATGAAGTTTTTCTACACAAAATGATGATATCCCTGCGACTATGTCAAATTATAGTCCATCTAGGATTTTAGAAAATAGGAACATTTGAAAATGAGAAAACTAATATCATTGTTCATTTTCTCTTCTTTTTCATTGCATGCTCTAATGTACTTAATCATCCCTTTTGAAGACAGATTTAGCCCTTCTCAACCAAAAATCTAAACACTGGACCAAGTATATTCTATAGTTTTCTTTATAGAGTTATATAAATATGCAAGATTGTCCATAAATGAAGACTTAAGAAACTACATAACTCCATTGTGACTCCATCAAGACTCTGAGTTGACTCGACTCCATGGCCTTTGGAGTCGAGTCCGAGTCTTGAGTTTTTAAATATTTCGAACAACAAACTTATGAGCATCTCACTAATAACTTATTTAGCTAACTACTATTGGCTTATGTACTCCAGAGCCTTTTTTTTTATAAGAAGGAGTCACTACAACAAAAAAGGGTTATAACGGCGGATTTATTTCCGGAAAAAATGAATCTGTCGGTAATGTTCTATATTTGCGACAGAAAATCGTCTGTCGTGAATAGATAAACTTTAACGGCGGTTTTATTTCGGCGGAAAGATGTCCATCGGTATTGCATATTATTACAACGGATTTAGAAACGATGGAGAAAAGTCTGTTGCCAATAAAACATTATTATCGACGGTAATTTTTCTGCCGTTAAAAAATCCGTCAAATGTAACCCCACCCGCCCGTCGGTTTAGGCTATGAGCAGGTTCTGGCTTCCATCGGGCAGACTGCGGAGTCTTTTTTTCCCCCTTTTCTCATTTTTTTCATCTCTCTCTCGTTTGCCCACGAACCCTTCCCCCAAGCAGAAAAGCTCCTGCTGCGTTCTCCAATGGTCGTGTCTGGCGTCAAGGGTTTCTTAGCATCAGGTACTCCCCTTTCCTCTCCCTTCCTTCTTCCCCACTCTCTGCCCTAACCCTCTCTCGTCTTTTTTTTTTCTGATCGGACACCCTCTTTCTCAGTTTTCCATTGCGACCTCGACGACCTCAACGAAAAAGTCCAAAGAAGATGGAGCATTTTGTGTCGTTTGATTATGCTCCGACCCCTTAAAGAGCCCTTCTCTTTTGCTCTCTCATTTTGGAAGAATCCTAGCGTTGGGTTTTTCAAATTTGTGCGGAAATTTACTTCTGGGCAAATTTTGGATGATTCTAGGTTTTTGGTTTCTTGATATCTGTATTTTTGCGTAAAAATTGATATTTTTTGGCTAATTGATCTTTAGGTAATTGATTTGTGGGAGAAGGGAAACACTGATAAGAGCAGAAAAAGGGTTCTCGTACACTTAATCTTTACATACTTCAATCTGATCATTTACCATGCTTAAAAGAACTATTTGTGGGTTATTAAAAAACTTGGGTTATGAAAAGAATAGTTGCGGGAATAAAAATTAATTCCTCAAATTTCTTGTAAATTTGTGTAGAGAATTAAATAAAAATTGGGATTCATTCTCACTAAGTTTTGTGAAATCTATGAAACATTTGTTTCTTCCCATAAGAGATTATTATGCACAAACTAAATCCCCTGGTATCTCTGTAGAAAAATGTCTTTAGGAGCTCCAATTCTTGGTATTACAATTATACCTTCGGATTTCTTGCTGTTTTTCATGCATGGTTATAAGGCTATGAGAGCGTTGGATCGAATAGCAGCCCAGTTTTTCAAAATGACTCACAAGATGGTGAAAGTGGCAAAAATTGCCCAGCTTTTGATTGAACTGGCCTAAATGATTATCTTTTAGAAAAAATGAAGAACGATATCTGTCATTCATGTAAACAAACGGGACATTGGGCTCAAGATTGCCCCAAGAAACTTGGGAGGAAATCGTCATATGATACCCATGGCATGGACAGTCATCTCCGATTTACCTGAGATGAATTGTCCTTGTGGTATTGCCCTCTGTCTTATTTTAACCTTTGGAACAAAGAAAAATCCTGGTCGGAAATTTTATCGATGCCCACTTGGACAAGTAAGTTTTTTGTTATGTAAAATAGAAAGCAATAATAGATATTTTTTTGGTTGGGGGACAGGGGATGGTTTACTAACTTACATTTAACCTAATAATTTTATTCAAAAATTGTAGGATGAAGGCAATTGTGGATTTTTCCAATGGTGTGATCAATCAGCTATGCATTCCAAGAAGAGTGAAGCTAATCTATGGGGCCCTATGTGCTCTTGTGGAGCCGGAAAGACCCACCTCTATACCATGAAAGAAGGGCCAAATGCTGGTCAGAAATACTTTGGCTGCCCTATTAAAACGTACATATCTCATTTCACTCGATACTTGTTTCCTACTCCCTCTGTCCAAAAAAAATCTTGCTGCATTTGAAAAATTCCGGTTCCAGGTTTAGGTGGCTGGATTTGCCCTAGAGGCCAATATTATAAACTCATTTTCAAATGCAGCCAGTTTTTTTGGATGGAGGGAGTACATATAAAAGATAAATGAATATGTTTTTTGAGGTCAAGTTAACTAATTTCATTTCGTACTATTTTCTTTCTTTTCCCACTTGTCTTCTGATGCCTATATTGGTTTTCCCACTATTATCACTTTATTCTAATATTTGCTGCAATTAATCAATGGCACAAACAGCACCTGCTGTAAACAGTTTAATAGTTACTATATCTGCCCTCGCTCTCTCATACTCATAGGCAGTTTATACGTATTTTCTAATATTTTCATAGGCAATAATATTAGATGATCTTTTTCCCTTTTTTCCCTTTATGATCAAGCAGTGAAAATCCAAGTTGAAAAAATAAGCAGGTAGAAAGATTAAATTCTTCTAGTATTCACCTGACAATTCAAGTTTATGTATAAAATGCAAATGAGGATTACATAAATTTTTAGATGAGAAATCATATTGTGTAAATTGAATGCGTTCCTGTTTTTTGTGTTCTTATAGGAAAATCTGCAGCGCTTACTGATGAGAAAGCCAGAGACCAGTTTGTTATTCGTGCTGGTACTGATACAGAGGTTCTTTTTAGCGCATAAAAATTAAGGTTGGCTTAGACTTTTGTATTAACTGACTGCCACTCATGTTTTCCATGGTAACCGGGCATCCCTCCTGGGCAAATATTTTGTAACCTCAAGATAGCAAAATTGTATAGCAATAGTTGCTCACAGACTCTGGTAACTTGGCTTGTTTCTCATCGTAAATTTAGATCAGGTTGTCTAGTACCATTGGAACTGTATATGATATAGAAGATAATGACTTTTTGCAATAGGAAGTAGTTATTTAAAACTAGGTTTTTATGGTTATTTTATTATGGAATTGCTCTGATCAATCCCTTAGGCATTTTTGCTCAGATTACGCTAATTTAAAAACTAATTCAGTGAAGCGTACATTGTTAGCTGCCATATGGGGAACTTTTAAATTTTACCTGAGTAACATATGTTTTTACTCGTCAAACAAGATCTAAAGCCCAGCGTTTTATAAATGAGCCATTCTTAGAACACATTTATATACAACTGGTGTGAGGATTGGTCTTCGTCGTATTAAGAAGCAAATTATAGCTGGCCATCTAATTATAAAACTGACATTGATCTCAATTGTGGAAAAAAGAGTTGTTCACAGCTATGTGAAAACATGTTTTCATCTTCTTTTTACATCTACTATACATGACAGCTAGAGACTAGGTATTATATATGTGCTTTCTTTTTAGTAATTGTTTTTTGTGTGCATTTCCAAATAGGGAAAAGTTTAAATGAGATCGCTCTCATATAGCTTATATGAGGCCACTTTAAATCGTAGCCCTTAGATCTTGATCTAACGGCTACAAATAGTCATAATGATCTCACCCACTCCCTGATGTGACACACTCACCTACCCACTGATTTAATATCCATCCTCCTATCGGAATCCAACAGCATAAAGATTGACCTCATACTCCTTATACGAGAACGATCTCACGTAAACCCTTCTCTTCCAAATAATCATTTTAGATTTTCTTCTTTCAATTTTTTTTGAAATTAGTAATTGTTTTCTGTGTGCATCTGGTTGAGCTTCCAAAACAACAGTTTTTGCGACAGTTTAAGGTCTTTTAGCGACAGTTTTTGCCGTCGATAAAAGAAATTTTGTTGTAGTGAGTATCCGAGACTCTGAGTCCTTAGGACCTGACTAAAAGAGGCAGGGCACCAACCTCTTAGAGCACCGTATCCCACCGCTCAAAGCCATTTAGCTCTATCTAATATGGATGTTGACCTATATAATTGTCCGGAGGGCTATCATTGTATGTAATGAAGATGGCACCACTATTGCACCTGACCCTTGCGTAGCCCAGCCGTACGGAGTTGCACCACACCACCTGAGTATAGTGGCCACAGAGGCCCACAGACCTTCCCACTAGCACAAGTGTTGATGGCATAGTTGTAGTTTTTCTTCTCATCCACCCAAGCCTTCACAGCATCAGAAGCAGTGAACTCCTGGCCAGAGCTCCAAAAGAGGTTCTCACCATAAGGCCTACCGGAGCGGACAAGCCTGCAGTCGCTGATCCGCTGGTTTGCGTAGTTTGTAGTGTAGGCTGCAACGGTGGAGTCTCACGTCGTTGGTCCAATGCCTACTTGGGCCCGTGCGGCATTGTGGGGATTGAGGAAGTCCTGTGGTGAATTTTGGGCTTCAGTTAGAGAGACGGCAAAGAAAAACATGGTAATTTTTGCTTGATTACTTGCCCATATTGGTATCTTTCTCTGGCTCTGTTAAGTTCTTGTTGAATGAATGATGAAATGTTAGCTAGTGACATATTTATAGAAGGATATGTATGCACCATGGTTACTTGCCCCATAGGCCACTTATTCTGTGATGATGGCACCAAAATCCTAACGTTTTTTCTCCTTACACCACTGTTTTCATTTGCTTACTAGAATTGCTTATCTTGTAGGCAACCTTAAGCAACCTCCCCAATTGCAAATCATCAATTAGGTCAATAAATCAGCAGATTGAACATGTCAATGGAACCAATTACGTTTGCGTATAGGCTCTTTCAAAGAAGAATAATGCATTCTTGAATAACACATTCATTTATAATGAAGTGTTGAAAAGATGAAAAGCAAATGCTCATCAAGACATACGTCCATAATAAAGACTTAGATAAGGTTTTCAAGTGAAATAGTCTTTTAGTTTGATGTCGCAATGCGTGCCATATTTTTGTGACAATTTGGTACCTCTTTTCTTTTGGATAATTGACAATTTGTTAGCTCAATGAGGATTAATCACATAAAAGTATCAATATGTCAGCTGCTTCAACAAAGATTGTAGGAATGGTTACGTGCTCCTGAAAACAATTTCATACTGGGTCCAATTTGGTTATTCAAGATGAATTAAAATTACGTTATAACATACATATGAATTAAAATTTAAACCAATTTAGTCTATTGAATTGGGACGGAGGGAGGAATAGTGATTAGCATTAATCACCATTGCTTTCGAAACCGGTTCATAAACCTTTCGTCCCATAAGTTATTTTATGATAAATTTTATTTCTCACAAATTTTTTTTCTGCGTTATTAATTCTATCAGACTGAAAACGATGGTACATACAATTGTTTTCATTTATATTGGGGGTATCTGAAGGTCTGAATGAGTAATGTTCCAAGTAAACATGCACATGAATAGTCTAATTAAGGATGAGGACTTCAACTTTACTGGCTGCCTTTTGAAGTCTTCATTATTTCCATGTTTCTGTTCACCATAATTTGTCACCAAAATGTTGTTAAACAAAATCATTTATGGCTTCTATACACATAGTAAACATGAATGTCTACATTCCATGCTGCACAGCTTTTTCCTACATCCATTGCTTCATGCTTACTAATGTTTCATACCAAAAAATATAAGGAGATTTCAAATATTTTTTAATTAAAAACCTAAAAGGCAGGAATTGTCATTAGCATAAACCGCCTCATTTTTATTTGTCGATTTAATTAATCACTGAAGCACCCAAATGTTGATCAAGTATCATAGGAATGCCACTTGATAGGTTGTTCAAAATGTGAGTGATAAGGCATATATTAGACTATTATGCTTCAATCGATTTGCATAATGATATCTATTTGCATTACTATAGAGAGAAATCCATGGAACATAGACTTTAGAGTATATCCCAATTAAGGCTGACGACAAGAAACTTACTCTAGGCATGCAGAAGTGAATTTAAGCTTTCGAACACACTATTATGAATAGAGGTACTTCCCCATTTGTCTTATAACTATATTTCACGAATGGAAGACGCCTACATGTTCAAAATGTGCATCATTCGATCCTGTGGTTAGTTCGTGCAGATTGGCAAGTTATATATACCGAAGTTCAGGAAACAGCCTCATCGGGAAGAGGGAGATGACCATGTTACCACCCTCAAGCGAGGCCCTCGAGCATTCATGTAGATGTTACATATCAGGCAGAGATAATTGGGCGAATCCCATTGGCAAATCAGGTTGAGTACTCAATACCTATTTAAACCTTGGCCAAGTCAGCCGTTCCTACAAATCCTCCACAGAATGATCCCAAGGCTTCCCGTGTTGATCCCCTCTATACGGAGCCTCCTCAAAATCAGGTGGAGTTAGTTCAGATTGAACCCATATCTCCTTCATTATTGGCCGAGATAGTTCATGATATTAATCCCTCATATGTCAGTTGCTCCTCCGCCTTATTTCAATGTGTCTAGTATACCAGGCTGGCCGTGTATATCTGTCACCATTCTCGGACTACCAGGTTATTTACAAGGGGAGGTGAGGTTTTTATTGTAGAATCACTAATTTATACTCTCTGGATTTGTAACTCTAATGTTCACATTGACTAAAAACAGTCACAAAAGAGAACAGTAGGGAGGGTCTACATAGATGTGACATATCGAACTGTCATAACAAAAGTTGGAGAAAAGCAAAGCCAATTAAACATTCCACGCTTTATTGAAATAAAATGACAATTGAGCAATTAAGATGTAAAATCACTTAATAAGGACGCGTCCCAATGTAGTTCCCTGGTTGATTATAGTTGCAGGTGATGAAGATGTTTCCATTGTGGCACCTCATACGAGCACAGCCGAGTTCCACCGAATCAGCCCATACAACCTGAGTGTAGTGGCCACAGGATTTGCCTGGTGCACAAGTATTGCTAGTATAGTTGTAGAACTCCTTCTCACCAGCCCAAGAGTAGACAGCAGCAGTGGCTGTGGAGCCTATTAAGATGTTCTCACCATACTCACTATTTGAGTGGATCAGCTGGCAGTCAGCTTTCCTCGTTCTGGCATACTTTCGGGCATAAGCAGCCACTTTTGGGCTCCATTTCATGGGGCCTACTCCTACTTCTGCTCGCACTGCATTGTGAGCCTTGACGAAGTCCTCTGCGGAGCTGTGCCGGGCTAAGGTTTCGTGAAATATTAGGGCAAGGCACAAGACAGCAAACAAAGCTGAAAGCCTTTTTGATGCTGATCCCATCTCTTGTGAGTGTTCCAATATTCCTGTCATCCGAACACCTATGCCAATCAGTGCCCAAAAAAAAAAATCGTATTCGCTACTGCATTTAAATTTAATGATCTGGATTAGAAAACCAAATGAACTGATTAATTCCGTTTAGATGAAATAGACTGGATTAGAATCGAAAATGAAGAAAGGGAGTATATTTGCTATACTCTTGTTATTGCAGTATCTTACTTTAATCAGTGCCAAAAACAAACCCTTCTTCACTCTCCAGAATTAAATCCGGATAAGAAAACAAAAATGAACTGATAATCTCCGTCAAGATGTGATAGTCTGGATTAGAAAACAAAAATGAATTGAGCATAATTCATTAGTTGTTTTTCTTTTTGGTTTTTTAGTCCAAACAATAGAATCAGACAAAGGGATTACATCGTTCCTCAGAAAAACAAGATTAAGTGCGTATAACAGCCTCTTAGAGCAATGTATCGCCTTGAATCCCCTCGGAACGTTGTCTCAAGACTAAAATTAATGGCCGAACTTGCGAAAGTCAGGCAAAGAAACAATATTGTAGACAAAACAAAAGAGTAAATCATGGCCATTTTGCTTCAAGATATAAAGCATATGTGAATCGGTTCCCAAAAGAAAAATGTTGACTAGTTACCTTTTGCTGCAATGGAAGAAGAGCAGAGTTTCTGAGCCTTTTATAGAGTATCACATATCAATATTTAACCGAGTCTCGGAATACCGCTGATTTTAGCCCTTGAAATAGGGCAGAATCCACTATTGTGATTTTGAAGAGGTCTGTTAGTTAAAAAGTTAAAATAAGACTTGGTAGTTGTCCCTTTTTAGCCGCTCCAACTTCAGGCTCCCTCCATTCTGCAATTGGAGTCCGCCTTTTCTACTTGCATGCATAGTTTCAAGTTTAATGAAATTTTGGCAAAACAGGCATCAACCATGTTATTTTTAGATTTCTTCCGTTCGAAAATTTCTCCGCAATTTCGTAAAATTTACTGTTTAGGGAGCTAGTTATTGGATTCTTTACATTTTAGGCAGAATATTTTTAAATTTATTACGTTTTAAGGAACAAATTTTTTTGTTATTTACATTTTAGGTAGATAATTTCAGGGTTTTGTTTTGTTGAGAGCATGTATATTTTAGTATCATCCCTTTTCTTTCACCTCCTCTTCCTGCTCCTTTCTTCCTCTTTCTATACTCCCAAACTTTTGAAAAAATTTCCGAAATGAAAACGAAAAAGCCCCTCACCGAAATAAACTGAAATTAAAACAGTGTGGCTATGCTTGCATGCAGGAACCACTATCCTTTGTACTGCCTACTGCAAAAAACAATTCTCGTTTTAGCTACCATCTCCGACAACGACTAGTAATATCGATTTCTTTCCCTGTGTTCGTTCATCTTTTCCAGAGTCCTATGCTTCTGTTGACTGCCACTAGACTTTGTTAATGGAAAGTAGTTCGAGAGTAAGTTCCCTAGAAACGATTGTTTAAGGGAAATCACCATTTCTGATTTTGATCTTCAGTTTGATTAACATTGAATTCTTCTCTAACAATGTTTTAACGTACAAAAATCCGACACCAACAGATACCACATTAAATTGTCTCGATTGGAAATCAAAATGATCTATTCATGTGAGTATATCTTATGAAAGTCTGCTGCATGACGTATAAGGTTTCTACCCTTATTTATGTTTCAACACTTTGCTAGTGCTCATGGCATATAATTATTGGCATTATTTTACCAATTCTATATGACCAACCTTTGGATGAAGTAACTTGTTGAAGTTCATAGAGGAATTATATTTTTGCGAACTCCAACAATGTCATGGTCATAGTTTGAAAATTCGGTTTTGACTCTATGGACTGACCCACCGATTCAGCAGGAAACCGAGTCAGACTTGCCTGCAAACTCTAATCTGCATGACTCGGCTGATGGCACCATTAACTCGCCGAGTCAGCTCTTCGATTCCGGAAAACTCGTGAGTCAGAGGAGTCATTTAAAAACCTATTTTACTTCAATGCTACCAAATTAAAACGTAACTATGGTAAGTTATACCAAGTAAATTATTACTGCATTTTAAAAAGGATATTCATATGAGCAATTAAAGTAGTGCATTGATGTTTATGCACAATTTCCATTAGCAATTTAATTGCCAAAGGAAAACCTTCCATTAGCAATTTGTGCCTTTTTGTCTTCCCAACGAAATTTCTTTCTACCATTGCAGTTACATCTAAAATTGAATACGTATCCCAATAATATGGAAAACATCCTTTATGATGAAAGTTCATACAAATTTGTGCCTTTTTGTCTACAATGCCCCAGATAAAAAACAATCCTTCATGATTTAAAAATTTGGTATATGTCAAACACATAGCTTTAAAGATTATAGACTACAAGTACTGATATTTGGTCCATACATTGGTCTTAATTAGCAAAACTACCAACTTTGAAGGAAAATGGAAAGGATCCAAGGGAATATTTTTCTAATCTTGATTGATATACATGTGTTCTTAAGAGAGAAAATAAATATTTTATTTGCATGACTCCATTAGAACTCCGAGTCGACTCAACTCCCTCGCATATGGAGCCGAGTCTCTAGTTTTTTGAACATTGGTCCAGGTTTTATTATCACATGCTATGGTTGCAGTTGTATCTACTTAATGTGATGATTAGTTAGATAAGTAAACAAGACAAACAAACTAAACTTGAAGGAGAAACTAACAAAAAATCTATATAAACTAAGTATATTAATGCACAATAGACTTGCAAGGAGAAAACCGTTTAGACGATCGTATAAAACAAATCGTTCTGAATCGATAGATGCATCGATAACTTTGTTTAAAAAAGTCGCCAACATCATATATGTACCCTTTTTATTCATTGCTCGTTCACTATAAGCAAGATGTTGAACAAATGCCTGCAACATCAGAACAGCAAACTTATTGGCATCTTATCAACCATAACTTATTTGTTAATACAAATTTTGGCTCATGAAGACCATAGCCAATAGCTCTATTCAATATGGACGTCGGCCTACATAGTTGCCCCGAGGGGTATAGTTGCATGTAATGAAGATGGCACCATTGTTGCACTTTACCCTTGCACAGCCCAGCCGGACCGAGTCACGCCACACGACCTGAGTGTAGTGGCCGCACACCTTCCCATCAGCACAAGTGTTTGTGCCATAGTTGTAGTCCTTCCTCTCATTAACCCAAGCATTCACAGCATCAGCAGCAGTGAACTCCCGGCCGGAGCCCCAGAAGAGGTTCTCACCATAAGGCCCACCAGAGTGGACCAGTTGGCAGTCGCCGATCCGTCTGTTCGCGTAGTCTTGTGCATAAGCCGCCACCGTGGTGTCCCAAGACATCGGTCCAACGCCAACTTGTGCCCGAGCTGCATTGTGGGCATTGAGGTAATCTTGTGGTGAATTTTGGGCATGAGTTAGAGCAAAAGCAAGGAAAAACATGACAACCATTCCAAAGTTAGCAACTCCCATATTGCTATATCTTTGTTTCCCTTCGTCACTCTCTAATGTCTCTCTTGAGTTCTTGAAGAATGAATCATTGTAGGTTTATGGCCAATTTATAGAGGGGGAAATGATTTGGTCATGGCAATTAGTGCAGAAGAAATTTCCAAGTTCTCTTTTTTCCACAAGTCTGGTCGTTTGTAGACTAGATCAAATTGCTTATCCTATATACATAGCTAGGCGGCCCACTCAACTGACCCAATGGGTCAGCAAATTGCACGTGTATGGGTACAATTACGTTGGGTAAGGGTTATTCCACAAGGACACGAACAAAACATTTATTTGTAAATGAAGTGGTGGAAAGATGTGTTATGGTCCAAAATTTAGAATGAGATAATGTTTTCAATGACACTAGTCTTTTGGTTTGGCGTCACAAAAATGCATGTATCACATTAATTTGTTTTCAAATTTGCCACCTCCTAGTGACAAGAAAAGAAAAAGAAATTTGAAAACTAAATAGGGACTAATGATTAGTAGTATGAATGTTTAATTATGGACAGAGCTATAATCTATTCATCAGTATACATCGCTTGCACTTTACTGTCTCTTTAATATGAAAATTATCACATAAAATGTACTTAGCATCATCATAAATTATATCTCTCTTTTGAGTTATGCATTTGCACCTTAATTGTATGATTGTATTTGCTATTTTTTGGTAATTCTTTCGTAGACTAATAGGAACTCCTCCATATTAAAGTCTATTTTTCTCAGTTTATTAGAAAGCAATTAATGTTACACTAAGTGTTGTATAGTATTTCATTTCTACAGGGAAACTCGCTAAACGGTTCCTTCTAGAAGTCTAGTAAACAAAAGCTTGCACCAAAAAATCAAAACAAAACCAAATCTCACAACGGAATGTTCAAAGTTTGTGTCTTGCATGAGTCTTTTTTCCTTGGTTTGTTTGTTAATTTCTTGCATGTGTCTTGCTGCACTTGTAGACTTCATGTTCCAGGTCAAGAATGGGACAGGTGAATTTTATTGAGAAGAAAACTGCATTCATGGTTGTGGACATAATATATTGCTAATCGATGCACTTGTGACAGAACTTTTGGTTTTTTTGAAGGAGGGTGATTGAATCCTTAGGACCTGCTTAAAAGTGGCAGGGCAACCGGCCTCTTTGAGCACTGTATCTCGCTGCCAATCCCTGCAGGCACGTACAAAGCCCACTATCATACGCCCCGGGTAAATCAGGATCTAGTCTACCCTTGTCAATTTTATTTTAGAGTATGTAATTTGTTAATCAAGAATCAATTCACAAACACTTAATTTTAAAATAAGAAAATTTATATGAAGGGTACTAATGAACACAAACGAACTGCAAGGACAAAGGATGAATGTACTTTTTATGAAAATTATCACATAAAAAGGCTGAATGTACTTAGCATCATCATAAATTATATCTCTTTTGAGTTATGCATTTGCACCTTAGTTGTATGATTGTATTTGCTATTTTTTTGTAATTGTTTCGTAGACTAATAGGAACTCCTCCATATTAAAGTCTATTTTTCTCAGTTTATTAGAAAGCAATAAATGTTACACTAGCTGTTTGTATAGTGTTTCATTTCTACAGGGAAACTGGCTAGACTTTTCCTTCTAGAAGTCTAGTAAACAAAATTTTGCACTAAAAAATCAAAACAAAACCAAATCTCACAACGGAATGGTCAAAGTTTGTGTCTTGCATGAGTCTTTTTTTTTTGGTTTGTTTGTTAATTTCTTGCATGTGTATTGCTGCACTTGTAGACTTCATGTTCCAGGTCAAGAATGGGAGAGGTGAATTTTATTGAGAAGAAAATTGCATTCATGGTTGTGGCCATAATATATTGCTAATTGATGCACTTGTGTCTGAACTTTTGTTTTTTTAAGGAGGGTGTTTGAATCCTTAGGACCCACTTAAAAGTGGCAACCGGCCTCTTTGAGCACCGTATCCCACTGCCAATCCCTTCAGGCACGTACAAAGCCCACTACCATACGCACTGGGTAAATCAGGATCTAATCCGGAGTAAGTGGCCAAACATATTACCCTTGTCAATTTTATTTTAGAGTATGTAATTTGCTAATCAAGAATCAATTCACACACACTTAATTTTAAAATAAGAAAATTTATATGAAGGGTACTAATGAACACAAACGAACTGCAAGGACAAAGTCTTCTCACATCAATTGATGCACCAATTAGAAGAGATTTTTTCAAAGTTCAACATCATAAGTTTTAGTTTATTGTTCAATTGACTTCCATTTTCAGCAAACATTCCCAACAACGAATCTGATCACTCCCCACAGTTTTTTTTATTTGAAGAGCATTTCATTCCGTACAAACTCAAGGTACATCAATCTTCATTATTATAATAAGAAATAATTATGCTTCGAAGACAGCTCAAAGAGGAGGATATCTCCTTGCACGAAGCCACCAAAGAGGTAAGAATTCAGCCTGTCTCAGACAGCAATACCAAATAAAAAGCCTCTCTCATAACATGGGCAATAGAAGCTAACATAAACTATAAAATTACCTAGAATACCTTTTGAATCACCGATCCAATGAGGGAATGAGACGTTTGTCGATCCACATATGATCATCGTCTCCAACTTAATACTACTTTTGGCTAATGAAAACCATGAATACCATAGTCAATAGCTCTATCTAATATGGACGTTGGCCTATAATATTGCCTCTAGGGCTATAGTTGCATGAAATGAAGATGGCACCACTGTTGCACTTGACCCTTGCGCAGCCTAGACGGACCGATCTACGCCACACCACCTGAGTATAGTGGCCACACACCTGCCCGCTAGCACAAGTGTTGTTCTCATAGTTGTAGTACTTCTTTTGAATCACCCAAGCATTCACAGCATCAGTGGCAGTAAAATCCCTGCCCAAGCCCCAGAAGAGGTTTTCACCGTAGGGTCCAGTGGAGTGGATCAGTTGGCAGTCACCAATCCTTGAATTTGCATAACTTTCAGCAAAGGCTGTTACATTGGGGTCCCACGTCATTGGACCCACGCCGACTGCGGCCCGAGCTGCATTGTGGGCATTGAGGTAGTTTTCCGGTGAATTTTGGGCCTGAGTTAGGGCTAGAACAAGGAAAAAGATGAAAATTGTTGCTAGGTTAGCAGCTTCCATGACTTCACTGAGTTCTTGACGATTGAATTATTGAATGTTGCTTGTGAGGTATTTATAGTGGGGAACGAAGTGAATTTGGTCATGTTTGTAAATCCACAAGGACAACTTATCAATGGAGCCATTTAATCAAGAAAACTTCAAATCAGAAAGATATGCTTGTGAAAAAGACCACATTTATATATGATGATATTGACATGAATGGACATTAAGATGAAAAGCAAAGGGATAGTATTAACTGTACACAAATATGTACACCAAAACCATACACCACTATTTTTGTCGACAGTAAAGATGCATCATATGCATGCATCGGTGATGTTGCAGGTCCATCAATCTCCAAAATCAACAATGCACGTGCTTTACATTTGAGCACAGTTGTTTCGTGCTAAACAACTGGAGCACAACACACAAAGTGTGTGCACCATCTAGAGATCGACGGCTCCTTGTCGCCCTGGTATAAAAGCTGATATGGCAAGGCTGTTCTACCAGTAACTCCTAACAAACAAATGATCTATGTCCACACAGTGTATAGTTATCAGCTTGCCTTTTTCACAGTCTAATAGAGACAAAGGTGTATGGGTTTGATGTACAGTGTATCAATCTTATTTGCTAAATGCTTAATGGTTATCAAAAATTTCATAAAGAAATGTAGGAAGATGTCAGCGGTTGCATTTACGCTTGGGCAAGGGCAGCTCTTTGGCAGGGAATTTGATGAAGAATATATGCACTACTATTGGAGCAAAATATTCATTTAAAACAAATTGGTGGAGAAATCATAAATGGCCGTCAAGACTTAATAGGTCCAAAATTTACAATCATAAAATGTTTTGAATTGGCCGTACTTAGTCTGTTAGTTTGACATTTACCATAAAACTGTTCAGTATTAATAGCATGCACGCAATGGAGAAGTCAAATGGTAGTCCACCAAAAGAGAGATTATATATGCAATGCAATTTTTGTTCTTTTTGTGTTCTTTGTGCCGATTGTGCTTAATAGAAAGAGGTAGATCGAAGCTCTTGGTAGGTTGGCAACTTGCCTTTTATATGAAGATATAGCCTGTTAGCACGGGCCGTCATCCTTATTTTCGCTTTCTTTTACAAAAGTCTTGTTCATACAAATAGATCCTGCATTACTTCTAGAACCAAAATTACATAGTATTGGTGCCATACTGGAAAAAATACATCAATGGAGGTCGGAGATAGTCGTATCATATGAATAGATGTGTATCAACAAGTTGTTTATAAGTCTAATACCATAAATTTAGTTTATCGATCAATCACTTCCTTTGTTGAACATCAACAAACTCCAAGGCGTCTCGTGAGTCGTCACCATGACTATTCAATTAATCACTACTTTGGCTCATGAAACTATGACTGTGAATGCCTATAGCTCAATTAACCTAATTTGGGGTCGGCCCATATAATTGCCCCGAGGGTTGTAGTTGCATGCAATTGACCCTTCCACAGCCAAGCCGGACCGAGTTGTGCCACACCACCCGAGTGTAGTGGCCGCAATCCGTCCCACTAGCACAAGTGTTGGTGGTCTAACTGTAGTCCTCCTCCGCTACCCATGCTTTCACAGTAGCTGTCCACTCCCTTCCTGCACTACCCCAGAAGAGTTTCTTGCCGCAGGGCCCAGAGGAATGGATCAATTGGCTATCACAAATCCTTTGATTCGCATAGTTTTGCACATAGGCTGTTACATTGGTGTCCCATGTTATCAGGCCCCACCTACTTGCGTCCGAGCTGCATTGTGGTCGTCGAGGTAGTCTTTGGTGAATTTTGGGCATCAGCTTAGGATAGAGCAAAGAGAAAGGTGCAACAACATCTACTAGCTGAGGCTGAGCAGCCCCCATGTTGCTAGTTGCCACCTATCCTAAGTATTAATTCTTTTTCTTTATGGATATGGATCTGCTGAATTCTTGATGAATGAAAACTGAATGTTAGCCCGTAAAATTTATAGGGAGAAGCGTGGAAGTGAATTCTTATTCTATGATAGAGGACTGCTCATCTCAATGGGACCAATTCATCAATAGATCTTCTAATAACAAGTAACAGTATACTATGTAAAGGATGATAAAGTGGTGCAAAATGATGATCGAGACTTAGATGGCCACATATTAAACTGCCTAGAAAGAGTACTAGGAAAATGTCAATGTCTGCAATTACGTTTGAGTGGGGGGAAAGACGAAATCATATGGTCGATCACCAAGACTGAAAGATCCACTATATTTTCTTTCCTTAAATATCCACAATTAACAATGAGAACATTTTCCTGGGGTCGTAGTTTTTTAGTTTAACTACACAAGTATCAAGTTGGTTTGCATAAATATGACAATTTTTTTTCTGATAACAAGGGGTGCCCGAGTCTAGAAGATGGGGCAGGGCAAGAGGATTTGACATATTACTTGGCCAATGAGGCCGAAATGCCATATTACCTGGTTTTTCTGGTTTCATGCAATATTACCTAATTTTGGTACTTGGTCTTCCCATTTTGCTCTCCTGAAACCCTAAACTCGACCTTTTCCATATTACCTGGCCATTCAACTCAAACAGATGACCATGCCCCGCTCCCCTTCACGCATCCCTCCCCCGCCCTCAGTCGTTCTCCTTCACACATCTATCCCCTGCCCTCAGCACGCCGTATTCTGAGAACATTCGTTTCAGGCCCACTTTCAGCTATGCCGTAATGGAAGAAGTTGTTGTTTATCTACACTACAATGGAGTATTTGGAAGTTTTCATGAATACATAGGTGGAAAAGTGCAGCAAATGAGCATTGACAAATGGGTGAAGTTCGTAGCTCTGTTGACTCAAGTTGAGCAAAGATTAGGATTCAAGTTTGCAATAGACAACTTATGCCTCAAATATCTAGTTTCGTCAACATCTCCATGCATACCATATGCCCTGGGGGATGATGAAGGTCTGAAATGCATCTTCAACATTCATAAGACAGAAAGGAGGGCAATGCTGGAGTTGTATGTGGAGAGGACTTCTGGTGTAAATAACGAGAGGATATCTTCATTAGATCAACCTATTCACTTGACAGATGATGTGTCATGCCCCAAAATTCATGACCTCGATCAGAGCACAGAAGCAATCAATCAAAGACAATCAGGAAGTCAGAGACTCGAAGCGTGACCGAATACTCTATTGATCTCAACCCAACTTCTAGATTAGAATAGAGAGGATCGACATGATAGAACAATATTCATGTATTCAATCTTAACATAACATTACCAATAAAGGAAAACTCTAATTAGTCTATTGCAGCAAATAAAATAATAATCATCCAATACAAAGTACTAAAGTTCTAGGCACACATCGGCCAATAAAATAAAAGTTAAATAAAAAATTAAAGTCTTCCACTCCAATCTTCAGCCATCCATAGCAACTCTAGCAATCTTTACCTACTCAGCTTCACTCTCTCTTAATTCCTGCATCAGAGGATGTATGAGTATTACAAAGAAATACCCAGTGGGATTGTAAAAAACCCACAGAGAAATAGGAATGGAAATTATACATACAAAAAGCTCTTTGTGAAAAATTTTAATGTTCAACAGAAATCAGGAATTGGAAATACCGAGTTTACATTTCCTAAATAGTAACCACACTCAATGAAAACACCAGCTCAAAGTATGTAAAGAAAGAATAGTAATTCAAGTCTCCGAACGTTCATTGTGTAAGGAGAAAATAATCAATATGTTCAGACTCCAGACATCCATAGTGTAAGGAGACATCAATTTCTGCGCTTAGATCGGTCCACTTCCCGTGTGGAACAATATACTAGAACATCCTAGGGTTCTCTCTTTGGAACCCGGCCATGAGTCTAGGGATGCTGGCCCCATCAGTGCTTATGGGCACAATGACTGGAGACTGTAGACCTTCTGTAATATCATATAGTCTAAAACGTACGTGTGCCTTCATCGGCTGAACTACAGAGGTTCAATAAGAATCGGAGATCACTATGGATCTAGCAATGGCTCGTGAGCATACTATGATTCCACCTCGAAGAGTTTCTAACAATAACTCTTAGTGGAAGAAAAACAGTTTTTAGGGAACTCAATGGTACTCACGACAACAGAGGTTGTATTTTTTCCTAATGAGATCTAAATATCTCAATCAGCAATCGACTCACCAGAGGAGTGATAAAAGACTTGTTCAGTATTGATCATCAACTGACTCATAAGAGATAATTCAACAGGTTACACTTGTCATGTATCTTCCATGTGGATAGCCCTAAATAGGAATTCTCAAAGCACTGACTATAGAATTCGATAGTCATCAAGTAGATGGAATACTAGAGTCCGAGAGTTCAAACCCTAGTTGGGAACTCTATTGACTCAACGGTATACAAAACTGAAAACACTGAGGGCACTACTTCAATGAAGAAGGATTTGACCTAGATCATTTTTTAAGTAAATTATTCTTACTGTAATCACCCATACTCAACCTCTCATCATTCATTAAGGTTATCTTAATTATAACCCATCATATACTCAAATCCTACTGAGTAGTAATGTTTGGAAATCCTACTTCTGTGTACTCTCATTTGCATGATAGTCTACTTCCGACGCTTACTATAATTTGTAAAATTAGAGTTTAATTCTGAACTTTTTACTGACAATATCCCTACGAATCTAGTTTCCAATCCAATAGATGGCATATTTTTATGACTCTTCTATAATTAGTTATGACTTTTTAATTACCACTCATTGGCACTAAAATAGTTCTGGCCGAGAGGGTTTATCTTAATCCAATGTGTTATATTCGTATTAGATACATCATATACCACCTAGGATCATTGTGATAATCATAATTATCCCTTCCCTCAGTATGATACAGAACCTTTATGGTACTAGAGTACAATAGTATTTCTCATCTTATAATACATTTTATTTACATAAGACTGTTTATGCAATTAGCATTTGATTGGTATACATTTTTACCCACATAGGACAACTGATTCTGGACAAAACTCGAGGATAATCAAACTGGCAGAATCCTAAATAGGACAACTTTTTGTGGAACAAAAATTGTGACACAAGAATAAACATCAGCCATGAAGTTTAGTCACGATACACCATAGGGTGTGATTACTTACCTTTCATAGAAGATACTTGTTTTTGAACTCATAGAATAACACAATAATGAGACAATAATATTTGGACAGAATGTTGCTTAAATCACTCCAACATCATATTGAATCGTATATGGAAGGAACAACATGGGAACCATCTAGGCACTAGCACATGGAATATCAAACATAGATTTATCACCATGATTCATGAACGTATAGATATTCAAATCAATTTCTTTTAGGTAATAGGCATCACCATCATAACATGAACAAGAAGTCATAAAATATCTCATGTATTAGTTTTAGAATCATTGGATAGCGATTACTCAAAGGTGGAATGGGAAAAAAACTCATCCTATCACTTTATGCGACGAGTTCCTCAAGTCCTCGCGTAGTACACTGCTTTCTCCTCGAGAAACCACCTCTCTCTGTGGATCCAATGTGGCCAACCTTGCTGATCGAGCAATGGAAAAGTGAGAATCACCGATCTCCAAGAGGTTGGACATTCAAGTGCATGGCATGGTCCTCCCTTATGGGTTTTTATAGAGAAAGCTTAATACAACTAAGAAATCTTCTTCTCTATCACTTTCCCCATTAGTTACACTAAGATTTAATCTCCACCGTTGATCCAAAACCACCTCCTAGCCATCTAGGACACACTTTCAATAACCCTCCTAGATTTGGTAGGATTCCCAACTCAAAAAGATCCTGAAATTGTCAAAATCAGAAACTGCATTTGCCGGTGCGATCGATCGCAAGGCTCAGCGATCGATAGCTGCCCAAAATTGCAACATCACAGTACTTACGATCGATCGTTCTAAAGGCGATCAATCGCGAGTGCAACACTAAAAATCACAGTAGATACGGACGATCGTCACACCATGTGATCATTCGCGCCAGGCTTTCACTCGATTGCAGAACTGACCCGATCGATTGCGTCACTTTCGGCGATTGATCTTGTCCAAAATTTCACACGATCACAACCTCATAATTTGAAATCCAAATTTTACAAAATATATGGGAATAGCAAGCTTACTACAATATCAGCTCCCACCTTTTCATCGATTAACAAATCCGTATTATGAATTCAAATTTTTCAGGGTATTACATGATGACATTCAATCATCAGGAGGTGAAGGAAGGAAACAACCAGAGCTTGTCTCTAGAACAGCAAGGTAAGAACACAATTTATCACATTGTGTATTCAAGGACATGATAGCCTTACCATCGTGTATTCGTGGACATGATAGCCTTGCCATCGTGTAATGGATTACATGATAGCACTTTTATTATGTAATTGAGGACATGATATCACTGTTATCTTGTATTCAGTTACACGATACCACTATGATTACAGCTGTAACATATTGTGTAAGTGATTACACAATATTCCTACATATTCTTACATTTCATGTATTTCTCTATACGCCTCATATTGATATGCCCTCTTCATATCTTGCAATTTGGGTAAAAATATTACACAATATTCTTACATATTCTTACATTTCGTGTATTTCTCTACATGACTCATATTGATATGCCCTCTTCATATCTTGCAATATGGGTAAAAGTAAGGAAAATATGAGGACATTCACTACCTCGAAGGTTAGATCTAATATAATACACGGAGAAGAAGAAAAAATAGTAAATGAAGAGAATGAGAAATATAAAAATTATGAGCAATTTTCAAAGGTATGTGTTGATGGAGACGAAGAATTTATTGATACTGACGATCCATAGTTGATGAGTGGTTGTTTCCTCTACACACAAAATCCCCTTAGCTACACAGGGGACGGCCTAAAATTGATATGTCTGAGGATGAAGAAATTCCAAATGTGGCTGCTACAAAACCATCCACATCGAAAGGGAAGAAAGTTGTTGTATCTGATAACCATGTATCATTCAATGCAAAGTTTAGTCATATTGAAAGCAATGGAGGTTGGGATTGGGGCACTAAGTATGGTTTGGATGCGGAGGCAGAGACGTACGAGGAGGAAATGATATTCAACAGGACTTTGCAAACAACTGACTATGTGACTCTTCTTGTGTTAGGGGCTCGGTTCAAAAGCATCAAACATTTCAAGAAAACTCTTGTTGATTTGGCAACAAAGATGAGGTTCACTTATATTGTGGTTCAATAACCCAAAACTAGTCGTATTTCATTTACATGATATTTAAGAGAGGCCATGCTACACGATGTTTCATTTACACGATGTTTAAGAGAGGCCATGCTACATGGTATTTCATTTACACGACATTTAAGAGAAATAACGGATAAATTAATTATATGAATATGACTGGAGTCCATGGGCATGCTACATAATTGTAAGAGAGGTTAGAAAATGAAATTACCTCTTAATTCAGTGCTTGTTGAATACAATAAGCTTATTTATCTAAATGAATTAGACAATCCAACATTACTTAAAATAGTTTGTCAAGAATCTTCATTAGTTATAGCATGAAATTCAATTGCGTATATGCATATATATATAAATATATATATATATATATATATATATATTGATTGATGTAAATTTTAACTCTTTTTACTCGCAATCACACGAGACTACCTATAAGCTAGTGGAAACGAGGTCGAACCCTAAGGACTTGGAAGATTAACCTAATTCTAATGAAAGATTTAAATTTTAATGATTTTAAAGAACTAAAAAAATAAACTTTAATAAGAAATCAGAGTGATGAGGATGTCAATGCATCGAATCTACCACTAAACATGCAATTATTACTCGCAATTATTATTACCACAAGTTGATAAGACACGGTAATTCGTGTTCTTGGCCAGACACATAAATTACCAATGAATGACTACACGTTCTTGGCCAGACACGAAAAGTTCATTCACTATAAATTAATGCAATTAATTCTATCCTTGGCCGGGCATAGAATCAATCATAATCCTGTTCTTGGCTAGACACATGAATTATTAAGATCAAATTTCATTCATCATTCATTAAGTCTCGGTCAAAGCACTTAAGAGAAATAACAATGAAATTGCATTAAGCATAGAAAATCATATCAACTTTGATTAAATTAAACCATTAAGAGTAGCAATACACATCTTGGGCTTCATTTAGCCTTGATAAAAAGTTTAACTAGACATAAGAATAGAGAAAAGAAAAGCTTGATATCATGTATTCATTGGCATGAATCACTCCTTCTATAGCCTCCAAAAGATCTCTTTCTCTTGCTATGGGTGAAGACCATCTTACAAGCTATGGAAGAATATACAAATAATAGAGATAGAATGAATACCACAAACCACTAATGATTTATCTTCTCTATCACAATAAGAATGTCTTAAACTTGAAAAACCTTTCATTTCATTTTTCCTTCTTCCTCCAAGAAATCTCAATTTCTTAAACTCCAAAACCCCTTCAAAGTTATAGCATTTTTCTCTTTTTTTTTCTCTTTTTCTTTATCAAAATAATTCACTTTTAAGAAGAATTGGTTTTTCTTCAAGAAGTCCCTCCTTGCTAGGAAATTACACTTAACCCTAAAAAGGGTCAAGTAGTGGCCTTCTCCACATGAAAAAGAATCTCAATAATCATGGGCCTCATATAAGAAGGGAAAAACCCAAAATTCTTCCCCTCCCTACTCATGTGGAAGCTCCCCCTTACTACACATGAGGGTCAAACTCACCCATACTGGCTCAGCATCTATAAAGCACATGCGTCACCTTATGGATGGTCATGATCATCATATACGACATGTTTTTGTTGGTATGGACCTTCCTTAACTCCAAGAGCTTCTTCTCCAATATATCTCTTACCCAATAATACTTAACATCAATGTGTTTGCTCCTAGATTAAAAACTTGGATTCTTGCTCAAATAGATAACACTTTGACTATCACAATGCACAACATAGTTATCTTACTTTAGATATAACTCCTCTATGAATCTCTTCATCTATAACATCTCTTTTCATATTTTGGTAATTGCAATGTACTTGGCCTATGTTGTTGACAATGCAACTCACTTTTGCAACATTGATTGCCACGGCACAGCTCCGCCCACAAAAGTGATCAAATACCCCAGAGTACTCCTCCTTGAGTCAACATAGAGCCATATCTGAATCCGTAAATCCTTCAAGCAAAGATTTACCATGCTCCTTCCTCGGATTTTAAAGACGTCTACCAACAACTCCAATGACATCTGCAACATTTGGTCTTGCACATACCATTTTATACATCAAACTCCCTATCGCCTATGCATAGGGATCTTACCTATTTCTTTCTTCTTCATTTTATTTGAAGGATTTTACTTCTTGTGCAATTTGAAATTACTTCCAAGTGGGGTGTTAACGGGCTTTGCATTCTTCATATTAAATTTCTAAAGTACCTTCTCAATATACTTTTCTTGTGATAGTCATAACATTTTAGCATTCCTATCACGCTTGATTGCTATATCCAATATTTGTTTTGGCAAAGGACTTACTTAAATCATGCTTCAACCTAGTAATCTTGTTAGTATCATGTCTAACAATCAACATATCATCAGCATAAAGTAACAATATAATAAAATCACTATCACCAAACCCCTTAAAGAACACACAATGATCCGAAGTTGTCCTCTTGTACCCATGACCCATGACCCATCATGAAAGAATCAAACTTCTTATACCATTGCCTTAGAGCTTGCTTCAACCCATACAAACTCTTCTTTAGCGTGCATACTATTTGCCCCTTCCCTTTCGCTATAAATCCTTCTGATTAGTCCATATAAATCTCTTCCTCTAAATTACCATGAAGGAAGATAGTTTTAACATCAAGTTGTTCAATCTCAACACAACTCGAATAGATGACAACTTCACCGCGAGTGAGAATATAAAAAATCAACACATTTCTTTTGCCCAAACCCTTAATAACTAACCTTACCTTAGACCTTGGATGTGAACTACACTCATCGCCCTTTAACTAGTATACCTACTTATTTCTCAAAGAAAGCCTGGTGCTTGGAATATTTAATTGGAATATTAATTGGGAGGATTTAAAATAACTTGTCCCACATTAATTGTCCTATTTCATGTTATCCATCACACCCCAAATGTGGGCTCCATGTCCATGCTCAAACTCCGAGCGGCCTTCCCATTTTCAAAATTGCTACTCCCTTAAGCCACTTTTAATTAAGATGATTAGAAAAATATGCATACCAAAATTAGATAATATTGTTCCCAAATTATTCTCTGCTCCAATGCCTGACAGCGATCAAGATGCCTCCGCAATGAATGGTGCTCGCTCGCTTGCTCGGAAAGGTGAACCAAAATTAGATAATATTGTTCCCTAATTATTCTCTGCTCCAATGCCAGTGATCAAGATGCCTCCGCAATGAAAGGCGCTCGCTCGCTCGGAAAGGTGACTCATTTGCTCGCTCAAAGCCTGACTTTTACTATGGACCCTACATTTCAATAAAATTGACCAATTATGTGACAGTTTCAATTAAAAGTGACCAAAGGGAGTATTATGGATCCCATAAATCATAGACTATAAATTCACTATGGGTCCTCAGTAAGAACTTATTTTATGCTACCAAATAATATTATATGACTATAAATTCATTACGGGACCTCAATAAGAGCTTGACCCTGTTTGTTTCTCCACGGACAAACCTATAGTAGTTCGTAGGTATTGAAATTTGAAAATTCATAAAATTTAGTTTAGCTTAATTAACCAAAAAAATGATTGAAATTTTATTTGTTTATTTATTAACATTTTTTTTAAATGTAATCAACAAAATGAGACTGGTATCATGCTGGTTATATGAGCCCAGTATAAGTCATATTCACTTGGATTGAGATCCCATGGCGCTAACACCAGGTGTGATGCCCCTTATATGAGACTGGTTTCGTATAAATGGAACTCTTTCATATGTGATAATTTTCTTTAGAAACCTTCACGAATCTAATGGTTTCATTATGTACCTGTTAGACCCAAAGGCCCAAGGTCCCAAATTCTTTTCTTTTCATTTTTTTTAAGTGAAAGCCTCAATTTGTTGATATTAAGTATTACTTTTCTTCAGAAAAAAAAACACCTTCTTTTCCATATCTCTGTAGGAAAAATAATAAATTATTTTTTTGGATAAGTAAAAATAATGTGTACACTAGTATATTTAAGTGATGAGAACAAGGCCAGGAAGTCCTCGTGAAAGGCAATAATCAAAGGACAAACGAGACTCAGACCATGAATCAAGGATGTCAAAATCTGTAGATGGTAGGTGATGATGTAAATGTCAACCCACGTAGCAGAAAATGTCAACCCACGTAGCAAAAGTTCTGTTTTTTTTTTCCTTGATCGCAGCAAAAGTCTCTTGCTATGTTTTTAAATGGCGAATTCTATACAACCCTTAACCAAGAACGTTGCACCCACTTCAAATCAATGGATGTTCTTAATATTACAACCCAAATCTTGGCAATTGTGATGGTTTTGCTCAGCCCAGCTTCGAACGCCTTGCTGGGGAATGCCACTGACAAAGCTATCTTGCAGTACTTCAAGGCCAGTTTATCCAGCAGATTCTGAACTCATGGAATGATTCCACTCACTTGCGTGAGTGGGAAGGGATCACCTGTGGGCACCGGCATCAATGAGTCACATGGCTGGACCTGCATGGCCTTGACCTGGAAGGCCCCATATTGTCTCAGATTGGAAATCTCAGCTTCCTAAAGGGAATCAACATGGATTACAACAACTTCTATGGCAACCATCCCCCACAGCTCGGTCAGTTGCTTCGCCTCCAATATCTCAATCTCAGCTACAACAATATTAGAGGTGATATTCCTACCAATTTGTCACATTGTTCCAAGATGAAAGTCAATAAGTTAGACTACAACGAGTTAAATGGGCAAATACATGCTCATCTCACCACCTTTCCCAGTCTAGTAACCATGAACTTGACCACAAACAACTTTAGAGGGACAATTCCACCTTCCACTGGTAACCTCTCTACTCTTGAGTATCTTTCTTTTGCAAACAATAACCTTCATGGCTCCATTCCATCTACACTTGGAAAACTGGAAGTCCTAAGCTATTTAGCTCTTTCTCTGAATTCTCTTTCCGGTACAATTCCATCAGCTATCTATAATATCTCCTCCTTAACTGTACTTTCTCTGACTGAAAATGAACTCCATGGGAGTCTTCCCTCAGATTTGGGACCCTCCTCCCTAACCTAAAGCGTGTACTTCTACTACTAAACAGATTCTCCGGACATATTCCAGTTTCTTTATCCAATGCTTCTAGTCTTCTTGAATTCCACATTGAGAGCAACAGTTTTATTGGAAGTGTTCCATCCAATCTAGGCAGTTTGCAAGATCTTAAAATTTGGGGTGTCTGCTTTTGAAAAACTTCACCAACTCGTAAATATGGTTCTCATACAAGGATTTCATCTCTTTTTGCATTATTTTCTTCTATGAATCTTTATTTTCATGTGCTTAAGCTTCAACAAAGTTTTTTTGGTTCACCATACTCAGTGAATGTGATATATGTAGATGAATGATACCTTGTAGATGGCTTTCTTTATTTATCTGATATCCTCAGTGAGCATGTCTCTTCTTGATATGATGACTCTCCTTCCACAACACATTAAATAGAGTCATCATCTTTATCTAAGTCACTTTAATTATCAAAAAAATCATCAATATTGAAATTCACATGTTTATGCTCCTCCTCATTCATAGACTTCATATACTTCATACACAACTTGCCTTGGTGCTTCATATTTGCCGAAGTCTTCAATTTTTTTAATCTTTTCTAATGACCACATATCTACTTAAAATGAGTTTCTTGTTCTTTAGGTTCCACAACCTATAATCAAACTCATCATCACTATATCCCAAGAAGATACATTCAGTAGTCTTGTCATCTAACTTTGTTCTTTATTTCTCTCCACCTCATTCATAGACTAGAATATGGAACTTATCATAGACTTCATACATAACTTGCCTTGGTGCTTCATATTTGTCAAAGTCTTCAATTTTTTTTATCTTTTCTAAAGACCACATATCTACTTCTAATGAGTTTCTTGTTCTTTAGGTTCCACAGCCTATAATCAAACTCATCATCACTATATCCCAAGAAGATACATTCAGTAGTTTTGTCATCTAACTTTGTTCTTTATTTCTTTGGGACATGGACAAATGTCATCCAACCAGATACCTTCAAGTTTAAGTAGAAGGGATCTCTACCACACCACACTTTATTCGATACCTCACAATCCAAGACATATAAAGGATACTAATTAATCAAGTAACAAGTATTACTCATAGCTTAGCACTTTAGAAGCTTTGCCAAAGATACCATATTATGAATTTTCTCCACTATTATCTTGTTCATCCTCTCTGCCACACCACTGTGTTGAGGGTTATAAGACACTGTTTTCTCATGCCTTATTCAATGCTTGTTACAATAATTATTGAACTTCCTTGAAGTATACTCTCCCTATTGACAATGCGAAGACATTTAAAAAAAATTTCAGTTTGCCTTTCAACCATAACATTAAACATTTGAAAGATGGCAAACACTTCATCCTTACTTTTTATGCTACCCTCGTACCCCTCCACCCCGATCTCTTCCCTTGAACCTCCACCACCACTCCATGCTTTGAAGGGACCTACACATGGCAAGAGCCGCATGGCCGCTTTCTCCGCCATGCCTCAGCGACCCGGCTACTCCAAAGCAAGAAACTTTCTACCTTGATCCCCGCTATTTGTAGGGGCCAGAGACAGAAACAAGGTTGAAATCCGCCTCCCCGGCCTAAGGCTCGCTCCCACATGTGTTCTTAGCTGGCCCCCCATCATCACTCTCCATGGACATTCAGGGTGAGGCCGACGTTCAGGGCATTTCGGGAGCCCGAGGGGGAAGTCGTGGTCGAGGTAGGGGGAGGGTTCTGGGTGGATCACAAGTATGGGAAAGAGAAAGGGCAATTGAGGGACATGTCTTTACCCAAAAAAAAAAGTGGGGGCTGGCGCTGACATTGCAGGTGGCATCTCAACGTTGTGGGGTTTGTCATGGGAATTGAATATGCTATTTAGCTCCAGTCTTTCTAAAAACATGTTATGCTACTACAAAAGAATGAAATGGAAATTAGATGACTTTATTTGCTAAGGGTGTTTTTGGTTACCGGAAACAAAAAGAAAAGAAATGAAAATTTCAAATATTTTCATTTTTGGCTATTTGGATAGCGGGAAAAGTTTTGGCGGCAGAATTTTGAGTTTCTCACATTAAGGCCATACTAGAAATCCCTTTTATTATCTTTTTCTCTTTTTGGGATAAAGCAAAAGTGAAAAAACTGTTATCGGACCTACTCCACTCCACATTTCCTCCTGTCCCTCTCCCATGGCTGGCCTGGAGGGTAGGGGGAGCTTGTAGACAATGGTAGGGGTTGCAAAGACAGCTATTGGTTTGGTGACAAGGATTTTCTAGGAGACGTCGGAAGGAGTGCCGAGGGGGCTTGTGGGGGAGTCGACAAAGTCGAGGGCAAGTAGGGCGAGGTAGAGCATGGGGAGCTAGGCGGAGTTGTGGGATAGGACATAGGCTACCCAACCCTTACAGTGGAACGCGTGGAGTGACCAGAGAGAAGCGCGAGAGAGTAGACCTGGTGGGGAAAGTCGTTGTAGGAGACGCGAAGACGAGTACAAAGTCAATGATGGCAGTGGAGGTGGCATGGGTGGAGGAGGAAGAGGGACAACGGGGAAGATGTCGTGGAAGATTCTTCTCCTTTTTTCCTTCTTGCTCTTTGGCTGGCCATAGCAGGGCCAAAGGTGTCTGCCACCTTTTCAACTGTGCTAGTCGTGGACAACCTCATCAGGTGACGGCTAAGCAAAATCTAGTAGTTCATTCACGGTTAGAGTTTGGGGATTGGTGACCACCAATTTACGTAACCATAACCAGGTTCCCTCCCTGTCAATAAGAAGTCACTATGAAATTGAAAAGATGGTTTTCTAAGCAAATGCTTTCGGCGATAAATCTCCAAAGGTCACAAAATTGCGATGGGGATCACTCTAAATTCGAAAAGGGGCTTTCTGGGCAAAGGGTATCAGGACAAATCTCCAACAGCACCTCCCTATAAAAGACATTCAGCTGATTATTTGGAAATTGAGGGACGAGTAAGAAATTTTCAGTTTTATTGATGAGATGAAGAAGTAACCAAGGACAGAGGAGATTTTTGGGGTCTAAATAGTTGCATTCTTTAGAAAAAGCTCTTGTGCACAAGAAAAAGAAAAGAATGTTATACAAATAAGAAGGGTTTTCAGTAATACCTGCAAGTCACTACAGTTATTTTTAGCCATAATTTTGGCATTGATGTAGCACATGTAAAATGGGTTTCAAGACTCAATGTAAACTCTTCAGCAAGTCTAAAATTTCACATGAATTATTATACACTTAAGATTAGATTTATTTTTATCACTTTCTATAATGGCCAATTAGTTTTGAGGAAGGATATATCATGCAATTCTAATGTTAATTAACACTATTCTATTATTCTATTATTCTTGACAAAATTCTTCAACTTAGGGTGCATTTGGGAGGCAGCTTTTGGGAGGAAAAAGCCACTTTTTAGGTAGATAAAGTGGCTTTTGTGCAAAATCACGTATGGAAGGACGCTTTTGAGTAAAAGCGATTTTCATATGACAAAATCCGCTTTTACTCGAAAACAGGTGCTAAAGCGGCTTTTTAAAAAATATCCTCAGGAGGAGATTTTTTTAAAAAGCGGCTTTTATGGGTTTGGTTTATCCATCAAGGTGTAAAAATGACTGCATTTACCCTCAGCCTTTTCTGAAATTCCTCTATGTCCTTCGCCTTCGCTGCTTCTTCTTCGTCCTGATTTTTTTCTCTCCCCTTCGTCTCCCCCTTTGCTCCGCCGCCGACTGAGTCCCCTCCGCTCGGCCGCCGACGTCATCCCCCTCTTCGCTCAGCTGCCGACCTCGTCCCCTCTGCTCGGCCTTCCCCTTCGCTCGGTCGTCGATGTCATCCCCCATTCGCTAGGCTGCCGACCTCGTCCCCTCCGCTCGGCCTTCCCCTGCGCTCAGCCGCCGACCTCGTCCCCTCAGCTCGGCCGTCGTCGCCTTCCCCTCCGCTCGACTTGGATCGCCGCTGTCTCCGACTAGATGATCGTTTAAATATAAACCCTTGCAAGTGCACAAGGCAATTGTACTACGGCGAGTATTAAAGGGTTGTCGAACCTCAGGGACGGATGAATAATTTTACCAAATTCAAAAGAAGAAAAGATGTAGTTTAATTAATTCTAAAGAAAGCAATGAACTTTAGCTAATCTAACTGAGATTTAATCAATATGGAGAATTATCAAGGCCATGAATCCACCACTAGATATGCAATTACTACTCTCAATTATTATTAAGCATACATTGACATGATATGGTAATTCGTGTTCTTGATTGGACACACGAATTACTAATGAATTCACTAACGTTCTTGATCGGACACGAAAGTTCATCCACTATTGTGTAATCAATCCTATCCTTGATCGGGCATAGAATCAATCACAACTCTATTATAATGCAATCAATCTTATCCTTGATCGGGCATAAAATCAATCACAATATCTAATTTCATTCATAATCAATCAAGTCTATGATCAAGCACTCAAAAGAAACTCATGAAATCGCATTAAGCATAAATCATAATCAACTTTATAGAATTAAACTATCAAGAGTAGCAATACACATCTAGGGCTTCATCAAGCCTTGAATAAAAGTTTAGTTACACATAGAAAGGGAGAAAAGAAAAGCCTGTTTATGTAGATCCATCGTCATGAATCCTTCTTCTTCTTTGCTCCAACAGACCTCTTCTCTTCCTCCTCTCTAGCCTCCAATAAAGCTCTAGTTCTCCAAGGTTGAATGCCCAAAACGTTCTCTCATAAGG
The DNA here is from genome assembly GCA_039654745.1 of Houttuynia cordata. Lineage (NCBI taxonomy): Eukaryota > Viridiplantae > Streptophyta > Magnoliopsida > Piperales > Saururaceae > Houttuynia > Houttuynia cordata. The sequence continues at coordinate 5,250,394 of CM077510.1, read as the reverse complement.
CCTATTTATAAGAATGAAGAGAAACTACGAAGTTCCCTTCCAAAACCAAGTCGAAATAGGTCTTATTTCGGTTTTCCGCAGACGGCGATCGATTGCTCCGTATTGACAATCGTTCGCTGTCCGATCGATCGCAATTCCTTCGTTATTTTCCTACGATCGATAGCTTTGCCGATCGACGCCGTATGATACCGATCGATCGTAGTTACTGTCTTCGGAAATTGAAAAATTCCAGTAGATACGATCGATCGTTTTTGTGCCGATCGATCGTTTCCTTCAATATACTGCTTTTACGGCTCTAGCGATCGATCGCACTGATATCCGATCGATCGTAGTTACTATTCATAAAATTGAAATAGCTATAACTTTCTGTCCTGAACTCCGAATTGCACGTGGTTGGTGGTGTTGGAAAGCTGACTTCTTGAAACTTTAACATGAGACTTGAATCAGTCCAATCCGACATCTGTACACGAAGTTATGATAATTTAACCATTCGAGTTATTTTTCACCTCATTTCTGTGTATTACTCTTGTTTCCTACAAAAACCAAAAACTATATTAAAGTAGTAGTTATTCTAATCAATCACTAGCATAATCATAAGCTTAGGAGATAATAAAATGCATATTTCATGTGTAGATCACACCCCAAAACCTAGATTTTGCTAGTCCCTAGCAAAACAAAACAAAACAAAATCAAACAAACTAAGGAACTAATGCATAAAAGTAAACACCACTTTCGTAGGGAACACGATTGCATTGAGCGTATGCAACAAGCCGTTAAACCTCTAGGTGTCCCTAGTAGGACGAGTGTTGTCTCGTGAGGGTTTGCAGCCATGCTACCCACAAACATGTATTTATTAATCTAATTAACCTAAGCACAAAAACAAAGCAAAAATTAAAACATTGGAAAACACACAACCTATTATTCCGACAAATGCAAAATACAATGCTTAAGAGAATTAACCACATGTACTTGGTTCATAATCAACAGGAATATAGAAGCCCTCAAGTAAGTGGTTTTATTCCACACTTTCATCTTGGAAATTTCTGCTCAATATAATATAACATAATAATATAAATAGTAAAAAGTGTAGAACATTGTAGCAATACATTCTAAATTTCTGTTTATACAGATCCAGTGTTACCCATTAACCAAAGAACATCAAAATCTACATAGTTATCGTAATCTTTAGGTTCATGATAGCACAGATCTGCGCACCTCCTTCGGGTCCAACATTCTAGATTTGAGAGGATAATACACCACAGACTTCTTTTTTTTTTCGCTAGGACTGTGTAAGTCCTGACTTCAAGATGCTTAGGTTTAGCAATGACTCAGGCCAATGACTCCCAACCAAATTGGCTTAGGGCATTAGGTTTTAAGAAGACCGCTTCGGCCCCGAGCATCAGCCTAAGTTAATCCTATAAAGTCAAGCAGCCCCTTTTCTTTCATTTTGTTTTCATTTTTTCGCATTTTCATTTTCATCATTCATATTTTCAGCACATCTTTATTTTGTCCAGGCTGTATTATACTCTCAACCTATTTCCGGTTCCAATCCCTTGCCATAGCCAAGTAAATGGTCTATCATGATCTTTTAAGCTCAATAGATAACTACACATCATCCAATGACTATGACTAAAGACATCCCACTGTAAATTAGCATTCAACAAATCTCTAGATGGTATTACTTTATGTACTAGTGTGTGTGAGTGAGTTTTCTTAGTTCAAGCACCTGTTCCAAGAGGGTTGTAACAGAAAGGTATGCTCAATTAAGTGTATCTATCCTCCAGTATACTTACTCACACTTCCAATGCAAATTAATCTCTTAAGAATTGTAATATGCGTTATTACGGGATAAACTATCAAAACCTAACAGAAATACTAACAAACAACTTAAAACTACTCAAACAAATTTAACTTTTTTTTTATTTTCCTTTTCTGATTTTACAATGAAGCACATCCTCTCCCCCAAACCTAATATAAGCATTGACCTCAATGCACAATGAAAGACAAAATACAATGATCATAAAAAGGGAAAAGAGAGAAAGAGGAAGGAAAACACCATGAGGAAGTGGACTAGAAATCCCGATCATCGCCATCACCATCGCCTGGAGGAAAACGCCATGCATGAAGAAAATCGACTATGGAGTAGAGACATTCCGTAATAGCATGCTGGGAGTCCATAAGCACCTGCTGGGACTGGCGAATCTCCTGCTGTGACTGGCGAATCTCCTGCTGTGAGTGGCGAATCTCCTGCACATGGCCAGTGAGATCGCTGATCTGTTGCTGCATCATCGCCCATGGTGGTTGAGTAGGCTCACCCTCAGGTATCTCCGCATGGTCCTCAAGACGGGGAGCTCGTGGCCACCCGCGTCATGTGTGGCCCATCATACTGTTATACGCATCCACTCCAATGGGCCCTAGTCCATGCGATACTCGAGAATGCTCAGGAAAATGCACCCCATGGGTCAGAAATACCCGCTCTAAAATGTATGGATAGGGTAACCTCTCATCTTTTCGGCCCACTATCATTTGCTTCATCCGGCCAAAGATGAATGAAGGCAAGTCAAGATCACGGCGCCGAGTATTGTCGCCGAATACATAGAGTAAGTCAGTCATGGTTCGGTCGACTTTCTCCTTCCTGGCCGACCATACATCATGCTGTAGAATTAAAAAGGCAAAGCGAAACTCTGATCGCATGCTAATGGCGGCCAGCCAAGTAGAGGTCCCAGGTCCTACTGCAGACCCCATCAATCGCCCTGTGATATTCCGGTACGGAGGAAACTGATATCCATTAAAATCAGGGTGATGAATCGTACCTCTGTCACACCCCATAGCACTAGCGATATCGGCGACTCGGACTCGGATAGGAACACCACATACTACGCTTTGAATGGTCACCTGTTCTGGATTATCGTTGTCTTCAATGGTGCCATTTGCGTAGAATTCCCGAACCGGGTCCTCGTGGACCATTGCAAATGCATTCTGTCTTTTGGCAGCGATATGGGTGAAATAGTTCACCCAATCTGGCCGGTCCTCAATCCACCTCTGAGTCGGAAGATCAGGAATAGACGGGTTCAAGACCACCTGCCGCTCATATTGGATGGGCCGTGGCTGTGCAGCAGGTTCAGGTGGAGGGGTGGAAGGAACAGGGCGGGATGAAGAAGCTTCACCCCGTGAACGTTTGTGAGCGACGGATTTTTGAGGCATTGTACCTGAAAACCAATGATAATATTGAAAATCCAATCAAGGTACAAGAATATGCAGTATGTAATTACAATACTTAAATATCACAGCAAGCATGTAATAACAAATCCACTTCACAATTTTCGGTTTTTTTTTTTTTTTTTGAAATAATAATAAATTTCTTAAAAATAAAAAAAAATAAAAATAAAATTTTTATGAAAACTTAGGAAATCGAAAGGAATCATCATGCATAACAAAATCTCAATCATCAATATAGAAGTATGCATGAAAGGGATTCGAAATCAGATTTCGAATTTTTTTTTTAAATAGCAAAACATTGTTCACCGCAAGAACACACATCCAAAAAATTTAATTAAAACACCTAAAATCGAAGAATCAAAAGCTGAAAGTCACGCATAAGCATCGCAATAGCCATTATAAGAGAATGCATAAGAGTAATCACAACAATATCTACCAGAAACCAAGAAAAATCGAGTTTTTAATTTTTGACTTATCGGAAGAAAAAAGGAGCGATTGCGATGAAAGGAGTGGAAAATCACGGAAACAGATACCGGATCTGGATTCTACGTGTAAAAATCCTTCGGGGGCCGGAGTTTCAGCTCAAACATGGGTCGGAAACGGCGGCGGCGAGCGGAAATAGATTTCTCTCGCCGCGGCCGCTTGGATTTTAAGCGCGAGGAAGACAACCCGCGATCGATCGCTATTTTAGCTGCTCGATTGAGAAACATCACCCGTTAGATTGAAGATGAACGGTGTCGATGTACCGCATCGCGATCGATCGCAAATATAAGGCGTCGATCGGATACCGATCGATCGTAAATATCTGATCGATCGTATCTACTGTTCTTCGATTTTTTTATTTTAATTTTTTTTTTTAGCATATCCTCTCCCCCAAACCTAGTATGAACATTGTCCTCAATGTAAACAAAATATAGCATGACAATGAGCATAAAACAAAGAAAATCAGATAAATGAGAGAATACACCTGAATACGTGGGTTGCCTCCCACCAAGCGCTAAGTTTAACGTCTTCAGCCAGACTGGGCCAGGATCATTCTGGTTGGTCTGGATCATCCATGTAGGCAGCCACTGCATCCATGTCGGCAACAGTCTCTAGATAAGGTTTCAATCGGTGGCCATTTACTTTGAATGTACTCCCATTTTTTGGATTGTGAATCTCCATAGTGCCATGAGGGTAGACATTTTTCACAATAAAAGGTCTATACCACCGAGAACGAAGTTTCCCAGGAAATAGATGTAGCCGTGAATGGTAAAGTAATACTTTCTGCTCAGGCTGAAAAGATTTCCTAGAAATCATCTTGTCATGTACAGCCTTGGTCCTCATTTTGTAGAGTTTCGCATTCTCATATGCCTCAAAGCGCATCTCCTCTAACTCACTCAATTGGAGTCTTCGCTGCCCACCGGCTTTATCCATATTGAAATTATATGCCTTAATAGCCCAATACGCCCGGTGTTCCAACTCAACAGGTAAATGACAAGCTTTGCCATATACCAGTCTATAGGGAGACATACCAATCGGGGTCTTGAAAGCTGTCCGGTAGGCCCATAATGCATCATTCAGTCTCATGGACCAATCCTTCCTATCGGGGCGAACCGTCTTCTCCAGAATCTGCTTAATTTGGCGATTGGAGACCTCCACTTGGCCACTCGTCTGAGGATGATATGGTGTGGCAACCTTGTGGGTGACAGAGTATTTCTTGAGAAGAGCCTCAAAAGACCTGTTACAAAAATGAGACCCTCTGTCACTAATGATAGCACGAGGAGTTCCAAACCTGCTGAAAATGTTAGCTTTCAGAAATTCCAGCACAACTTTATGATCATTGGTCCTAGTGGCAACAGCTTCAATCCACTTAGACACATAATCCACAGCAACAAGAATATAAGTATGGCCAAAAGATGGTGGAAAAGGTCCCATAAAATCGATACCCCATACATCAAACATTTCAACAATCAATATGGGTTGTAGGGGCATCATACTCCTTTTAGACAAAGCTCCTAATTTTTGACACCTATCACAAGATTGACATAAGCATGGGCGTCTTTAAATAGAGTTGGTCAATAAAAACCGCTTTGAAGCACTTTGGCCGCAGTTTTCTTACCACCGAAGTGTCCACCACAGGCCTGAGAGTGACAAAAAGATAAGATGCTATGAAACTCACTCTCGGGGACACATCGTCTTATGACTTGGTCAGCACATATCTTAAACAGGTCAGGGTCATCCCAATAGTAATGTTTGACGCGAGAGAAAAATAAATCTTTATCATGTTTAGACCAAAAGGTTGGGATTTGACCCACAGCAAGATAATTCACAATATGTGCAAACCAAGGTGGAGATGTAGTGGAGACAGCAAAGAGCTGTTCATCAGGGAATGCATCTCTTAGAGGGTCATGGCTATGCAGATCAAGAATAGGAATTCTGGATAGATGATCAGCCACGACATTCTCAGAACCCTTTTTATCTTTAATTTCAAAGTCAAATTCCTGGAGGAGTAAAATCCAACGAATCAATCTTGGCTTAGCATCCTTCTTGGAAAGAAGGTACCTCAAGGCTGCATGATCAGAGAAGATGATGATCTTACTACCCAGGAGGTAAGACCTGAACTTATCCAATGCAAACACAATAGCAAGCAACTCTTTTTCAGTGGTGGTATAATTCAATTGTGCATCATTGAGTGTCTTGCTCGCATAATAGATAACATGAGGAATTTTGTTTATCCGTTGGCCTAACACTGCCCCTATTGCAAAATTCGATGCATCACACATTATCTCGAAAGGCAGTGTATAGTCAGGAGGCTTAATGATAGGGGAACTAGAGAGGAGGGTTTTTAATGTGGTGAAAGCTGCTTTACACGACTCATCAAATTCAAATTGCACATCCTGACCGAGAAGGTGGCATAATGGACGTGATATCTTGCTAAAATCTTTGATAAATCGGCGATAAAACCCTGCATGGCCAAGGAAAGACCGTATTTGCTTAACTGATGTAGGTGATGGTAAATTCGCAATCAGGTCAACCTTGGCCCTGTCGACCTCTATACCCCTTTTTGATATAACATGTCCAAGCACAATCCCCTGTTGAACCATGAAATGGCTCTTTTCCCAACTTAACACTAAATTTGTTTCCTCACAGCGTTTTAAAACCAAAGCAAGATTGTGTAAGCAATCATCAAAACAAGTGCCAAATACCGAAAAATCATCCATGAAAACTTCCAAAAATTTATCAATCATGTCGGAAAAGATGGACATCATGCATCGCTGAAATGTAGCAGGGGCATTACAAAGACCAAAAAACATTCTTCGATACGCAAATGTACCGAAGGGGCATGTAAAAGTCGTCTTTTCCTGATCCCCTGGAAAAACTGGCACTTGATTATTGCCGGAGTACCCATCTAAAAAGCAATAAAACTCTTGGCCCGCTAGTTTCTCTAGGATTTGGTCAATGAATGGGAGAGGGAAATGGTCCTTACGGGTGTTAGAGTTCAGCTTCCTATAGTCAATGCATACCCGCCAGCCCGTGGTCTCTCTTATTGGCACAAGTTCACCCTCTAAGTTTGGTTTCACCGTGATGCCCGATTTCTTAGGGACGACCTAGATGGGGCTCACCCACTCACTGTCAGAGATAGGGTATATAATTCCAGCATCTAACAATTTCACTACCTCTTTCATCACCACTTCTCTCATGTGTGGGTTCAACCGTCGCTACCCCTCCCTAGAAGGTGTAGCCTGGTCCTCCAGGTTTATGCGATGCATGCACACAGAGGGGTCTATACCCCGGAGGTCAGCTACTGTCCATCCTATAGCTCGCCGGTGTGTGGTAAGGATCTCCAACAACTGGGCTTCCTGGTCAATGGATAGGCTAGATGAGATAATTACAGGAAGGGTGTTGTTGGGTCCTAGGAAGACGTATTTGAGGGAGCTAGGAAGGGTTTTGAGTTCAAGTGTGGGTGGGGATGCTATGGAAGGTTTTAGTGGTGGGGCGGTAGACACAGGGAGAGGGTCGGGGTGGGGTCTCCATGGGGTATGTCCAGGGTATAGGGCAGCCACTAAATGGTGATGGACCTCCTCAAGGTCAGGTGTGCCCACATAAGTATCGATCCAGTCATAGAAAAGGGTGTGCTCGAGGGCATCCTTAAGCACAGCAAAGGGAAGGTACTCCTGGACGAGGTCATCTAGGTCGTCAACCATAAGGCACTCAGCTTCACTCGAGGGTTGTTGGGAAGCACTAAAAATGTTTAATTTAACTTTCATGTTCCCAAATGAGACGTTCATGAGCCCTGACCTACAGTTAATGGTGGCATCGGCTGTGGCTAGGAAAGGGCGGCCAAGGATAACAGGGATTTGGGATTTGGAGTTGGCAACTGGTTCCATGTCTAAGACGACAAAATCAACAGGAAAGTAGAACCGGTCAACTCCAACAAGAACGTCCTCTATAACACCTCTAGGTCTGCGAATGGATCGGTCTGCTAACTGAAGAGTGACTGAGGTGGGCTGCAACTCTCCGAGGCCAAGTTGTTCATACATGGAGTAAGGGAGAAGGTTGACACTGGCCCCTAAGTCCAAGAGAGCTCGGCTAATGGTATGGTCACCTATAACAATGGATATAACAGGGACACCTGGGTCCTTAAATTTAGGTGGCATATCACTGGTCAGTAAAGAGTTTACTTGGTTGGTCAAAAAGACCTTTTGGGTGACATGGGATTTGGTTTTTCTCTTTTGGGTACACAGGTCTTTCAGGAACTTGGCATAGGCAGGTACTTGTTTGATGTCATCTAAGAGGGGAAGGTTGATCTTAACCTGCTTGAACACCTCTAACATTTCCTCCATTCGTTGGTGGGACTTACTAAACGGGGAGGGTTGGTTGAGGCATTGAGGGAAAGGAGCCCTAGGGATATAGGATTTTTCATTGGTGGGCTCAGCTGGGACATCCTTCTGTGGTGGGAGACTAACAGGATCAGGCATGGTAGGAGACTAATTGGGTTTCTATTTTAGCAATGGATGTGTATGGGAATGGACAAGCTGGGCCTGGGTTCTTAGCTCACCTGTCAGCTCTCTGTGTTTGGTTTCTATCTTGGCGTCCACCTTGTCTTCCATCGCATTAAAAGCTAAGAGGATGGTAGATTGGGTGGCTAGCATTTGGCTCATCTGATCTTCGAAGGATGGTTTCTTATTGGGTTGGCCAAATGGGGGATTTGTGGCTGGTTGATAAGACTGAGTTAGGTTTGGGAATTCTTGTCTTGGGGCTTGATTGAAAGTGGGCCCCTGGTTGGGTTGTTTCCAGACGAATTTGGGATGATTTTGCCACCCCGGGTTATAGGTATTTGAGTAGGGGTTATTGGCTCTAGGATAGGTTTGTGCAAGGTTGACATGCTCCTGTACAAGATCTGGATATTGGGAGGCAGAGGGGCAGTCAACTATGGTGTGCATGGGGCTGGCACAGATGGCACAGGCATCCTGAGAGGTTGGGGTATAAGGTGGGGTCTGTGAGAAAAACATGTCAAACCTCTCAGTAAGGGATGCCACTTGGTGTTCTAAATTTGTGGTAGCTTTAACATCATACATGCCTCCCCTTGATGCACTTCTGCCTGGCATATGGCCTTCAGATCTATAGAGGGTGGCACTGTGTAGAGAGTTTTCGCTCAGGTCCTCTAATAGATCCCAAGCATCATCCGGGGTTTTCTTCATGAATGTGCCTCCACAGGAGGCGTCTATTAGGGTCTTATGCTGATCGCACACACCCTCATGAAATCTCTGTACTAATTGCCACTTGGGCACATCATGGTGGGGAAAGAACCGGAGTAAGGATTTCATCCTCTCCCAGCTTTCATGGAATTGTTCATTAGGTAACTGGGAAAAGGTGATAATTTTCATGGCGGATCTTATTGGTCCGCCCCACAGGAAAGTATTTCTTGAGGAATTCGGCCTGAAGTTCCTCCCAAGTGGAAATAGAGTTATGCTCAAGGGAGTATAGCCATTCCTTGGCCCTATCTTTTAAGGTGAAGGGGAACAACCTAAGGCGCACCTGGTCATCAGATAGTGTAAGTTTAAAGGTTGTGTTAACCTCTAGGAAATTTTGTAGGTGCCTATAGGGGTTCTCATTTAATTTGCCATGGTATGTGGGCAGCATCTGGATGATGTTTGGCTTAATTTCAAAATTAGCCACAGTTGCAGGAAGTAGGATACAGGAAGGGAGGTGTAGGCAGTGGGACGGTAGTAGTCTTGCAGGGTACGGGCATGAGGCATTACTGAATTTTGGTTTAGGCCATTCCCACCCCGAAGGTTCATGTTGTCCGCCATAGGATGAATTTCAGGGATTGGTTTGCTAGGAGTTCTACAGATTCTATATAGGCGCTCAGGATCAGGATCAAAGGCAAGGTCGGGGTTCAGGGAGCGACGACCATGCATGCACAATAAAAATCAAACAAAACCTGTGCAATCCTAATAGCGACAACTAGCAAGCATCAGTCCTAGATAGCGACAACTAGCAACCTAATAGCGACAACTAGCACGTCATGCAATCCCACAAAGAAAAGAAAAATACCAAGCATCCAAAGTTACTCTAAAAGAAGGTTAAGAGAGTGCAAACAGTGAGAAGGGATGGCTTTTCCAACGATGACGAAAATCAGCATCCTCTCTTAATCCTGCAAAAGAAGAAGAACGAAATTAAGCTACTGAAAATAAATCTAAATTAAACTAAACTACTCTAAAACTAACTATGCTAAGAATTTAGTAAACTATTGTGCCGTCCCCGGCAACGGCGCCAAAAACTTGATCGTTTAAATATAAACCCTTGCAAGTGCACAAGGCAATTGTACCACGGCGAGTATTAAAGGGTTGTCGAACCTCAGGGACGGATGAATAATTTTACCAAATTCAAAAGAAGAAAAGATGTAGTTTAATTAATTCTAAAGAAAGCAATGAACTTTAGCTAATCTAACTGAGATTTAATCAATATGGAGAATTATCAAGGCCATGAATCCACCACTAGACATGCAATTACTACTCTCAATTATTATTAAGCATACATTGACATGATATGGTAATTCGTGTTCTTGATCGGACACACGAATTACTAATGAATTCACTAACGTTCTTGATCGGACACGAAAGTTCATCCACTATTGTGTAATCAATCCTATCCTTGATCGGGCATAGAATCAATCACAACTCTATTATAATACAATTAATCTTATCCTTGATCGGGCATAAAATCAATCACAATATCTAATTTCATTCATAATCAATCAAATCTATGATCAAGCACTCAAAAGAAACTCATGAAATCGCATTAAGCATAAATCATAATCAACTTTATAGAATTAAACTATCAAGAGTAGCAATACACATCTAGGGCTTCATCAAGCCTTGAATAAAAGTTTAGTTACACATAGAAAGGGAGAAAAGAAAAGCCTGTTTATGTAGATCCATCGTCATGAATCCTTCTTCTTTTTTGCTCCAAAAGACCTCTTCTCTTCCTCCTCTCTAGCCTCCAATAAAGCTCTAGTTCTCCAAGGTTGAATGCCCAAAACGTTCTCTCATAAGGCCTATTTATAAGAATGAAGAGAAACCACAAAGTTCCCTTCCAAAACCAAGACGAAATAGGTCTTATTTCGGTTTTCCACAGACGGTGATCGATCGCTCCGTTTTGACGATCGTTCGCTGTTCGATCGATCGCAATTCCTTCGTTATTTTCCTACGATCGATCGCTTTGCCGATCGACGCCGTATGATACCGATCGATCGTAATTACTGTCTTCGGAGATTGAAAAATTCTAGTAGATACGATCGATCGTTTTTGTGCCGATCGATCGTTTCCTTCAATATACTACTTTTACGGCTCTAGCGATCGATCGCACTGATATCCGATCGATCGTAGTTACTGTTCATAAAATTGAAATGGCTATAACTTTCTGTCCCGAACCGAATTGCATGTGGTTGGTGGCGTTCGAAAGCTGACTTCTTAAACTTTAACATGAGACTTGAATCAGTCCAATCCGACATTTGTACACGGAGTTATGATAATTTAACCATTCGAGTTACTTTTCACCTCATTTCTGTGAATTACTCTTGTTTCCTACAAAAACCAAAAACTATATTAAAATAGTAGTTATTCTAATCAATCACTAGCATAATCATAAGCTTATGAGATAATAAAATGTATATTTCATGTGTAGATCACTAGATCGCCGCCGTCTCCGATCAGGTATGTTCTGTTTTTGCTTTCTTTTTTGTCTTTTCGTTTGGTATTATAAAAAAAATCGCTTCTTTTTGGTTTCAATGTTTCTTCTCTGATGATTCGGTCGGTTGTGTTGTACAACCTTCGTCCAGAATTAGTTGTAACATTTGATTTGCCAAAATGGGCTAGTAATAACATTTGGAATGAACTAGGGACATTAATGGTGGTTTTGAAATTCCCTGACTTATAAATTTACATGCAGTTGCTGGTGTTTATACAAATTCGCTATGATCAATTTTGAGATTGCAATTTTTTTGCTAGTTGGTTCATTGTGTTTCATATGCACTCCATTGATAATGGTAATATCGTAGAACTGTAGGCAAGAAGGTTTTTGGTAGCTAGTGTTATGGATATTCAACGTGGATCTGTGCTTGGTAATGGTAACATTGTTGAAGAAAATGTTGTCAGCAAAGCTGTTAAAAGAACAAGTTGGGATAAAGACTTGCATTATGCCTTCCTAAGCCACATGGCTTATGCAATGTCTAAGGGATATAGGAAAGGGAGTGGACTGGACAAACAAGGGTGTGAATTAGTGATTAATCTTTTTCAGATTGAAAACCAAACCAATGTCAATAGGGATATATTGAAAAATCAATATGACTCAACAAGGCGGTTTTATCAAGCATGGACTGAGCTAAGAGCTATGACTGGCCTTGGTTTTAACAACCACAACCACACTTTCATACTTTCTGAAGAATCATGGGAGAACTTCTTTAAGGTAGTTCTAGTTTGCATTGATAATTTATATTCTTTTAATTTTAATTACTAAGATTTGGGATTGATTGGGTGAATTTTATTTGGCTTAAGCAATGGGGGTATGATAAAGATGCAGAAGCCAACTTAAATTTTATCTTTTCCAAAAAGCATGCAACAGAGAAAGGTAAAGCATATTTTTTTTCCGGTGAAGTATCATCAAGTGAATCTGAAGATGGTCAACTTGAGGGGGTAAATGAGAGTTCTTATGGGGGTTTAGGGAACACGTCTCCATGCTATCGCCCAACAAGAGAGGGTTCTTTTGGAGGAATCAATCTTGACGAAGAGACCAATCCTCTAGAATATGAGACTGCTAGTCAGCAACCATTCACTCAAACGTGTAGCGAGCAGCCACTTAGGAGTTCTAGTGAGCAGCGCAATACCCCTGCCAATGCTCAACAACAACATACTTCCCCTATGAGTGGCGGCCAGCAGGAATTTAGCTCTCAAGTTCCACCAAATAATCCTTCTCCACCTATCTCAATGCCTACATTAGCCACAAAAAACATGAAGAAGAGGAAGTCTAGGGCTGCTGGATCTTCCATTGGTGAATCAATTGCCAATGCCATGTCAGAGAGAAATGAAATTGCTCGTGGTTGTAGTTTTGCATCCAAGGCTGAATATGAAGTGCATGAATACAAGAGAGCTATTGACATGGTGAAAGCCCTCCCAAACTTTGACATTTTCAACCCTGTCTATTTGAGTGGCATATCCTTTATGTTGAACACTGAGTTCAGGCATTTGTGGTTAGCACTAGGTGATGATTCCCATGTCAGAGAGCAATGGTTGCGACACTATCATGAGAACAATGACCCAAAATAACCCTACTATGGATGAAAACTTGGTGTTAGTGATTTGCTTATGTCTATTTAATGATGCAGTGGTTGCATACTACAATATATGTTAGTGATTTGTTTATGTCTGTTTAATGATGAACCAACTGAAGTCTATTTCAGCCTTGACATTTTGTGATTTAGAGGAATATGGTGACAATATTTTTGTTTTACTTGTGTTATTCTGTTAAATTTTCTCTTCAGTCATGTGTGTTATTGATATATTATTTAACTGTTGTTTGTGACCTAGTAGATCATATGTTGTAAATAGTTGATTGATGCTTATGTTTGATGAGTGTATTTGCACATATCTTTATTTCAGCTTTGTGGAGATGGCCTTTACTTGGGAGGACCTTGTTTTTTACCCTATCGAGGAAGAGGCTGTCCTACAATATCTGATTCTTGCTTATCCACCAAGGAATATTGTTCACATGCATCGTGATAGGGGTAAACAAATAGTTTATGATATGCTATCACACTCTGACGAAATATGTCATAATATGTGTCGCATGAACAAGAAGACCTTCGTAGATTTGTGCCACTTAATGAGGAGTCAAGAATGGTTGCAAGACACAAGGCATATTCCAGTAGAGAAGCAACTTAGGTTCTTCCTCGAAATTCTTCGACATAGAGAAGGCCAACGTGTGGTTGGACACATCATGTCACACTCTCTAGAAACTATAAATCGCCATTTCAACAAGGTGCTAAAAGCTATGTATAGATGGGCAGCGACAAAGATAGTACCAATTATCCCTCTTGACCAAACCCCATCCTACATTAGGACTAAGGACAAATATTACCCTTGGTTTGAAATTTGCATAGGTGCCATTGATGGCACACACGTAGAGGCTTGTGTACCAACTGATGAGGAACAGGCTTATAGGGGTAAAACAAGGAGTGTTACTCAGAATATCATGGCAGTGTGTGACTTTAGTATGAGATTCACCTTTGCAGTTGCAGGTTGGGAGGGATCAGCTCACGACTCAAGAGTATTTACCAGTACTATTTATGATCCAATGTCAAGGTTTCCCCACCCCCCATTAGGTAAGTATTATGTAGTAGATGCTGGATATCCAAATATGCTTGGCTATCTTGGTCCTTATAAGGGAACAAGATACTATGTTCCAGAATTCAGACAACGGGGGCCCCAAGCAAGGAAGGAGATATTCAACTCGAACCATTCTTCACTAAGGAACATAATAGAGAGGACCTTTGGTGTGTGGAAGAAGCGATGGATTATTTTGACAAAGTTTCCACCATATAGTTTTAAAAAGCAATGTAAGATAGTGATTGTGTCCATGGCCCTTCATAACTACATTAAGGAACAACAAGGATGGGGTAATGATCCAGACCTTAAGGATGCTTTGTTTGCTGAATGGGAAAATGATGACTTCGTGTCACCTTTACAGGAAGATGAGAATATTGGTCCAAACAGTATGCCTGATGAGGCAAGTATGACTATTGTACGCGATTCAATTAGGGATGCTATTGGAGACCATTTCGGTCTACCTCCAGTAACTAATTAGATTCTAATTATATACAACTCATTTTAAGCCTTTTGATATGAGGGAAATTGGGAATTTTTTGCTACAGTCCCAAGTACTTTTCTTGGCTATGGTGTAGTTGATTGTAGCTATGGTGATGAGAATTTTTTGTATTTCACTCACCCAAGTACCCAACTCATTTTTTTTGTACCCAACTCATTTTTTTACCAAGTACACTTTCGGTTGTGAACATTTTCTTTGTTGTACAATTGGTAATAAATCAGAAAATTGTGATACTGGTGTCGAACTTATTCCGATAAATTTTATTAAAGTGCAGTTGGTTATGAACATAATATTACTGTCTGAAATTATTAATTTCTTGTATTGTTGGTCATGAATCAGTCAAATGTGATACTGATTGGCTTGTGAATGGTCAAATGGTCCTATTGTGTGAATTGGGGATTAGTGAATGGTCTTACAAAGGTAGTGTGTACATTGTGCGTCAGAGAGCTTTATTACAGGTTCCTACATGTGTTTGAGATTATTACATGTGTTTTATATATGAATTGTGAATTGTGAATTGGGGATTAGTGAATGGTCTTACAAAGGTACTGTATACATTGTGTGTGGAAGAGCTTAATTACAGGTTCCTACATGTGTTTGAGATTATTACAAGTGTTTTATATATGAATTGTGAATTGGGGATTAGTGAATGGTCTTACAAAGGTACTGTGTACATTGTGTGTGGAAAAGCTTTATTACAGGTTCCTACATGTGTTTGAGATTATTACAGGTGTTTTATATATGAATTGTGAATTGTGAATTGTGAATTAGGGATTAGTGAATGGTCTTACAAAGGTACTGTGTACATTGTGCGTCAGAGAGCTTTATTCCAGGTTCCTACATATGTTTGAGAAAATTACAGGTGTTTTATATATCAAAAATATAGGGGAGACTCAGCCAAAATTTTAGTAGAAATTATTCCTTAAATATTTTTTATTAGTCGTGTCATATTCTAGGAAAAATCACATCAATTATCCTGAATGGATTCCAAGTAATTGCCCACAATTTATTAGCATAGGCCACACCTGAGTGCAATGACAACTACACGGTACAATGTACATGGTTGAGACTGGTTCAATGGGCATTCTACATTAACTTGTGAATAGAAAAATTAACATGTTCATCTTAATAAAAAAAATGACAAGCTCCCATATGAAAAAGATGAGACCCATCCCCAAGCCATTTCTCTCTCATGTATGAACTCTACGGTTGTTGCATAGGACATTTTAAAAAATTAGATCAAGATTCAATCCTTCTTATAAGGGTAAAAGCGTCACAAGAGCAGTTTATCTTTTTCTAAAATTTACCCTATCCAAACAAGATTTAAGGGGTGGATTTTGATAAAAGTGCTTTAGGAGTGGGCGTTACCATACGGGTTACGATTTAGCTTTTGGTTAACAAAAGTGATTTTGTTAAAAAGCCACTTTTTAAAAAAGCAAAAGCGGTTGCCAAGGTCACCCTTAGAATTATCCGTAGGCTCTTTGTTTGATTTGGAGTTAAGTCATAACATAAGTAATTAGAACACCTCCATATTAGTTGAAGTCTCCCCTAATTCAACCAAATTTATTCTATCCCACAACTTAAAACCACATTCGAATTCATACTATCTCACTAGTCTAGGCTTGTAACAAACTGAAGTGCAGGAAACTTTCAGATCGGAATGCACATGCACACGAGACTCTTATTATGGTTGTAACTTTTTTGCACTACTAATGCAATTGTTTGCCGTTAGAATGGCAGATACCCAGGAGGAGTAATATTCTCCTAAGGTATGTGATCGATGCCACAAATGCACGTACTTTGACAATAATGTGTGTGTGTTTTTAATCTAATGACTTTGATTCCTATACAGGGGGCAGATTTTTTTAGTTATTTTGATTCCTATACGTGTATTTTCTTGTTTACATAA
This sequence comes from Houttuynia cordata, assembly GCA_039654745.1. Classification (NCBI taxonomy): domain Eukaryota; kingdom Viridiplantae; phylum Streptophyta; class Magnoliopsida; order Piperales; family Saururaceae; genus Houttuynia; species Houttuynia cordata. The sequence continues at coordinate 5,233,899 of CM077510.1, read as the reverse complement.
TCTTTTTAGAAACTCATGTATAATTTTCTTTCCTCAGTACTTCAAATATGAAAACTGTAAAGAAGTAGGCAATGTTATGTAGCACATCCATTTGCATGGACACTACAACTAGTACCATAAATATAGTTTTATTGATCAATCACTTCTTTTGTTGAACATCCATGAACTTCAAAGCATCACATCTCCCATCACTTATTTAAGTAGTTATCACTTATGGCTCATGAAATCCATGACTGTGATTGCATATAACATAATCTAAATATGGACATTGGCCTAAAAAACCATGAATACCATAGTTAATAGCTCTATCTAATATGGACGTTGGCCTATAATATTGCCTCTAGGGCTATAGTTGCATGTAATGAAGATGGCACCGCTGTTGCACTTGACCCTTGCACAGCCGAGCCGGACAGAGTTGCGCCATACCACCTGCGTGTAGTGGCCACAGTCCGTCCCACTAGCACAACTGTTGGTAGTATAGTTGTAGTCCTTCTTCTCCGCTACCCAAGCGTTCACAGCATCAGTTGCTGTCCACTCCCTGCCTGCACTCCCCCAGAAGAGGTTCTCACCATAGGGGCCAGAGGAATGGATCAATTGGCAGTCACCAATCCTTTGATTTGCGTAGTTTTGGGCATAGGCTGTTGCATTGGGGTCCCATGTCATCGTACCCACACCGACTTGGGCCCGAGCTGCATCGTGGTCGTTGAGGTAGTTTTGTGGTGAATTTTGGGCATCAGTTAAGGATAGAACAAAGAGAAAGGTGACTACAACCTTTGCTAGCTGAGCAGCTCCCATGTTGCTAACTTTCCTAAGTACTAATTCCTCTTTCTTTATGGAGATGGCTCTGTTGAATTCTTGATGAATGAATAACTGAATGTTGGGCTTTGACATATTTATAGGGAGGAGATGGGGCATGAAATTCGTTGATATTGACAACTCTCTATGTTGATGAGTAGAGGGAACTGAATTCTTATGTTATGACGAAAGCCCACGAGGAAAACACATCTCAATAGGACCATGTATATATAATGATGAAGTACTGGTGCAAAGATGAAAAGCAATGGTTTTCAACACTTAAAAGTCCACATTTTAAAATGCCTCAAAAGAATAATTAGGAAAATGTCAATGGTTGCAATTAAGTAAGTTTGTGTAGGGGCTCTTTTCATTTCATAAAGCATTAATTCAGAGAAGAAGAAGAAAAAAAATGTACTTGTGAAACTTAGAACACATTTATGCATAATTTAGAGGTGGAAAGACGAAAACAAATGGCCACCAAGGCTTAAAGACCCATAAATAATGAAGACTGTCAACGTTCTTTATGGGCATATTCTTGTAATTTGATGTCACGTCTCATGTAAAGTGTTTATTTGTATGAGTATGACAATTTGCAAACCACAATAAGGATACAAGTCATGTTTTTGCTAATTAGTGATCTTTTTTATTAGTCCCTGCCATCACTTTTAATAGATATAATTTTTTTCAAATGAACTAATTGAGTAGTAGAAAGTCATGCCGGAAATAAATCACCAAAAGTTTGAGGTACGGTTGTTGTTCATAACTCTCCTTTCTTTTGTGCTTGAACATGTGAACTTTATCATCGACATTTGACTAACTATTCACCACATCCTGAGAAATAATAGTTAAAATGCAGGAAAATTTCCTCCTCACTGAGCACGATGACTGGAGTTAATGACCATGCTACACAGGGTCCTAGCATGGTGAGTAGAGGCCTAACATGCATGGTCTACAACCCGGTATCCATGTTATATCAACAGGGCCGTGTTGACCGGTCGCTGATGTCATCAATACAAAAAAAAAATGGAAACCCTCAACAAAAAAAACTATATGATATAAAAAAATTTCATAGTCCAATGTTCATTATGTAGCAATTTAATGAATAAAATAACCACATTATAAAAAGCAAAATCCTTAACTACTATTTTCACATATAAGCTTTTAATTTTAAATAAATAAAGTTACACGTTCATGACCAAATTTTAAAACTCAAAATTAATATTCCATATTCCACAATGATAATCAAAGTTCTACATTAATGCATCATAAAGTTCCTTCATCTTTGCTCTGCATTCAGCAATCAAAATTCTATAACAAAATTTGACATGTCACACTAAAAATATAGTCAATATTTCTAAATCCATTATCAAAGATCCAAGTTTAACATTCTAAAATAGTTCAAAATTAATCTCCAAAATTAAAAGTTTACTACCATAATGTCTAAAATCCACGATCCAAATTTAAAAATCACCATCCTAATTTGATTTTAAATCAACAGTCTCAAAATAGAACAACAATTAATATGCTCCTCCTCATCCCCATATGCTACAGAAATCCAAATTCATCAGGTCCCATATGCTCCTCCTCGTCACCTTCATTAGTTCTTAGCTCGCCTGATTCCCTACAAACAAAAATTATTTATTAAACACAATAGGATGCCGTGGTCTTGAACTTCCTTTCCATTGTTTGCTGTGAGAGATGACCAAAGGAAGTGATGCGAGGGTTGGGCGAGGGGGAGGTGGTGCGAGGGTAGGCCGAGGGAGGTGGTGCGAGGGTTGGGCAGAGGAGTTGGGGTGAGGGATAGCGAGGGAGAGCTGGGGCGGGGTGAGGGATAGTGAGAGAAAGCTGGGGCGGGGGGTGTGGAGATGGGGATTAGCGATTGAGGAGATGAATGGGGATTGAGGGAAGAGGGAGTCGACCAATCGAGGAGGCAAGGAAAATGAATTGGGATGAAAAGGAAAAAAATTGCCCGACCAGTAAGTCAAGTCACTAGTTCAATTGGACGGGTTAAACGGGGTGACGGGGACAATCTACACGGCTAACCCGGGCAATCCTGCTCAAAAAACCTCCCTGCTCTGGTCGAACTAGGTTGATTTGGCCGGGCAGGTTCGGTTTTTAAAACCATGTGTTATATAACTATGTACTATGTGAGGCTTCTATGTACCATGACAGAACCCCTATGGGCTATGGACCTATGCACCATTGGCATCAAGATCCATGGCTCACACCCCTTCTATGTATGTTAGCTTAGCCTTCATAATTGTCCACACCATGCAACCTAGAACTCGCAATTGCACAGGCTAGGCAGACTTTTGTAATGTTTAGCAAGCAAAAACGTAAGCATGTCTAATGGTTTCAAACCAAAGACTATCAGGCGTGACTGCCTTTTAGGGTAAAAATTATCACCCTGAAAATAGCTGATTTGTGACAAATGTTTGGGAGTATAAAAAAGGTCTTTGCCGAAAGGTGAAAATTTTCACATTTATTTTGTAAAAGGTAAAATTTTGTTTGAGCATTGGACATAAATCACGCTGATTTATGTTTGGGAAAGAATACTTGAGGCTCAAAAGGAGAAGCAGACGGCTATCGTGTAATTGATTACACGATAGCTTTTAATGGGACAAACTTCAACTATACATTTCTTACTCATTTCTAATCTATTTTTGCCTATTTTTTGTTCATTCTTTCTCATTTTTAGTATTTTTTTTCTTATAATGATGATAAGAAAGAGCATAAAAAATAAGGAAGAAAAAAAATACCAAAAACGGACTAAAAATGATGGAGATATGATTCAGGAGAGAGATGGGAGATGAGCACGCCCGTGATTTTTTCATCAGCTGTGAAATACATTAAAGTGAGAATCATCTTTTACACATATCACCGTCAGAAGCCTTTTCACGTTGTTTTGCTTTCCAAATTGATGCCAAAAGCTGATTTGCTGATAAATGAAAATTTTCACCTTTCACTATTAATGGGTATTTTTCACTATTTCAGCTTCCAAACGCTTTTCAAAGGTGATTGGTCACTTTCAGCTGTGAAAGGTGAAACTTTTCAGCTTCCAAACGCGCCCATAGTCTTCTATATACAATTTAACGCTGAATTATCATGACGTGCTTCTCTTGCATTTCTTGAAATAAACAATCCATACATGGCTTTCATAATCGCATAATACATTCAACTTAGTTCATCATACTTATGATAGTATCATTTAGTGTTACTACTTTCAATTGGCCTGCGAAAACCATGCAAATCATAAGCAATAGATGTATATAGTATATCTAATAAGGGTTGCCTGGAGAATCATAGTTGCAGGTAATGAAGAACCGAACATTTCAAGACCACCTAGGTGTAGTGTTCATAAATTTGTCCTTGTTGGGTTTGGGGTATGGGTTGAGGGCCCATCTTAAGCCCACAATTTTTTAGATTGATTGAACAAGGATTAATGTTAAGTTATGTGCTAAGTTTGGAGAGAAAGAGAAAAACCCTTAGAGTGAGGTTTTTTTTTTAGTCCCACATAGGAAACATACATGAGTGTGTTAAGGTATATAAGAGGAAGGAATCTTCCTCTTGATGTATCTTATTGGTGTGGTGACTCTCCCCAATTATTAGTGCACGCGCACATGTGGCGTGGGCGAATGGGCACATTGAGACGCTTTAGAGGCGCACTTAGCACTTTGCACTAGGCACTAGGTGCTTGGCATCTAGAGCCTTTGATTTTTTATCAAACGGCCATTTAATTTTAAAGATTACGAGCCGATCGATCGCATAAATAAATGCAATCGATCGCGTAGAGACTGCGATCGATCGGCCTTGCAAACGATTGATCGTTTAAATATAAAACCCTTGCAAGTGCACAAGGCAATTGTACTACGGCGAGTATTAAAGGGTTGTCGAACCTCAGGGATGGTGAATACTTTACCAAATTCAAGAGAAGTAAAAGATGTAATTTAAGTAATATTAAAGAAAGCAATGGACTTTATCTAATCTAACTGAGATTTAATCAATATGGAGAAATATCAAGGCAGAGAATCCATCACTAGACATGCAATTACTACTCTCAATTATTATTAAGCATACATTGACATGATATGGTAATTCGTGTTCTTGATCGGACACACGAATTACTAAGGAATTCACTAACGTTCTTGATCGAACACGAAAGTTCATCCATTATTGTGTAATCAATCCTATCCTTGATCGGGCATAGAATCAATCACAACTCTATTATAATGCAATCAATCTTATCCTTGATCGGGCATAAAATCAATCACAATATCTAATTTCATTCATAATCAATCAAGTCTATAATCAAGCACTCAAAAGACTACTCATAAAATCTCATTAAGCATTAATCATAATCAACTTTATAAAATTAAACTATCAAGAATAGCAATACACATCTAAGGCTTCATCAAGCCTTGACAAGGAATTTAGTTACACATAGAAAGAGAGAAAAGAAAAGCCTATTTATGTAGATCCATCGTCATGAATCCTTCTTCTTTTTTTCCTCCTCTCTAGCCTTCAATAAAGCTCTGGTTCTCCAAGGTTGAATGCCCAAAACGTTCTCCCATAAGGCCTATTTATAAGAATGAAGAGAAACCACGAAGTCCCCTTCCAAATCCAAGTCGAAATAGGTCTTATTTCGGTTTTCCACAAACGGCGATCGATCTCTCCGTATTGACGATCGTTCGTTGTCCGATCGATCGCAATTCCTTCGTTATTTTACCCCGATCGATCGCTTTGGCGATCGACGCCGTATGATACCGATTGATCGTAGTTACTGTCTTGCCCGATTGAAAAATTCCAGTAGATACGATCGATCGTTTTGATTCCGATCGATCGTTTCCTTTAATACACTGCTTTTACGGCTCTGACGATCGATCGCATTGATAGCCGATCGATCGTAGTTACTGTTCATGAACTTCAAATGGCTATAACTTTGTGCTCCGAACTCCGAATTGCGCGTGGTTGGTGGCGTTGGAAAGCTGACTTCTTGACATGAGACTTGAATCAGTCCAATCTGACCTTTGTACACGAAGTTATGATAATTTAACCATTCGAGTTACTTTTCTCTTCATTTCTGTGTATTACTCTTGTTTCCTACAAAAACCAAAAACTATATTAAAGTAGTAGTTATTCTAATCAAACACTAGCATAATCATAAGCTTAGGAGATAATAAAATGCATATTTCATGTATAAATCAACGATCGATCGTATCTACTGTAATCTTGAAATTTCGTAAAACACTTAAGTGATCGATCGGATTGATTTTATATGAACAAAAGTGATCGATCGCTAAGTGATCGATCGGACACAAAAGCGATCGATTGTATCTATTGTAAAAAATGATTATAATGAGTAGCGCCTGAGGCGATCGATCGCCTATGGTAGCGATCGATCGCCCCCGGCGGTTACTGTGCGGTTTCTTGCATTTTTGGCCATTTTTTCTTTAAAAAATTGCGTCTTTTCCATAAATAATGAACCTTTAGGTCTTCCCATATATATAATGAACGGGAAAACTCAAAATAATATACAAGAGAACAAAAAGTGATCTACTTTCCAAAGGCAACAGTTTTTTTATTCTCTGAGTTCGAGTTTGACGAGGAGAAGTGCACATCTTTCATTCTGGTCCATTGTATCTTTGAATAGATTGCCAGAAGAAAACCCATCACAAGAGGGTAGCAATATCTATTTCAAAGTCAACAGTTCATCACTGTGCCTCGGACAATTGAATTTTCATTTACAGTATCAGGTTCTATTTGATTACTATTCAACATGAACGGGTAAAGTACAATCCCTCTTAAGTACGACAGTTATTTTTCCAATAGTTTGAAACAGATATTTTGCTTTGTGTTGATTGTACTACTATTATGGGTGTTGACAAATCTTTGAAGCCTGATAAATTTGATGGGAAGGACTTTAAGCGTTGGTAGAACAAAATGAGATTTTGGTTGACCACACTTAAAATCTTTTATGTTATTACTGATCCTAAACATGTTGTGAATCCTGATGACTATGAACCTGGTAGATCTGCTAGTTCTAAATTCCAGCAAGACAATGATTTATGTCATGGTCAAATTCTTAGTGCATTGAGTAATGAACTTTATGATCTGCATTATAATACTTCTTCTGCCAAATTACTTTGGGAAGCACTTGAAAAGAAATTTGGAAAAGAGCATGTGGGAGAAGAAAAATATGTGGTTGGAGAATATTTTGACTTTAAAATGGTTGAGGACAAATCTGTCCGGGATCAAGTTGTTGAAATACAGAACCTTGTGGCAAAGATTGTGGGGAAAGTATTCTCATAGATGAGAGGCTACAAGTTCCAGCCTTAATTGATAAACTTCCCCCATCATGGAGTGACTTTCAGGATACTCTCAAGCATAAACAAGAGGCTATGACTTTGGATGATCTAATTGTTGCTATCCAAATTGAGGAAAAACATAGAGAAAAACAAAAGGGGACTGTAATCTCTTCTAATGAAGCAAGTGGTAATGCCAATGTGATTGAAAGGCAGCGACCTAAATGGTTTGGTAAGAAGAAGAACTATAAGAGGAACAACAATAACAACAACAACAACAAGAAGAGCCACATCAAGCCTAATGCTAAGATCCAAAAGGACCAAAAGAAAAAGGGTTGCTATGTGTGTGGTGTAGTTGGACACTATACAAAGTAATGCCGAGAATGCAGATAACGAGAAAGGGCAGCAAAATAGAAATGGTGCAAGCTCTTCTCAAGCTAACGTGGTGATTTCAGGGACTGACTTTGCTAGGATCGATGAAAGGTTAGTTATTACCCTTCCTGAAATTTATTTGGCGTGTCAACCTACGGATTGGTGGGTAGACACAGGGGCTACTGTCCATATTTGTAGTGATGTTTCATCTTTTTCTTTCTATCAGGAAGTAAGAGGAAGAACTGTGACTATGGGTAATTCCTCGGTGGCACAAGTTTATGGAAAAGGAAGAGTTGATATTCACTTCATTTCGGGCAATACACTGTCTCTTCATAATGTGAAATATGTGCCAGATGTCAGGAAGAACCTTGTTAGTGGAGTTTTTTTGAGTCGAGATGGGTTTAAATTAGTGTTTGAGTGTAATAAAGTTGTAATTTCCAAACATGGAACTTTTGTTAGAAAAGGCTATGTTTGTGATGGATTGTTTAAACTGTTGGCTTGTAATAACTCTAAGTTTAATTCTGTGGATAATGTTTTGTTGAATGTTGAATTTCATGATTTATGGCATTATCGACTTGGGCATGTGAATTTGCAAAGTGTTAAAAGGACGATGAATCTAGATTTAATTCCTAGATCAGATGTGAATACTCTTGGTAAATATAAAATTTGTGTTCAAGCTAAACAACCTAGGAAACCTTATAAATCTAGTCATCATGTTTCATCTCTTTTAGAACTTGTTCATAGTGATATATGTGAATTGAATGGTCATATGACAAGAGGAGGGAAAAGATATTTTATAACTTTTATAGATGATTATTCAAAATATTGCTATGTTTATTTACTTGCTACAAAAGATGAGGCATTTGAGAAATTTAAGATCTATAAGAATGAGGTGGAAAATCAAACAGATAGGCGGATCAAGAGAGTGATATCTGATCGTGGTGGGGAGTATTGTTCCTTTGATTTTAGCAAATTTTGCGAAGATCATGGAATTATTCATGAAACTACAGTGCTTTATACACCTCAATCTAATGGAGTGGCAGAAAGGAAAAAGAGAACTTTCATTGATATGATTAATTCTATGCTCTCTAGTTCTGGTTTACCCAAGAACTTGTGGGGAGAAACTTTACTTTCTGCTTGTGTGATTTTAAATAGTGTGCCTTATAAAAGTAGTGAGAAAACTTCTTTTGAGATAATGAAAGGAAGAAAACCTAGTTTAAATTTTATCGAAGTGTGGTGATGTCTTGCTAAGGTAAAAATTCCCAATGTAAAGATAAATAAATTAGGTTCTAAGACTTTTGATGGTGTATTCATTGGATATGCACAAAACAGTAGTGCTTATAGATTCTTGGTGTTAAGGTTAGATCGAGTAGATTATGTACCTAATACTATTAAAGAATCTGATGATGCCATATTCTATGAGAATATTTTTCCTTAGAAGGAAAAGGCAAAGGCTGTAGTGCAAGACCAACCTAATACATCATCAAGTCCTATTGTTGAAACTAATGTGCCTTGTACTAATGATAAGATTAGAAGGAGTAAAAGACCAAGAGTTGAGAAGAACTTTGGAGATGATTTCTATACATACTTAATAGAAGATGAACCTTTGACTTATCGAGATGCTATAGCTTCTAATGATGCTCCTCATTGGAAAGAGGCTATACAAAGTGAGATGGATTCCATACTTGCTCATGGGACGTGGGTCTTAAGTGATCTACCTCGAGGGTTTAAACCAATTGGATGCAAGTGGATTTTTAAAAAGAAATTGAATCCCGATGGATCCATTGCAAAGTATAAAGCGGGACTAGTGGCCAAAGGATATAGTCAAAAAGAGGGTCTAAATTACTTTGACACATATTCTCCTGTGACTAGAATTACCACAATTCGTATGCTTATAGCACTGGCATCCCATTATCATCTAGAAATTCACCAAATGGATGTCAAGACAGCGTTCTTGAATGGTGAATTAGAGGAAGAAATATATATGGATCAGCAAGAGGGATTTGTAATTCCTAGTCAAGAGAAGAAAGTATGTAAGTTGGTTAAATCTCTTTATAGTCTAAAGCAGGCTCCTAAACAATGGCATGAAAGGTTTGACAATGTAATTATATCTAATGGTTTTAATGTTTGTGTGACTGATAAATGTCTTTATTTTAAACAAACAAATAATGCTTATATTATTTTATGTCTTTATGTTGATGACATACTTATCTTTGGCTCTGACACAACTTAAGTACTCCCAAATTATTGAAAGCTTGATGTATTTGGCTAACTGTAGTATACCAGATATATCATATGTTGTGGGGAGACATAGTAGATACACTAAAAACCCGGATGAATCACATTGGAAAGCCATTAAGAGGGTGCTCAGATATCTTAAAGGTACAATGTTCTATGGAATATATTATCCAGGTTATCCCACTGTATTAGAAGGATATAGTGATGCAAAGTGGATTACAGATTCAGAAGATACTAAGGCCACTAGTGGATTTATATTGACTTTGTGTGGTGGAGCGTTAGCTTGGAGATCAACCATGGAGTCAGAGTTAGTGGCTCTAGATTGGCCGAAGGAGAGGATGAATGGCTTAGGGACTTATTGATGGAACTTCCCATGATGGATGAGCCAATTCCTGCCATTTTGATTCATTGTGACAATACGGCAACTATTGCTAAAATTCATAGTAAGAATCATAATGGGAAATCCTCAAGGCATATAGAACTAAGGTATAAAATCTTGTGTAAGTTGAATTCTTCAGGAATTATTACCTTGAGTTATGTGAGATCAGTAGATAACTTGGCTGATCATCTCACTAAAGGATTGTCGAGAGGACAAATTCTATTTTCATCGAGGGGAATGGGGTTAAAGGCCCATCAGGAGCCATAGTTAGCAGTAACCCAATCTATCGGCATAGTGATCCTACAAAGAAGATTCAATGGGAAAAACAAGCTAATGATTGGCTAGAGGAGTACTCATAAAATTCACTCCTTCCCATATTGATGAAGAGTACTCAACTGTCTTGGTAAGGATGACAAATGTCTTAATGAAATCAAGGCCTGCATGGCAGAGTATTATCCAAACAGTGTACCCTTGGAGATTGTCACCTATATGAGTTTACTGTGAGGCCACAGTTAATGTGAACCCCAGGGCTGGTTCATTTGAAGATGCACTCATGAATACGAGATACATGCGCATGGCCGTAATGCGCTGCCCCATGAGAACTTAAGAGAAAGAGTTCATACTATGCGTTAGGTATGTCAAAGTTATTGCTCTAAGGTCCAAGTTCAAGACATAGTTCACTTCGGACTTGTGAGAGTGGCGCATATCTAACTAGGTGGAGGTTCAAACCCGAAAGTACCTATGACCATAGAATACATAATGTACTGTTGCCTTTGGGAAATGTTTAATTCTTTTAATCGAGATTGTGTCATTACGATTAACTAGTATTTATCTTAATCCTAATTCAATCATGTAGGGAATGTTGGGTTTTGAGTATGGGTTGAGGGCCCATCTTAAGCCCATAATTTTTTAGATTGATTGAACTAGGATTAATGTTTAGTTATGTGCTAAGTTTGGAGAGAAAGAGAAAAACCCTTAGAGTGAGGTTTTCTTTTAGTCCCACATAGGAAACATACATGAGTGTGTTAAGGTATATAAGAGGAAGATGTATCTTATTGGTGTGGTAACTCTCCCCAATTGTTAGTGCACACATTCATGGGCGAATAGGCGCATTGAGGCGCTTTAGAGGAGCACTTAGTACTTTGCACTAGGCACTAGGCGCTTGGCATCTAGAGCCTTTGATTTTTTATCAAACGGCTATTTAATTTTAAAGATTACGAGCCGATCGATCGCGTAAATAAATGCGATCGAGGCCTTGCAAGCGATTGATCGTATCTACTGTAATCTTGAAATTTAGTAAAACACTTAAGTGATCGATCGGATTGATTTACGTGAACAAAAGTGATCGATCGCTAAGTGATTAATCGGACACAAAAGCGATCGATCGTATCTACTGTAAAAAACGATTATAATGAGTAGTGCCCGGGGCGATCAATCGCATATGGTAGTGATCGATTGCCCCCGGTGGTTACTGTGCGGTTTCTTTCGTTTTTGGCCATTTTTTCTTAAAAAGTTGCATCTTTTCCATAAATAATGGACCTTTGGGTCTTCCCATATATATATAATGAACGGAAAAACTTAAAAGAATATACAAGAGAACAAAAAGTGATCTACTTTACAAAGGCAACAGTTTTCTGATTCTCTGAGTTCGAGTTTGACAAGGAGAAGTGCACATCTTGTCATTCTGGTCCGTTGTATCTTTGAATAGATTGCCAGAAGAAAACCCGTACACAAGAGGGTGACAATATTTGTTTCAAAGTCAGCAGTTCATCACTGTGCCTCGGACAATTGAATTTTCGTTTGTAGTATCAGGTTCTATTTGATTACTATATAACACGAACAATTGAATGAGTGATTAGGGTAGCAACTGTTGTGCCCCAGGACTGCTACCCTAATCATAGCCGTTGCTCTCATTCACCCGCATATTCACTGCATCAGCAGCGGTGTACTCCTCGCCGATGCCCATGAAGATGTTCTCACCATTTTCACCATCTGAATGGCGCATTTGACTGTCATCGGCCCGTTGGCTGTCATAGTTTTCAGCATAGGCCACAACATCGGCATACCAGGCCATCGGGCCCACGCCCACTTGTTTCGGGGCAGCATTCATAGCGTCTTTTTGAATGAAGTATATGCTGGTTTCTCCATATATTCCTGTGGCCTTCGTGTGGCACCAAGACTCCTGAGCAGCTGAGCTTTTTTCAAAAAGACGTTTGACTTGAGTCTCCTGGTCTTCATTTAGTCACCTTGTCAATGGTGGAATGAGTGAGAACATTACCAATCTCCATCTTCTTTTTCTAAAGTCTTGTTCTGATTGAAAATTTCAAGGTCTGCAATTACTTCCCTCTATAAACACATATATATATCTGCTATGGCTATTTCTCCCTCTGATCTCCTGCGGTGCAGCTGTGAAACTTCCATTTGAGAGGGCCATAGGGTTCCATGTCCATATGTAGTGGACCAGTGGACATAGGAAGCTGAATCAGTAGGTGGTGACAATAGCGGACCATGATGGTGACAGGCTTCTCAGAGTAACGCCATTGGATATCATGATTATACATTGAGCCTTTACTCATTTAGATTAACACTCTTTTTTTCTTGATTTTTTCTGAAATTTTGTTTAACGTACTCTCATAAAAACAATTAAGCGTCCAAGAAGATATAACATGGGAATGGATACATCGTCTTTTAAAAAAGGAATGGATGCATCATACATGTATAATAAACTGCACCGACGTTGAGAGAGAGAGAGGATGCATTTTACGACTTCAGCAACTCCTCTTCACCTTGTGATCGGGTAAAGTCGACAATGGCATGGTTATTTGGAAGCAAGATTGAGAAGATACACCAATTTCTTCTCCTCAAAATAATTTTCTTATCCCTTTTTTTGTTTTCCAAGACGAAAATATTTGGATGAGTAGTTTCTCCAGCCCACGAAAGCAATGGGCTAGCTTGATTGTGGAGTGGTGCACTAATCCTTCGAAGCATTTTCCCTGAAAGGAAATTTGCAGAGTGTGTAATCTGTAGACACTAACAGTAGATGCTTATTCTTCAGAAACTCACCGAGAGGCCTTGTTTGACATGCCCATTCCACTACCTCCAACCCGTATTGATACCTGCATTTGGAAATCAGCAATGCACATGGAGTAAGCTAGGAAGGACGGATATGAATACGGCGATACGATACGACACAGCGACACAGGCATTTTTCCAGAAAATAGGATACGACACGGCTAATAAAAAATTATTTATATAAGTTTTAAATATATTTTTGGTATTGTAGAACCACATTTTTTCTTTTTAAACCTTGTAAAAATTACAACTACAAACTTGTGATTGAAAAATTATTTTTTAAGAATGCCACAAAAAAAATAATTATGCTTTTGTAAGGACTCGAACCCGGATCTGTTGCTTGAAAAAAAATTACCCTTACCGTTTTTTTTGCAAGCACATGTGAGGTTATTTTTGTAAAATAAAAATATATATTTTATAATACCACAAAAAAAAAGTTCTACATGGATACTTCCGCAAACTAAAAATATATATTTTGTATTGGATACGGTAGAACACGTATGTAGTCATGTCACTATCGTATCCGTGTCTGATATCAGACACGGATACTGCATACTGCAGTGATTTTGTCGTATCCGTGCTTCCTAGGGAATAAGTTATTGATACGGGGTCACCTCCTTAGAGGCACATTTCATTGACTAAGCTGGTTTCTAGTCCTTGTTCAAAATAGGACAATGTCATTGACACTGAAGGACTTGGTGGAGGTCACATAGTTCAAATTCAAGATATAGTTTTGGAAGAGTACATAATTTATAGACCATTCATACTTTGTACAAGTGGAGGTCACATAGTTATACTATGGTAAAAAAGATGTACATATAGAAACCTTTATGAACATTCTAACAATAATTAGAAAACTTTACAAAAAACAGTTGGTATAATACACTTGCATTTGGAAAATGCACTTCTACTATTGTAATCTGTAGAAAACAAGGAGAGGAACTCCTTGTACAAACCTAACTTACTCTGCATGATTTTTACTTTTTCTGGCAATTGCTCCACTAGGTTACTACATCCTAAAAGAGGGCTTGATATGCCCAATAAAAATGAAGGGCTCATAGTCATTAGTTCTACTTTTAAATGAAAGTATTTATTTATGTATGCATTGTGTTTGAGTTATGTGTTTTCTTTATTTAATGTTGCCACATTCAAACTGATTAAGTATCATAAATTAAGCTGCAAGGATAACATAGTAGTACGTAGTATAAAAACCTCAATTGGTCTGAAGAATTATAAGAAACGCATAAACTCCTTAAACTGCGTCAAATAATTGAAGTTCTTAATTAAATAAAAAATTTCAATTTAGCTGTAAAAATATATATCTTCAATTAGTTTCCATAATAACTCACCAATCTTCCACTCAAATATAGCTTTAAATAGTACATACAACATTTGACCACCATTATTGGTGGCTTGCAGAGCAACAACAGTGGTGAAACGGGATTACGAAGCATGCATGCTAATTATTTTGAATTATTTCCTTATATATCCTATATTCTTTATTTTTATAATTATATATATCCTATATTCTCATACCTGGATCCAACCCACAAACGTTTGCCCAATTGCTAGTCTTTTTTGTTCTTAGTACGTCATGGTATATTTCCATTATGTATAGAGTGACAAAGAATGACAAATAAATAAATAAGTATAATTTATCCAAAAAAATAAGTATTAAATAAACTTTAAGAGAATCTAGGATACTAGCTTAGATATTCAAACAAAAAAAATCGCATAAATGCCACATTTCCCAAACAAGATAGCTAAATGAAGTGTTTAACATTGGGTTTTCGAAAATGAACTGATTTTAGTTTATTTGGAAAACTAATTACTTTGCATTACTTTTGGATAGGGAAAAATAAAGAAAAATTTACTAAATAATAATTAAAAAAATTATCGATCGAAAAAAGTTAAAAAATAATTTCGATCTGGTTATCTGATCGGCCACCGTGGAATGCCATATCAGATAGCGGTTGACCAAAGAGACGAAATATCGGAGATATTGTGTAAAAAAATATCGGTGGTCCTAACTTCTAAAATTAGTTATATTAATTTAGATTCAAAATATGCATAAAAATACATATTATGATGGGAAACAAACGGAAAAAGTTGGTTTTTTTACTTTTTTTTAAAAAATATTTTTTTTAAATGGCGATATATCCGTCATCGGCGATATATATCGCCGATATTTAGAATTTTTTGAAAAAATGATACTGGCTCGTATCAGTGTATCAGGTGGGGGCCGATATCACGATATATCGGTGAGCCGGCATTCCAAATTGAGAATTATTTTTCAATTTTTTTAATTGATAATTTGTTTTAATTATTATTTAGTAAATTCCCCAAAAATAAAAGACGACAATAGACCCCGGCTCAAAAGGGACAATTTCCCCTGTCTGTATATTATTGACGAGAACAAACCGGATCCTCTGGAACACCGAAATTGGTGGCCCGCGGTTCACGGGATTAGTCCAAAGCTGGCAGTCGCACGATTCGAAAACAAAAGCCCAAAAAGGATTATTTACTTATACGTCCCCTGTCTTTTGGACATACTCCAAAAAGTATTATATTTGGCCACCTAGCTTTTCGAAAATTACCTTTCTGTTGTGGATACCGTCATTGAATATATTGAATTAACAAGTCTACCCTTGAATGATGGCTATTTGTATTATTGTTGCCACTCTACACTAAAATAACTGTTTGTAAGAGTTTGGCTTCGTCACCTAACTAGGTTCGAATATATTGATTACATTAAACAATCTATGATCGAGTGATTACATTCTTGAAATTAAATTGATTTAGAAAATGTTGACTAAATGAAATGCTCTTTCTTTTATTCAATCAAATACTCCATCTTATTTTAGATGCTCCATCTGAAAAATCCCTAACTAATGGGAGACAAAAGAGGTTCAAAATCCACTTAAATTCAAAATATGGAACATCTAAAAAGGACTATCCTCTACTCCTCTTTTCCCGATGGAGCATCCAAAACAAAGAGGAAGAAATAGTATTTTTGAGTTTGACAATTGTGAATGAAATAATGAGAAAATATAAATATTTGTGTTATG
This sequence comes from Houttuynia cordata, assembly GCA_039654745.1. Taxonomy (NCBI): domain Eukaryota; kingdom Viridiplantae; phylum Streptophyta; class Magnoliopsida; order Piperales; family Saururaceae; genus Houttuynia; species Houttuynia cordata. The sequence goes on along the minus strand of CM077510.1, from coordinate 5,217,673 downwards.
AGTGTTTTATGTATATTCACATTTGAAGTCCTCATGATTAAACATAATATATAATTAAACAACTGTAAACGTAGAATAAATTATCCACCAATTACCAATTATGCTATATAAAGAATACACCTAGAGTACTTGTACCAAATGCCTTGGCATTGCCATATTGGCACTAGAGGGTCACCACATTAGATAAAAAAACATTGGCCAATACCCCTTCCCTCTAGCTCCTAAAATATGTAACAAATAGATAAATTACCCACTAGAATGCAAGCGCAATGGTAAATAAATAATACTCCATCCATCCTTGCTCCTTTGAAAAAATAGTGTCCAAAAATAGATGCTCCATCTGGCTCAGTTCGAGTGCATTCTAAACCTCTTCTTCCCATCAAAAGAGTTTCCTAGCTTTGATTTACACTATTAAATGAAAATCAACTTTTTCCCACATGAGGTAGTAATAAAAAAAATCAATGAGGGAGGGCAGAATTGTCATTCAAACATAATACTAACGCCGTTACCTTGAAAAAGGCGTGCCTCCCAACTCTTTTGCACTTCCGTATAAATATAAACCTTAAGAGGGACTTAAATGCAAAAAGTGGGCGACAACTCAAAATACAGTAGAGGTCTTCTTTCCCGGCTTCAGTCCAGAAACTCCAGACGCTTCTGCTTCACAGCTCCTTTCTCCTTCTTGGTCCGTAAGCCCAGCCCGCCGATGGCCACGAGCTCGGGGAGGAGGGGCCGGTCCCCGATCTCCGGAAGTCCGGCCGCCGCCGGATCGCCGTCTACTGCCATGGCCGTGCCCACGCCGCTGCCCAAGTTCGGGAAGTTGGGTGATTCGATGAACGACGAAGTGATTTGGAAGAGGCTCAAGGAGGCTGGCCTCGACGAGGAGTCGATTCGGCGACGGGACAAGGCTGCACTCATCGCTTACATTGCCAAGATCGAAGGAGAGGTAACTTGTTTTATCCATGTTTTCCTTCTTAGGTTGCTAATTTTCATACTGTTGCAATTAAGTTATATAACTGTTTGTCTTTCTTGATCATCTGTCGGTTTTCTTGGAAAAATTGCAAGTTTATTTTATTTTTCGCACTCTTGGAGCCAAGTTGTAGAACTACTAATGTTTTTTTTATCATCTGTCGGTTTACTTGAAAATTGATTACTTGGTGTTGGAGGAGGCAGAGACTAGGGAAGAGTTTGTGAGAGTTGAAGATTTGGGGGGAGGGGGGGGGGGGTGCATGAAACGCCATGGTTCTGCATGAAAAGGGCAGGTTTTGAAAAGAATTGGAATAGTTGCTTATGGAAGTTCTTCTTGGATTAAAACAATTGGAGGGTGAAAATGGATACTCCCATCTATTTTTTTTTTGTAGAGATAGAGAAGATTGACATTTGTGGAAAGTCATCATCATCATACGCCTTATCCCAGCAATCTGGGGTCGGCGGCATGGATTATATACCGCGTTTGACTCTTATAGGAATCAAAATGGTACAAAATCCATACAGAGGAACATTTGTAGAAAGTAAAGAGGTAAAAAATTAGCCAGAATGATATGATTGGACCTGTTTAAGGATAAGGCTAGTATGAAAAGTAGCATATAGAATGATTCGGGTGCTCCGCTAACAAGATCTTTAGGTTGATGCCAAGGGAAGGGTATAACATCCAAAAGTTTGCTAAACTGGGGGGTAACATTTGAGCTACTATATTTATTTCTGAGTTGTAAAGAAATGGTGACATTAAAATTTAGTTGTCAACTAGTAGTGGATATTAGCGCGTGGTAATAATGGTTGATTATTTGGTTATATGCATAACTCAATTGTTTATAGACTTGTTTAATTTAGATATCTTTACTTGACTGTCATTGTTTGTGTCTGCATCTTAATGGTTATATGCTGCAGTGATGCCAAAATCTTGTTATTGCTTAACTTTTTTCCTGTTGATGTAATAAGGTCTTTTGACATATATATATATATATATATATATATATATATATATATATATATATATATATATATATATAAATTAGTTCTTAATTTAAAATCAATTATGTACTGCTCCTCTGCACGTATAGGTCTCATTGACTTTCATAATGCAGTTGTATGATTATCAGCACAATATGGGTCTTCTTTTGCTGGAAAGAAAGGATCGGGAGGCCCATTGTGAGCAAGCTAAAGTTGCTGCTGATTCAGCTGAAGCAATGCTTAAACGAGATCAAGCCGCACATGCATCAGCATTGGCAGAAATTAGAAAGCGGGAAGAAAGTCTAAAGAAGGCTTTGGCAATAGAGAAGGAGTGCATGGCAAATGTATGATTCTTGTCTCCTCTGTTTTCAAATTTTAACTAAATACATTTTTTGATGCTAGAAGCTGTTGATCATAAAGGATTTTGATTCTCATGTTCTAGTTGTTCAAAATGATGTTAAAAGGCATTGATCATAAAGGATTTTGGCTGTCATGTTTTATTTTTCTGGACCTGTAATTTCATTGAATACTGTATATGTGCCTCTCTCTTTTGATAGGCTTTTCATTTTGTCTTCTAATTTGTGATTGTTCCGCGTTGGTAGAAGTATCAGTATAGTTAGGGAAACTTAAGCGAAGCATTGTATTTGTCAACATGTCAGTAGATATTGTAGAAATTTTTCATGGTATGTGTATTTCAGGTGATGAATGTAATTTTGGTTTAGTTCTGATTGGAGAGTGATTAAAGCCTATATTGGTGCCCTCAAACCAAGCAATTCTGATGGATTAGTGAGATTTTAAAAAACTTTTTCTGGAACAACCTTCTTGGACAGTTGAGCTGTATTGCATGAGTGAGTACGGGTGTCTGAAACAACTTCCAAAAAGTCCTGAATTGCTGAAGTTGACAAAAATGGACTATAACCCTGAAAGTACATTTCACTTCTTTTTTTTTGACACTACATTCTGAGATCACTCACCATCCGAAATTAATTCTTTAAAGAGTGAACTATGGGACCTCCACCAGGTACATTGTATACTCTACCTTTGCTTGTCCGAGCAGGCTTCTCAAAATTTCAGACCATGCCAGTTCCATGAAGGTGTAGTATGCAGTGGACTAGGTTGTGAAACTCATAGCATTTTATTGTTCATAGTCTATTCGAGTTGTTTGACTGGGTGAAGTAGAATTAGAAAATGTTTTTCTTTAAGGAGGGGGTAGAGGGGACAAGAGGTGGGAGAGGACGGGGACAAGTGCATGGATGACAACAGCTTTGACGGCAACTGGTGGTAACTATGGTGTTAATCTTGTGTGTATACGCTGAGTTATGAGTATGCCTCCTGAAAACCAAAAATTAAATTATCAATACCAGAAATGTGGTTTCCACTCGCTTTCCCTTTTTTGGCAAGTCTTTTCCAAGATCTGTGTTTTTCAGTGTAAATTTCCTTAATCTCCTGGAGATCATTGAGATTCTCTTACCGAACATAATGTCCTTATTGTTGTATATTGATATTAGTGTCTTTTGTTGGTTAAAAGTAAATACATGATAAAAATACATGTTAAATCCATTTTTTTTATCACCAAAACCTTTTCCCTGTTCTCACCCTAGAGTTTTTCAAATCTCTCATCTCTTTCGTTGGTTGAGGTGACACTGAGATTCGAGTTTGATATACTTGGGCTGTGCTGGTGGTGTCGGTAGTGAAAGTAGTGATTGGATGGGCAGGTGATCACTCTGGCGGCTTGTGGTTATAAGGTGAGTGAGCTGTGGGTGAGACGGGTTTGTCCTCCTTGACAGAATTAGGATGAGACATGTCTTTCTTTCTCCATTAAAGAGTTTTTTAAGTTAAGAAAATCATTGATTTAGTGAAATTGAACAATTGCCAGTGTGCAACTCCTTTTTACAAATTTGAAATTGAGGAAAGAAGGCTCAAGTTAAATAATAAAGAAGAAAGCAAGATCGAGAATCCCTAGTATTGCTCCTCTCATGTTAATGGATATGCTGAATTTTTTTGTGGAGAAATGTACCATTTTGACAGATAATGTTGGCCTCGTTATTAAAAAGCCAACGTTGTTAAAGCAGCACATACATTGTTAGGATATTTTACTGTACATTTTACTTGTATCTATCTGAGAAACTCTTCTCCTTTGTAGATTGAGAAAGCTCTGCACGAAACACGCAAAGAGTGTGCTGAAATAAAACTTGATGCAGAGACTAAATTAGCTGATGCTCGCAAAATGATTGAGGATGCCGAGAAGAAGTATCTGGAGGCAAACTCAAAGCAGCATTTAGCAGATTCATTGCAAGCAGAGGCAAGCAGACATCACTCAGCGGCAGAAAGAAAATTGAAAGAAGTAGAAGCACGTGAAGATGAGATACGGAGACGTTACAATTCACTCAAGTTTGAGTATGCTTTCTTTTCTAAATTTGCTTATTCAATAATTGTGTTTACTGGTTCACGTGTCACTTTGAAAGGGGGACTGCATGTTTGGAATTTAACCTCATCTTGTGTCTTCTTTGACCTGTTCAATAATAAACTGTCAGCTTTAGCTAACTTGACATTTGATGTATTTGACTTAATAGTAATATCAGAAATTACTATAAACTAGCTTCTTTTAATTAAGCGAAGAGTATTATATCAAAGCAGCTGGCATTAGTTTCAGGAATCTATGTCTGTCCTTAAAGAAAAAATTTATCTTTTCCTTTTCTCTCTGTCTCCTAAATGCTATTCAGGAAGATGCCTAGTTTTTTGAATTTTAATAAAGAATTAATTTCAGGAATCTCCTGAAAGAATTTTTATATTGCGGGTATGAAATTAACCTTTATTGGTTGTGAATTATATATTTGAAGATTCTCAATTAAAAGGGAAAAATTTATCCAAACTGTCCTCCGCCTTCTATGGTGCTGATCAGTTATTCTTCTCCTTCTCATATGACATGTTTAAAAGTTGTTGTTTGTTCAAAGAACTTTATATATGTTGCCATGAACGCCCTTGTTTATTAGTATTTCAATGTTGTCTTAGAAGCTCATAGAGAAATCTTTTTTTTTTTAATTTTCTAGATTAACTTTTGACTTCTGTATTAGTATTATTGTCTCCTTACATCTGCCATTAATATTAGTTTTGGTTTGCTTCATAATTACATGTTCTCAATATCATAGTTTATACTCCCTCGTTGCGTTTTAAGGATGTGTTTAGCCAGAAAGGAAAAGAAAAACGAAGAAAATGTGAAAACTTTCTTTCTTCTTGAGTTTGGTAGGTGGATTAGCTTTGAGGGCAGAAAAATAGGTTTTCTCACGAAAGACAAATGCGTTTAGAGCTTTTTCTTTCCAAAAAAGGCAGAAAACATGGATGACAGAAGTGCACCCCCCCCCCCCCCCCCCCCCCCTCTTCACGCTGCAGGCTGACACTGCTGCAGCTCCATTCAGATCCATGTGACTGCTTCTCCTTCCCTTTTCTTTTTTCTCAATCCAAACAGATCAAAGAAAATAATTTTTTGTTACTTCTTTCTACCAAACACATGAAAGAAATTGAAAACTTTTTTTTTCCTATTCTTAAAACACTTTCTTTCTTTTTCTTTTCTTTTCCTGCTAACCAAACAGGACCCTAATTGTTCACATTTGAAAAAAGTTGATTTAAGGAAACCTACAATTAAAAATCCACTTAGCGTTTTGACTACATCCACTAATTGCTGTTTGTTATGAGAAGAATATCATGAAGGGGACAATTAATATGTCACAATTGTTGTTTTGAACTGAGACTTCTAAAATGGGATCGAGTCAGTAGTATAATTGAAATGATATGGACATGTAGGGCTATTGACCACAACAGAATTATCCTACCTTGCGATGTAGGCCCGTGGCTGGTAAAAATGGTATTAAAGGGCCTATACTTTCTTCTGGTCCTCTTCTTTGTATATTGTCTGAGTGCCATGTAAACAGAATGTCTGTTCTTCCCTTTTACTGTATGATATTAATAATTTTTTGTTTGATTTTTCATGGTTGTCTTCAGCCATTATGAACTATGGCTTGTCGGCATTGCTGTCCTAGGAATTCAAAAAATGCAATGCGAAAGTGGCTACTATAATGGTTTCTATAGAACTGGCTTATTTACCTTCTATTGCAAATCAATGTGTATCATATGTCCATTTATTTTGGTGTTTGTACCAGTTATAATTGTTTTTCCAGTTTCACATATCTGTTTCCCTTCTATGAAGGGGAGGAAAATGCCTTTATAATTATTCCTGCTTTTTGACTAAACCTTTCAGCTACGAAGCTAAAGAGGAGGAAGTTCGTCTAGATAGGAAACATGTATATGAACACCAGAAAGCTGTACAGCTTGAAGAAGAGAAATTATTTGAAAAGCAATCGCTGCTCAATCAAAGAGAGCAGCTTATTTTAAGTAGGTCTGTGGAATTAGATCGACTTGAGAAGGAATTAGAGGAAACAAGGTTAAAAATCAAGGAAGACCTGCTAATACTAAGGGAGGAAAAATCGAACTTGCAGTTGAAAACCCTTTCCCTTGAAAGCAGAGAGAAGGTCAATCTGCCAATTACTTTAGAAGTGGCTATCCTTACGTCATTCTGTTCTTCCTGAACAAGTTGAATTCCTGTTGCAGGGTCTCTTTGAAAAAGAAGTGTCACTTGAAGAGAAAGAGAAGGCTTTGCTTATTTTACAAGGAAAACTCAAGAGCAAGGAATTTGTAAGTAAATTTTTTTAGAAAAGAATTTTAGATGCTGTAAAATAGTTTTCTCCTCTTTTCAATGTAAAATATGCCATGGAGATGGGAGAATAATTTTAGTTTAACATATTTAGACTCCGTATGGAGATAATAAAAAAGAATGTGGCTTTGTTATCTCTTACAAAGAGTTGGCACAAAACAGGATATAATGGAGGGGCGCCAACCTCAAATTGTTAGGAAAAGGAGCTACTTGTTTATGATTATATTTAGATTCTATCAAAGAAAATATTTGATTTTGGGTCAAATTGATGTCAAGAGGTTTTCGAAGTTATTTTATAAATAAAATACATTAAAGCACACAGCCCAAAAAAAGTACACAAGAAAAAGCCTTTTAAGCGCAACCCCTTCCAAGGAGGAAAAGAAAAAGTTTTCCCTTCTAATTTAATTATAAACAGGAATAATAGGAAATGAGTTTCTCTTTTGTTTTTTCTATTTTTTCCCTTCTCTTTGGGATTCTGAGTTTGGAATAATTGTTGAACCATGTTGCATGTTGGGCAGGTTCACCAGAACTAGAATGACTTTTTCTTTGTTGTTATTGAGGGGCGTTTTGAATGAACCATCTTTGTTAAGAATGTTCTTTTAGCTCTTGCTACACATTATTGAGGGAGTTTTGAGTTTTCTGGTTCCTGTTGTAATAATAATTATAGTGGCATTGGACTTTTCATCTCACAAAGGGATATGCAGATTACCGTATACCAACGACTTCATTATTAACCAAATGTAAACAGGGTTATCACTTAAAATGTATGCATGCATCATCAAGCTGATCGGAACTTAGTCCATGTTATATTTGAAAGATATATACGGAAATGCCAGTCAAACTTCTATTTTTGGAGACAAGATCCTTACTCTGTATGCTATTAGTCATTCTAATTACCAAATCCTTAGAATCTCTAAAATCTATCTGTATTGAACAGTCTTGTCATTTGAAATCTAACACATTTGAATGTTGTAGAAACAACTCTTTTTAATGTAAGGAAAAAGGAAAAAAAAGGGAAGCTTGTGTGGCAGATTGGCAATGGTTGCCCTGATAACTTAATCCTTTCCTTATTTACTCGACTTCAGACAGGCCAAAAAAAAAAATTGGAAATGCTATATAAGTCTGATCATGCCTATCAGATGTGATCATGAAGGCATTCTACTCTCATATTGCCACATGCCGAGCTGAGAGCTAATTGTGGCAATTTACTTCCATCTCTTAGACACACAGCTTGCCTTAGATTCATGAAGGACAACAATATGTTTTGGGGATTTTACTGTTCTGTTTGATAGCACCTGTTAATTTTCGTCTAATCTGAAACCTAAATTATGTATTTAAATGATTGGCAGGATGAGATCCAAAGACTTAAGGATGAATACCAGGCTGCATTGGAAAACAAAAAGGCCGAAGTTGAAGCCGAATTTAAACTGAAGAGGACACTACTGGATGAGGAGATGGAGGCTAAAAGGCAGGCTTGTCTTCTCATGGAGTCCAATATAAAGAACAGGGAGGAACAGGTAAAGAAAATGGCTGGCGAAGTTGAGTTAAAGGTCATTGAACTGAAGAAGAAAGAGAAGGATGCTGAACAAACTGTGATATTACTTACTGAGAAAGAGCAGAAAATCAATGCTGCAAAAGAGAGAGTAGAAAAAGAGAAAGAAAACTTGAAGAAAGAAATTGATGAGATTATGCATATGAAGATCGAACTGGAGAAATTGAAGTTCGTACATGAATCTGAACAAAAGCAAGCATTCGAAGCAAAAAACAGCCTCAAGATTACCGAAAGTGAGAGGGGGGACTTAATGCTCTTGCAGATAAAACTCAAAGATGAAATAGATGGTGTCAGAGCTCAAAGTATGCAACTTATGGCTGAAGCAGAACAGCTGAAAGCAGAAAAAGATAAGTTTGAAATTGAGTGGCAGTTTATTGATGAGAAAAGAGATGAGCTGCGCAAAGAAGCTGAACATATTGAGGAAGAGCGGAAATTTGTATCTGAGTTTTTAAAGGATGAAAAAGAACACCTCAAACTTGAGAAGGAATCGCTTCGAGAAAAATTCAAGCAGGATGTGGACTCTCTTGCTCGTGAACGGGAAGCCTTTATTAATAAAATTGACCGCGAACATGCTGAATGGATTGGTAAAATTCAGCAAGAAAGAGCAGATTTTATTCAAGGTATAGAGCTACAGAAGAAGGAGCTTGAAGACTGCATCCAACAGAAGCAGTCCGAGTTAGAAAGATATCTAAGAGAGAAAGAAGACGCTTTTGAGTTAGAAAAGGCTAAAAAGTTTGAGCTTATTAACTCCCAGAAGGAACAGGTTGTGAAGGAATTCGACCTTGTTGCATCAGAAATGAAAAGGCTAGAGGAAGAAAGAACACAAATTGTCTTGGATCGTGAGAAAAGGGAGAAAGAATGGACAGAAATTTATTGTGCTATAGACGAACTTCAAATCCAGAGAGAGCGACTTCAAGAGCAGAGAGAAATGCTACATAAAGAGAAGGAAGAAATTTTGTTGCAGATTAAACAACTTAGTGAACTGGAAGCTCTGAAATGTACATTGGAGAATATGGAGGATCAAGCGGAAGCAGAATTGCCAAATGGAGATACTCCTGTTAAACATCTAGATGCAGAAGTTATTTTGTGTAATGCTGAGAAATGTGGTGATGAACCAAAAGAGGTTGCAAATGATGAATTACCGTTGAAACTTGTCCCTAGGGACATAGGTCTTTCCTCACCTTCTGTCTCAACACCGGTTTCATGGTTAAAGAAATGCGCACAAATTATGTTTAAGCATTCACCTGATAAGGATTTAAATTTTGAGACTAACAAAGAAAACCAGATTTTTAGTGGACGTGTTGAACAGGCTAGGTCCAATGTTAATGGAAGCACAACAGAAATGATACCTGAGATTACTTCAGCCAATACAAATGGCGATGTTGCGGATAGCTTAGAAATTGAGGGTGTTATTAATATGAAGAAAGTTACCCAGCATAAAGACTCTCCTTTTCAGAATCTAAATGATGCAAAATCAAGGTCCACTGGTGACGGTTCAAAAGCTATTCCTTATGGGAGAAAAAGAAATGGACATTTTTCCTCTCAAGATAATGTGGATCCTCCGACACAGAAGTTTAAGAAGCGAAGGGAAGGGCAAGTCGTATCTGTAGGCTTGATCAAGGATACATCTGACAGGTGAAAACAATCTTGGAAAAGCTCATTTTATTTGTACATAGGAGGCTTGACAACTGTAATTGCACACTTACATACCTGTTACCATTGTTTTGGGACCAAGCAGTGAGGATTGTAAATGCCCTCAAGTTTATGCAGTGTTGTTTTTAGTACATATCTAAGATAAGATTATGAGTTTAGTAAGAACGACTAAAAAGTGAACTCATGTTGATATTTAGTAGGAGTTGGCTTCTCAGGTAGTTGATGACTTAGATACATACATCTGGGGGACTGACCAGGTTTTGGTTCAAAGAGAATTGAAGTTGGTCTTTTGTGCCACTCTCTTCGCTCAATACAACTGTAGGGCATAATTTTATAAAAATTTTAGTTGATTAGATTAAATGATATTTTGTTTATGATAAATTCTTTAAGTAAGTTTTATGTTTTTGGATGCGTGCTATTCTAGGATGGGACCCACTTCATCCCTGAAGAATGTAGATGGCTTGGATCACGACCAGTCTTCTGGAGATAGAAAAGAGGAAAGTGTTACAGATCCACCACAAGTAGGAAGCTCTTCACATTCTGAAGTTGGAATGACTAAGCAGCTAAATGAGTTATATTCTAAGGTATTGTATTTTTAGACATAACAGATAACAGATACCAAGGTAAATCTCATGCTAATTTGCACGGTTATATCCCCTATACATGTTCAGTAGATTCTTGTACAATTTGTGTGGTTAACTGATTAGTAATTGTATTGCTGTTGATGTGGTTAGGCTGCAAGTGAATTGGTAGCTGAGAGTTGTGGAGAGCTCAATGATGAAGAGGACACTGAATATGTAGGTGTTGTTGATGAAAATGAGGAAGAGCAAAAAACAACAAAAGAGAAGTTATGGACTTTTCTTGTCACCTGAATCTAACAGGTTCTCTCCCGTTTGTTTTTTTATTATTACATCCGTCTTTGTTTTCTTTTTTAAACTTTTTTAACATCAATCTTATAATCACATGCTTTACAGATGTGGAATGATAGCTAGCCTTTAGAGATGATCGAAGATTACGGAGTTTTTCTTGAGTTTCCTTATAGATTTGCTTTCGGTGCTGTCGTCTCCGATTTGTAAAGGAGATTCTCTTCCAAAGGAAATGTAAAAAGTTGTAAAGGTCGGTCTTGAGAATCTGTTCTTCTGTTTCAGAAATATAGTTTTAAAGTGGAATTAAGAGCTGTTAGAGTTTACCCAGACTTGTGCTTTCATAACGAGTGCCTTTACCCTCTGATTGTTTTCGTGCAAGCCTATTTCTGTTCCTTTATTTTATTGTGACTTCGAAGCAAGGCAAAACAGCCTTGTCTACCTGTCATTGGCCAGGTTTTATTATATTTGTTACTGATTTTTTTTCTTCATAAGTCGAGTGGTTGTAAATTGTAATGGGTTTGGATTTTGTCTTGTTCAGTTTGTTGGTTGTGTGGTTGTAAATTGTAATGGGATTGGGTTTTTGTCTTTCTTACTGGCTGATGACATTCATAAATTTTAAAACACCAAACCTGAGATCTCATTGTATGGCCAGGCCTCTAGTATTATACAAAGATACTCATTTACGTAGAATATAGGATCGGTTAAGAGACAGTTTCAATTATTAAACCTAGTTTAGTATGTAGCTTCATATTTATCATAATATTATTTTGGTGGTTCATTTGTCCATTGTGCAACATCTAAGAGATTTTTTCATATTACTTGGCCAATGAGCCTGCCATATCACTTGGTTTCTTTGAGCTCATGCCATATAACTTAGTTTCGGGACCTAGACTTTCCATTTTACCATCCTGTCAAATATTTCATATTTTATTAGCCCTAAGTTGTGCTTTATTTCACACAACTTTCTTTCGCATTGATTATATGGCAAGGAAGTTTTCTATCGAAGGCTATCCCAAGCATCTCGAAGAAGCATTTTCATAACTTTCTCATTCTATTGTGGAAGTGATTTGATAATTTATAATTATTATTTTTTTTATTCACACGTTATGGGAACGAAGAAAGTTAAAATTTAACGTAAATAAGACTTATGGCTAAGGAGAAGAAGAGAAAAAATATAAAAAGAATGCAAAAAGAATGGACGAAAACGGATTAAAAATGAAGGAATATATGGCGAGATTGAATGTTGTTTTTAAATCGTGTATTTAAATACATAATATCACTGTTATCGTGTCTTCGATGACACGGTACCACAGTTATCGCATAATTGATGAAATGAAGTAGAATAATAGCGGTTTCACTCTCTTTGCAAATTCATTATCCCTATTAGAAGTTGTGTAAAAATATTTTAGGATATTCTTATAAGAAAAAAAAAACACAAAGAATGGGTGGACACGGATAAGAAAAGATGGAGATATTACTCGTTGAATTTTGCCCTTAAATCGTGATATTTTGCATTCTTTATTTTTTTTTTCCCTCTTTTTCCCTATGAGGATATCCTAAAATATTTTTACACAACTTTTAGTGAGGATGGTGAATTTGCAAAGAGGGAGCATGTGGTGAAGTCATAATTATTCTGCTTCATATATTCTTTTTTCTTCTTTTGAAATTATTCATCCTGATTAAGTGGTCTCAATATCCTTAAACTATCATTATAAGAAGAAAGATGAGAAAAAATAAAGAACGTAAAAGGAAAAGGAAAAAACTGATAAGAAGTGGGAGAGATATTACTCGTCAAATTTTTCCCTCAAATCGTATCATCAACTGCTATTGTGTCCTCGACAACATGATACCACCGTTATTGTGTAATCAAGTACACGAAACCACTATTATCGTATAATCGATGAAATAAAGTAGAATAATACTGGTTTCACCACATGCTTCCTCTTTGTAAATTCATCATCTCCACTAGTTATGTAAAAATATTTTGGGATATCTTCATAGGGAGAAAGAAGAGAACAAATAAAGAATAAAAAAATAGGCAAAAACGGATAAGCAATGAGAAAAATATTACTTGTATAATTATACCCTCAAATCATGATTTATTTCATCAATTACACAGGTATCGTGTCCATCGTGTCATCTAGGACACGATAGCAGTCAATGATACAATTTGAGGGCAAAATTTGATGGGTAATATCTCACTTATTTTTATAAAGTTTTTGCCCATTCATTTTATATTCTTCTTTATTTTTGCATATTTTTTCTTTTTTTTAATGATAGTTTAAGGATCTTGAGACACCATCTAGTGGGGATGAACAATTTCAAAAGAAAGAAGAAGAAATGAAGTGGATTAATAGCGGCTTTACCACATACTCCTTTGCAAATTCTTCATCCACATTTGAAGTTGTGTAAAAATATTTTGAGATACCCTCATAGAGAGTAAAAGGAGAAAAAAATGCAAAAAATCCCGATTTGAGGGCAAAATTCAACAAGAAATATCCCCATAATTTCTTATCTATTTTCGCCCATTCTTTTTGCATTTTTTCTTTATTTTTTCTCTTATTTCTCACTATGAGAATATTTCAAAATATTTTTACACAACTAGTGGGGATGATGAATTTGCTAGTATTTTTACACAACTAGAGGGAGCATGTGGTGAAGCCACTATTATTCCGCTTTAGTTCATTGATTACACGATAGCAGTGATATCATACTCAATCACACAATAGCGGTAGTATCGTGTCATAGAGAACACGGTAGCAATGCGATCGTGTATTTAAATACATGATTTGAAGGCAACATTCAATCTCGTTATATCTCCCTCATTTTTAATCCATTTTTGTCCATTTTTTTTCATTCTTCTATATTTTTGTTTTTTTATTCTCCCAATGAGGATGTCTCAAATTCCTTGAGATACCTGGTGGGGATGATGAATTTGCAAATAGTTGTTCGCTACTCGACCACAAGTACTTCTCAGAATAAATTTTCAACTTTTTTAATTCCGAGAACGTGTGAATAAAAAAAGATGATTCTGAGCTGCCATACTACATTCGCGATAAAATGAGGAGGTTGTGAAAGTTCTTTTTCAGACTGCTTGGATGGCCTCCGACTGAGAACTTCCTTGTATAATCACTACAGGGGAAGCTTGTGTGAAATTGGGCGCGACTTAGGGTGGGTAAAATATGAAGTATTGGGCGGGAAGGCAATATTGGAAGTGCAGGTCCCAAAACCAGGTTATATGGCATGAGCCCTAAAAAGCCAGGTAATATGATATTCTGGTCTCATTGGCCAAGAAATATGGAAAAATGTCAACATCTATTTCTTAAATGATACCCGGTGCTCCAGCTGGAAACAATGTTTTTGACTTGAGCTTTTTAAGGGATCATTTGGATAGTGATAGGGGAAAGTGAAAAAAAATGTTAGCCTAAAAATTTTCAGGGTGATTTTTCTGAATGTAAAAAACCCGTTTAGGAACCTGAAATTAATCATATTATCAGCCTTACTCTTGATTGGTAACTTGCGTTTGGGAACCCAAAAAAAAAATCAGGTGCGATTTGTGTTTGGCGGAGCAGGTGAAAAATTTCTGTTTTGGACGGCGGCTGGTGGCAGTGTTGGACGGTGGGCACCGATGGTGGCAGTGGGTGGTGGGCGGCGGCCGCAGCGCGGTGGTGGTGGCGGTGCCGGTGGTGGCAACGAGAGGGCAGTGGGAGGTGATGTGGAAAATTTTCAGGTTGATGCTCATTCGAATGAGAATCAACATTTTCACTTCTTTCAGGGGTGATTTGCTAATTTTTTTTCATATTTCACTGTTAGGTGTGAAAATTGCCCATTTCAGTTTCTAAACGCACTGACAACCATTTCAGTTTCTAAATGCATTGAGAGTTGATAGGTGAAAATTTTTACCTTTCACCATTAGTAGCTCCTGTCAGCTCTTTCACTAAACAAACAATTTTCACCTCAATCAGCCCCTTTCAACTTGATTTTTTTTCTTCAGTATTTTAGTAACCAAATGCACCCTAAAGGCTGTCAAATGGCTATCCAATGGTTTTCATCATGGAATGTTGTATCGGCGATATATCGTTGCTATACCGATATCAGCCTTCAATCTGCAAAACGATACACTGTGATATCGGTTGCTAATTTTTTTTAACATATCATCAGTCCGATATATTTATATTGTGAAAAAAATATTTATTTATTTATTTTTTTAAAAATCAACTTTCCCGTTTATTTCCCATCCTATGCCAAGTGGAATGATACGGGTTTAAAATGCAAACACATATTTTGAATTATATATACATATATATTTTATATATATTTTTAAATGAGAGGGGTTTACATGAGATCGTTCTCATATAAGGAGCATGAGGCCAATTCTTATAGCCGTTGGATTCCGATCGGAGGATGGATATTAAATCAGTGGGTAGGTGAGTGTGTCACATTAGGGAGTGGGTGAGATCATTATGGTTATATGTAGCCGTTAGATCAAGATCGAAGGGCTACGATTCAAAGTGGCCTCATATAAGCTATATAAGAGCAATCTCATTTAAACTTTTCCCTTTTTAAATTTATGCTTGTCTAAATGAGTATCACTTATTTTAGAAGTTATATTGTGAAAATATATGATAAAAACTAGTTTTAGACCACCGATATTTTCTTACATAATATTTTCGATATTTTATCTCTTTGGTCGACCGATATCTGATACGACATTCCTTTGGTTTTCGTACCTTACATTATTACTAACCAGGGCGGATTCTACTTCTTTACCGACCGAAGACCCTCGTCCCTCATGATGTCCCACCACCTGATCCAATCAGGCAACGGCTCCCACAACAGCTATTGATGTCAATATGCTGTCTGACTCTTCTTGAGATGCCTTCTTCAGAATTATGCGCACCATCCTCAACATCGCCGCCTTCATCCGCTTTTCCGGTGGTACTACTCGTCCATTGTACTCTGTAGACTGATTAAGGACGAGATTTTTCAGAACATGCCAACTTGAAGAACCTCATCATTTTGCTGCAAAATCCTTTCACATTCGTTGGTTCAACAAATCAGTTAGTCACTCTATCTTAGTTTTAGTATGTTGGGCAAATCGGGGAAAGCTACTATTTTGGCGACGGAGGAGCAATAGACGAGCGGCTGACAGCAGAGGGATGGTGATGGGTAAGCAACAACGTCAATGGCGGCTTAGCTTTCCTGATGGCAGCAATTGCAGGCGAACAGGAATTTTGCCAAAAAAAATGGGGAACCAGGAGTGGATTGTAGATGCGATATACTTCCATTTTTAATGCAACATCTAAATCATGGTTACCAACTTGATTGATATCATATTTTATTTGCCACTTCCGTTTTTCGCTGAAGAAAATTGATTTACTAAAAGTTCTCGCGAGGTAAGCCCAAAATGCAATAGAGCAGTGGCTGGTCCGGGCATAAGAACATATTAGACTTCATTAAATTTCTGATCATAGGGTTAACACTCAATTTGTTTTGAAGGAATAATCTCCCCTAAAGTGCGACAGGCCCGGCTCGAACCCAGGACCTCACCCCACAACAGGGAGAGATCCAATCACCACCCTTTTGGGTGCTTAGCTTAGAACGAGCGGCCGTATAGACCAGACTGACTTTCATGATGGAAGGAAGATCAACACCAACTTTAAGGTGCCTCAAAGGCAATATTTTTGTCTTCTATTCATTTTTTCACGTTGGATTTTTCTAGGGAAGAAAGAAACATGAACTCTTCGATTTTTTGTTTTACAAAAGAAAATGAAACTTGTAGACTTGGGAAGCATTTTTACATTAAGAAAAGGGGAATTTAATAAATAAATCACAAATTTTTTTTCTGATTTGACGTACTGTAGAAAATATTTCCCACGCAGGCGCCTGCGTGACTGTTTTTAAAAAACTAACCCAACCGACGCCTCTCGGTTAGGTGTTTTTGTCCCACTTTAAAGAGGTGATCACTTCAATAATGTATATCTCTCTACTTTCTGTCACGCCCCAAATTTCATAACCTCGAATAATGCGCAGAAGCACTTACACAACTAAGGTCATGAGGATACTCATACACAATTCACATCCGTTCCAGAATGGCTTAAACAAATATCAATTAAACCAAAAATCTTGAATAATAAATTTACACCCTCTGCCCAAATTACCACCCAAGTCTTTCTTATTTTTTTTTAGGTAGTAACTTATCCATAATTTAATATAATCATATGATACTATGTACTATTAGGTATACCCCGGTTCACTGCCCTGTTTTCTGCACAACAGCACAATTCCAAATCTCACAGTAACTTTTACCGTTCGAATCTTGCTCTGAAACTTTTACTGTAGATTTCCCCAAAGTCTACAATCCAATCCAATAGAAAACACATTTTTTCGAATTTTTTAGAATTAGTTACATATTTAATACTGCAGTCTGTCTGTGCAGGAAAAATACTAGCCGAGGCTAATTAACCTCGATTAACCTTCATAATATGATACTTATATGCTAATACTCACTTGTCCATGATATAATAACTATTACCCCGTCCTCTAATGATACTTATATAATCATATCAGTAAGTAAAGTTTCTAACTTTAGAACAAATAGCGACCCGACAGTTGATATTACAACCAATTATGATTAATTTCCATAAACCCTAATTGAGACTACTAATATGGGACACAAAAACAAAACAGAATGCTGCAACCAGTAACAATATGAGTCTGATCTTCTATGAATCAGTGATTAGAAGTATACTCCAACGACATATATCATGTACACACCCTAATAGACAACCAGTGACTTAATATCAATTAATAATATAAAAAATCAAGACAACCATGACTGGACAGCAAACACCAGCAGAAAAATGATTACTTAATCGATCCATGGAATACTGGAATGGAGACAAAATTACATACCTAGGCCATTGCACAACGATCTAAACATCAAGGAGTAGTATGATTCGTACGTGTACTCAGCATGCATATAAAAATTTGATTTTTAATACTCATACTACGACATCATGGGATTTTCAATATCATAGAATTTAATACTCATAAATCAATAGATTCACCTCAGAAAAATATGGGAGGATCAGGGAAAACACATCCTACCTCTTGACAAAACTGCGATTAAATGCGCGTTACCCGATTCCACGCGTATCACCCCTTTCCTTCGCGTATCTCCACAAATGAGCGCTTAAAACGATGGAAAACCCTCTTGGACATGCAATAGGGATGCTGACCACCTTGCTCTAGGGCTGGCACGACTCCCAAAGCCTTCTAAAAGGGTTGTCGGCCACTAATTTGGGATGTTTAAATAGCAAAACCTAATTCCTTGGGTTAAATCTCTACCTTAGATTGAATTCCATCCAACGTCTAGGATTCACTCCATATCAGCCCACGATCCATGTCAAGGACGTGGCCTCCCATATTCTCTCATCTTCAGTTATGGTTTCCCCTCAATTAGGATGGTTCAAAACCTTAATTTCTCCACTTAGAGATACTTCCTCAGTTAGGCTAATTTCTCACCTTGGATTAAACCTCATCTAAAGGCTGATATCCATCCCTTCAAATGGCATGAATGAGCTCCAACGTGCTTGCCTTGTCACCCCAAATCAGTTCCCTAGAATCTAGGTCAGTTACAATCTCTTAGTTAGTAGGGAATTTATGTCAAATCTCATGGTTGCACAAAATGGAATTTACACCTCTTAAATAGGTAATTAATCCATGACCCCTTCTTTTCTCAAGACGTGCCCCACTTAATTTGGTAACAGCCCATCTTCAACTCCTAATCACGTCCATAATCTTTCCCTTTAGCCTTCTTAATTTCCAAATTTAAGGAATCTCAATTTCCCTCCAACAATCAAATCGATTTTGGAATTAAATTCAAAATCCCCAATCTCTTTGGTTCAGCTCCTAATTCGTGCCCAAAATTGAAGGCCGCGTCATCAAGAAAATCCCATAAATCCAATTAGAGTCATACCAAAAGAGATCGCAATCAAAATCACAAATTTCACGGCGATCGATCGACAAATTTCACGCGATTGATCGACAATACGCAAATTAACACATACCGCAACTTCCAGTAGATACGATCGATCGTTCTTCCAGGCGATCGATCGGCTGGAGCGATACAATACATTCTAACGGGCCCGATCGATCGTGTGTTTTGACGCGATCGATGGCGCTCAGAAAAATTCTAAATTTTCGAATTTTGACAATTTCTCTAATTACAAAAACAAGATTCATCAATTTGGGAAATTAAATGCATACCTTGCATAGGATTTCCAGCCATATTAAATAAAAATTTTCGGGTATTACACTTTCTGATCTATTTTTGCTTATTTTTTTATTCTTCCTAATTTTTAGTGCTCTTTCTAATCATCATGCTATCACAAAGATTATGAGCCATCGCATACTATTTATCGAAAAAATACTATAAAAACTACGATAAATAGCATGTAATGGCTCAACATCTTTGTGATATCATGATGATTATTAGAAAGAGCACTAAAAACAAAGAAGAATGAAAAAAATGGGTGAAAACGGATAAAAAATAAGAGAGATATACATCGTTGAAGTTATCGCCCCCTTAAAATAGGACAAATTTATAAAGAGAGGTGTCGGTTGAACCGACGTATTTGTTTTGAGCAATTTTAGTGGGACAAATTTCAACGATGCATCTATCTCATTTTTGATCCGTTTTCACCTATTTTTTTATTTTTCCTTATTTTTAGTGCTCTTTCTAGTCATTATGATACTACAAAGATGTTGAGCCGTCACATACTATTTATCATAGTTTTTTTGGTATTTTTTTTGATAAATAACATGCGATGGCTCAACATCTTTGTGATATCATGATGATTAGAAAGAGTAATAAAAATTGGGAAGAATGAAAAAAAAGGAAAAAATGGATCAGAAATAAGAGAGATATACATCGTTGAAGTGATCGCTCCTTTAAAGTGGGACAAAAACACCTAAGGGTGTAATAGGCGTCGGTTTCGAAGAAGGCGTCGATTCTATTTAACCGACCGACGCCTCTTGGGTTAGTTTTTTTAAAAAAAGCCATGTAAGCGCGGGCGCCTAATATTTTCTATAGTGCGTCAAATAAGAATTTTTTTTATGGTTTATTTATTAAATTCCCTAAAAAAATTATACAACTTTATTTCACGTTTAACCGTTTGGGGCGTGATTATAAGCAAATATCTATAGTGGATTTTGGATGTCCACTGTACCATTCATGTTTTTTCCATATCCAACGTGAAACACGACCTAAGGTGTTTCAGTTGGATATGGAAAAAACATGAATGCTACAGTGTAGCAAAACATCCACTGTAGATGTTTTTCCTTTTATCACGCCCCAAACGGAGTCTCTAAAGAAATAGTAATACACTAAACGGGCTGGATGAATGGTTATTCGACACCCCTATGAACATTTCACACATGTATGACCAAATAAAAGGGGATTGTCATCCAAAAGATTAAAAATCTGTCCAACGAATTTTTCAGACATGCCTCATGTAATTTTAAAAAATTTCTTCCTACACCCTGTAAAAGTCACCCTTTCAACATGTGCTGAGCATGTTCAACAAAGTTTCAGACATGCCTCGTGTAATTTTAAAAGATTTCTGCCTAAACCCAGTAAAAGAAAAAGAATACGAAGAAGAAGACGGTGATGATGATGGCCTGCACATTCGAACTGAACATAAG
Source organism: Houttuynia cordata (assembly GCA_039654745.1). Lineage (NCBI taxonomy): Eukaryota > Viridiplantae > Streptophyta > Magnoliopsida > Piperales > Saururaceae > Houttuynia > Houttuynia cordata. The sequence goes on along the minus strand of CM077510.1, from coordinate 5,197,239 downwards.
ACTCATAGCAAGGTGCATCATATATGGCTAAACGCACACATTGCTCAGGAACAGTATAGTATACAAGTATGCTATAATTTGCAACACAACTGTCTCAGTAACCATAGCGTTCATTCAAGGACGTCCGTCCATCGCCTGATTGTCCTGATCAAATGCAATTTCATTAGATTTAGCAAGCAGAACTTTTCCAGTAAAAATTTTGTTAAACATAACTGCCAAATAGACACTGCCTATGACCTTAATCTGTTTTTCTTTTGTATAATGCAAATCAGTTAAAGGGCAGTCATAAGTCATACCTTTAGGAGGGACCCAGGATTCGTAATCTGAACTAGTATCTAGAAAAGCAGGCCTCTCTGGACCATTAACTTTTCTAGATTTAGGCCGCTTACTAGATTTAGGCTTCTTACGTCTACTTTGGCTAGCTTTGGATTGATTTTCTTCATTTGCACCTCCTTCGTTGCCGTCCAACCCAGAGACCCCTCTTTCATGCTTAAGTAATAGTGCCACAGCATCTGCAACTGCTGTTTCTGCTGCATTTGATGGAGCTTCTGGAGGTTTATCTTCACCACTGTCAGTTATTTCCAGCTCCTTCCTCTTCCTTACTATTAAACCTGGAGCAGCATCTTCGATACTGCATAGGCCAGATGGAGGCTGTCCCTTCCCAGAAGCTAGTATGATTTTCGTGTCCATAAAATTAACAAATCCATCAGAATCCTCAATGTTCAAGGGGGCTACTTTTGGCTGATTGTCTTTCAATTCCACGCTTGCTGTATCACCCAGCCACACGGGCTTTGAAAGAGTGAATGCAGAAGCTTTTTCATCATCTTTCTTTCCATCATTAATTTTTTTTTGTCATCTACAATAGGCCGATCCTCCTTCACTATTTCAGTTTTATTCATACCAGAAGAGCCATTTACAATCTCTGCCAAGGAGCCTTTCTGTTTCTCATTAAGTTTTTTGCTGGTATCAGGAACCTGTTTGTGTGCTTGTATAAGTGTCTCCATCTGCACTTTTGACTCCATCCTACGTTTAGCTTCTCCAGTTGGATCAGCAAATTTCAGCAAGTATTGAATTCTGTGCAACTCAGTTTGAAGAGCAGAAATTTCCTTTTCAAGTAGTCCAGTAGAGTCCAGCACTGCACCAATACACAAATGAGATTTATATACTGATATATATATATATATAGAGATAAGTTTACATGAGATCGTTCTCATATAAGGAGCATGAGGCCAATCTTTATTGCCATTAGATTCCGATCGGAGGGTGGATATCAAATCAATGGGTAGGTGAGTGTGTCACATCAAGGAGTGGGTGAGATGATTATGGATATTTGTAGCCGTCAGATCAAGATTCAATAGCTACGATTCAAAGTGGCCTCATATAACCAATATGAGAGCGATCTCATTTAAACTTTTCCCATATATATATATATATATAGATAAGTTTACATGAGATCGTTCTCATATAAGGAGCATGAGGCCAATCTTTATTGCCGTTAGATTCCGATCGGAGGGTGGATATCAAATCAATGGGTAGGTGAGTGTGTCACATCAAGGAGTGGGTGAGATCATTATGGATATTTATAGCCGTCAGATCAAGATCCAACGACTATAATTCAAAGTGGCCTCATATAAGCAATATGAGAGCGATCTCATTTAAACTTTTCCCATATATATATATATATATATGAGATGAGTTTACATGAGATCGTTCTCATATAAGGAGTATGAGGCCAATCTTTATTGCCGTTAGATTCTGATCAGAGGGTGGATATCAAATCAGTGGGTAGGTGAGTGTGTCACATCAAAGAGTAGGTGAGATCATTATGGATATTTGTAGCCGTCAGATCAAGATCCAACGGCTATGATTCAAAGTGGCCTCATACAAGCAACATAAGAGCGATCTCATTTAAACTTTTCCCTATATATATATATATATATGGGAAAAGTTTAAATGAGATCGCTCTCATATTGCTTATATGAGGCCACTTTGAATCGTAGCCATTGGATCTTGATCTGACGGCTACAAATATCCATAATCATCTCACCCACTCCTTGATGTGACACACTCACCTACCCATTGATTTGATATCCACCCTCCGATCGGAATCTAACGGCAATAAAGATTGGCCTCATGCTCCTTATATGAGAACGATCTCATGTAAACTTATCTATAAGTTTACATGAGATCGTTCTCATATAAGGAGCATGAGGCCAATCTTTATTGCCATTAGATTCCGATCGGAGGGTGGATATCAAATCAATGGGTAGGTGAGTGTGTCACATCAAGGAGTAGGTGAGATGATTATGGATATTTGTAGCCGTCAGATCAAGATCCAACGACTAAGATTCAAAGTGGCCTCATATAAGCAATATGAGAGCGATCTCATATAAACTTTTCCCATATATATATATATATATATGGGAAAAGTTTATATGAGATCGCTCTCATATTGCTTATATGAGGCCACTTTGAATCTTAGTCGTTGGATCTTGATCTGACGACTACAAATATCCATAATGATCTCACCCACTCCTTGATGTGACACGCTCACCTACCCACTGATTTCATATCCACCCTCCGATCGGATCTAACGGTAATAAAAATTGGCCTCATGCTCCTTATATGAGAACGATCTCATGTAAACTCATCTCTCTCTCTCTCTCTCTCTCTCTCTCTATATATATATATATATATACGGGAAAAGTTTAAATGAGATCGTTCTCATATAGCTTATATGAGGCCACTTTAAATCATAGCTATTGGATCTTGATCTAACGGTTACAAATATCTATAATGATCTCTTACTTTTTGATGTGACACACTCACTTACCCACTGATTTGATATCCATCATCCGATCGGAATCCAACGGCTATAAAGATTGGCCTCATGCTCCTTATATGAGAATGATCTCATGTAAACCATTCTCTCTCTCTCTCTTTATATATATATATATATATATATAGGGATGAGTTTACATGAGATCGTTCTCATATAAGGAGCATGAGGCCAATCTTTATAGCCGTTAGATTTCGATCGGAGAGTGGATATCAAATCAGTGGGTAGGTGAGTGTGTCACATCAAGGAGTGGGTGAGATCATTATAGATATTTATAGCCGTCAGATCAAGATCCAACGGCTACGATTCAAAGTGGCCTCATATAAGCAATATGAGAGCGATCTCATTTAAACTTTTCCCATATATATATATATATATATGGGATCACACTCACCTACCCTCTGATTTGATATCCACCATCGGATCAGAATCTAATGGCCTAAAAGATTGGCCTCATGCTCCTTTTATATGAGAGCAATCTCATGTAAACTGTCCTCTATATATATATATATATATATATAGGGAAAAGTTTAAATGAGATCGCTCTCATATTGCTTATATGAGGCCACTTTGAATCGTAGCCGTTGGATCTTGATCTGACGGCTATAAATATCCATAAGGATCTCACCTACTCTTTGATGTGACACACTCACCTACCCACTAATTTGATATCCACCCTCCGATCGGAATCTAACGGCAATAAAGATTGGCCTCATGCTCCTTATATGAGAACGATCTCATGTAAACTCATCTCATATATATATATATATATATATATATATATATATATATATGAGAATGGTTTATACGAGATCGTTCTCGTATCGCTTATGTGAGAACGATTCTCTAAACCGTTGGATGACGATCTGAGCGCCGTTTTTAAAATCAATGTAACCATGGTCAACCTGCAAGCATATAAAGTACTCCAGAACCCTTCTCGCCCGAACCTGGACCTCTGTCGTTGGCCATCGGCCAGCTTGCGCTGGGAAACGACGGCATGCCTCTTCCGGGAACCGAAGCCTCGCCTCTGTCGGAATCCGACGGCTAGGATTCCGTCGCAAACTGACGTCTTGCCTCCGCCGGAGACCGACGGCCTGCCTCAGCCAATGACCATTGCGCCCTCTCCGCTAGTGATGTGGCCGCCTACTCTGTCAATTTCGGGCCGCTTTCGAAATGAATCTTCGGCCCGCCCTGATGGGTGAAATTGGACGCGTTGTGCGATCTCATGCCCGTTCTTCGATCGCCATGCCCGATCTTCGTCCGGTCACTCCCCTCGTCTTCTCTCAGCTGATTTGGGAGGCAACGAAAACATCTGCTCATTTCTGGGATAACAAAACAGCCAGCTTTGGTAAAAACGGTGACCATCTCGTTCATCTCTTTGACTCTCTCCTTTCAAAGCTCTTATTTTTGGCTTAGATTTGTGTGTTGGCTGATTTTTTTTACGGAAAGGGGAAGGGAAAACTTATGCCGACTGGGAAGGGGAAACTTATTGTTGTTCTTTTCTTTACTCAGATGAGATATATTCATTTGGTTTAGTCATTTTTTTCATCCTTTGACTGGTTACACTTTGAACTACTGGCTAGAAATGTGGAGCAGCAGCAAATTCCTTTTTAAATGCTCTAGAATAGGTTGATGGTCCTTCTGTTTCACTGCTGGAGATGTGTGGGAATATTTGTTGCCTCAAAAATTGAATGGATGCTCTTTTTTGGATTAGAACAGGATTTTAGACTGAAAATTTTGCATCTTTAGGGTGATTGGAGAAAAGATCCATCACAGCTTGCAAAACACTTTTGTTTATTATGAGGAGCCATTGGGTTTAAGACATGACTTCTATGAGACGTGTTTCTCTAAATAATTTTCCCCATCAACGTGCTTCTCTAAGTTGCAGTCAATCTGTCTAGCAATGTGTTGTCTAATATATAGTATGGTGGATCTTTAGCTCAATTTGGAAGAGTGCTCGAGAAATTGTGAACTCTATTCTCGAGAGGTGGTGGTTCAAATCCACCGAGATCTTAGTAATACATATGATATAAGAATAAAGTTTGATGAAAAGATTTTTATAAAAATTGTAGGTGGCTTTAAATTGCTTGTCTTTAAATTACATGGCTTTAAAGTACCAGGCTTTAAACTACTTATCTTTAATAGATCTTTCTTCAAGTTCTTACAACTTTTGAATCTCTCTGTTGTTAATTAGATTGGTACTTTTGGCTACCCTTATATGCTTCTGCATCAGCGTTGAACTTCCTGCGAATCACTTTTCCATAAAAAACTAATAACTAGATAGCCAAACTGGCCTTGTGGCTTGGAAGTTTTTTGTTCTTCAAGGTTTGGTGGAAGATTATGTGGAGGGAATTGGTGGGATTTGGTCTGCGGATCTGCATGAAAGAGTTATGAGAGAAAATGAGAAGTGGCTTTGTAGTGGTTTCCATGTTTCTTCAACTTAAATCCTTTTCAGTTTCAAGTGGTAAGCTGTTCTGATAGACTTCCTCTTTATGATGCATTTGCTATTGTATATCTCACTTATTGATCATGATGATTGATTGATTGTGATTAGAGATGACATTGTTGGTGGGTTTAAATTTGGGGCTTTGCGTTGTTTTCTTTCTATATGTCAAGGAGATCTGAATTCTGAAGGTCTGAAAGAAAAGGCTACTTCCAAAATTCAAACTACACAATCAGCACTATGAAGAAAAATGGCATGTTTACATACATATGAGCTGGTTTTCTGATATGTTGGTCCAATTGCTAAGATGTACTACATAAGAACAAAAAATAACCATCACTGTTATAATCAGCAAATTGACATGAAAGAGAGATTAAACATCAATGTACCATACGTAAGTCTAAAGTGAATCCCATTTGCAAGTACAAACTACAAACTACAGCAAAGGATTTCATATGAAAATTTCTGGTAGTGAAAATCTTCAAATGAAAGTAAGCACACGAGTTAGATGTTGTAAGCAGACTGAGTCCTTATATTCAAGATATCAAAGCTTCCCTTGTATACAATGGGTAGCCTACTCTCTAATTTACTTATTGTATTCCTTACTGTCTAGTACACATATGTTGTTGTAATTTGTAAACATGGTTATGATACTACCAAACCAACTCTCGTCAAAGCTCCTCCTTTTTTGAGGTGGGTAAAACCCACAGGGTAGCTTTGGTTATTAACAGATGTCAACCAAACCAAATCCACATGTTGAAGCCCATTCTTTTACATGGTGGTAACTATGTCAGCATCTCAGATCCACATCCACCTACATTTAAGGGCTCAAATGTTTGAACCATCAGAATTTTCATTTTCTGACACATTTGTAAGACTATTACCATAGTTAAATCATCACACAAAAAAAATCAACATAAAGCAGCAAAATAGAAAATTTCTCAAAAATTAGCATTATAACTAGTTTACACTATTGTAAGTAAAACATTTATAAACTTCCCTGCTTAATAGGATTGTCAGGGATCTCTATACAAAGCTCAAAGTATGATTTTATACACATAATTAAAAGAGAAAAGGAGACATACATGCCTAAATTATATTGCTTAATATAGAAAGCAGCCTTACAATAAATAATACTCAAGCTCTTGGTGGAGTTGAACCACCATCTTCTTAGGGAAAATGATATATCCAATTTCCTAAGCGCTCTACCCATTGAGCTAAAGAGCTATTGATAAATGTATGAAGGAACATGGTCCTTACATCATGCTGCAATAAAAATTGTCTCAGGCTGTTGAACAAGTCATTTTCAATCATCCTTCAATTATAGTTTCATTTCTTTCAGAAACAACTTTAGACTTGTCAATCTAGATAAAAAACAATACTTCCTCTGTTTCATATTAATAGTCCTATTTGGTATATAAGCCATCAGCTGAAATTCAAACATAAACTATGTCAAAATCAAATTGAAAGATGAACTATATCAAAATCACGTGCAACTATGTATGTCAATAGATAACGAGAATTCAGTACTCTTTGCAATTGTGCCACTTTCTTTTGTGACTTCCCCCAAACGTGGTTTTCTAAATGATCATATTACACCCCTGCATTAAAGAAAATGCGACTGTTTCTTCAAAACTCAAACACAGCTAGTTTACATTATTTTGACAAACATCTAATGTGCACAAAAAATGGAAAATGGAAAATGGAAAAACTAGCAGAATGCAGATAAACAGAGCAGCTTTCTATGCAACTTCAACACCCATATATGTTTATATGCTTCATATGTGTAGAAATGTTAGCTTCCAGAGAGAGATGGAGTATAAAGGAGCTGCCTTGTTCACAAATAGTGCTGAGAAATACCACCAAATCAAGCCCAAGTAGCGAACAGGGTCTTACCTGAGCGGATTCCCTTTGTTGAAAGCAATGAAAAGCATGTTACCTGGGTGGATTCCCTTTGTTGAAAGCTGGAATTGACAATCATGCTCAGAATGCATTGAAGAGGACAGGAAGACCACGTCCCTGCATTTCTTGGTGTGTTGTGTCTGATGATGCCGCCCACTTGGGTCGTCCCGTCGCTTGATGGGTACCTCCCTTAAGTCGTCTGTTCTTCGCCCTCAAGGACGGAAGAGGGGAGAGGGGAATGGGTCACGGGCAGAGAAGGACCGGAGGTCGCAGGCCATGAAGAGGTCGACACCGCCGCCGCCGCAAGCTCCGTCGATCTCGGCCACGACGGGTTTGCTGCAGCGCTCGATGGTGGAGACGGCGGGATGGAGGTGGAGGATCTGGCGGCGAAGATGCTCGCGGGGGAACGGGGGGGAGGAGGGGCCGGAGAGGGAGGCCATGGCGCGGGAGGACAGGATTGTGATGATGGAGGGAAATTAGGCTGAAAAGGAGGAGGGGCTTGGGTTATGCTTAACCTAAGTAGGGTGACGACCGTCGGATCAAATCCAACGGTTGTTACAAAACTTGATCTCATATAAGTTATATAAGAATGATCATAAATATATATATTTATTGCCGTTAGATTCTGATCGGAGGTTGGATATCAAATCAGTGGGTAGGTGAGTGTGTCACATCAAAGAGTGGGTGAGATATTATGGATATTTGTAGCCGTCAGATCAAGATCCAATGGCTACGATTCAAAGTGGCCTCATATAAGCAATATGAGAACGATCTCATATAAACTTTTCTCTATTAACTAATAGAACCTGCTAATAATAATTTTATAAAATCAGAGAATCAGCCATGTTTTGCAAGACCGTAATTAGGTAACTAAAAATAGCCACAACTTATGACAGCTACAATAAATGTTAAATGGCCAATTTTGGGACTGGAACAGCAGAGAGAATCAATATCAGAGATACACAACTGTTTGCCCACATCCTAATCACAACTTTAAGTGTGTCAAATCATCATAATAAGGTGGTGATGCAGAATGAGAAGTTAATAAGTATTATTTGAATATTTTTATTTATAATAAATATATTAAGGTTAGTTTAGTTGTTTTTGTCATGTTTGATTTTCTAAGTCTTTTCATGTAAATCAGGCTCTACTATATAAGGCCTGTGAGCTATTGTAATCGGGAGTTTTTAGAGAAGATGAATTGAAGAGTTATTCCCGTTCGTCTTCCAGGCCTTTGACCTTCACCTACTCAAGCTTCGGCTCCCCCTTGCTCGGCTACAACCCCCCTTTTTCTTCCTTTTACTCTTCTTTGTTGCTAATTTTTTATTAAGCATAGCCACTCCATCATTTGGTATCAGAGCTCAGCAAGTCCGCACGCCGTTGTTTCCTCTGCCACGTTCGTTCTCGTCATCATCAAAGGCATTTAAGAGGGACCAGACTTTGCTTCTTACAGTCCAGCTTCCAATTGCGACCAGAGGGGAAGAGAGTCTCCCAAGCCTTAACTCTGGCCGATCCTCCCATCGCCGGCCTCCTCCCCACAACCACTGATTGGCCGTCCTCTTCCCTTCCACTGATTCGAAGTCATTGAGTTGGGACGAAACTCTGCTTCTTCGAGCCAACCCAAAGCACCACCCCAGATCCTCAGAGCCCTTTCGTTGAAGACAGTTGCAACGGTCTGAGCCACGACAACTCGACTAGTGAGCAAAGCAGCCACCTTGCGGCCTCCGGCCGAAGAAGAAGAGCCTCCTCCGAGCCACGACGACTCGACCAGCGAGCAAAGCAGCCACCTTTAGCTCGCCGAAATCGAGATCGACATCGTTGGAAGTGGGGCCATACACCGTGGTCCTTTTCGTCACGCTCGAGCAGCCTTTGACGTCGGTCGTGGCTAATCCAGCCTGCCCCTGGCGCTTCTGTCTCTCCATCCGTCGCTTCTGTCAGACCAGTCAGGCACTTCTGCCTCCAGCGCTTCTGCCATTACCAGTAACATATGTCCTGCCGCTGGGCGTCGACAGCGACCCCTCTCAGCAACTCATGAAATTCCGGCGCATCCTAAAAAATCTTTCCTAAGCCGACGATACCGATTGGCTGGAAAAGATACTGTGCAGACTGTGAGATCCTGTCTAGGCTATGCCGTTGCGGTTCTGCAATTTTGCAATAGAAAGTTTGCTTCGAGATACAACCAGACTGGTACAACCACATTGAATCAGACTCACCACTAAGATTCCCGTCAGCAACCCTGACTTCAGTGATTGTCGTTAGGATTCACCAAAGTGTATTTACTTGGAAGAGTTTTTAAACAATGCACCATATGTTTGGTCCAGCAAATTAGCAATTTAAAATCCCATGAGGGGTAACACCAAAGTGTATTTACTTGGAAGAGTCTTTAAACAATGCACCATATGTTTTGTCAAGTAAATTAGCAATTTAAAATCCTAAGAGTTCTAAGTGACCCCTCTTCCAAATGGTAACCTCCCCCTCAGTTCAAGTGTAAGTTGCTGCTCATTTGAAATTATGTACCTCTATGAGATAAACATGAAGAATATAGGTGCCCAAAAAATGGAATTATATCTTGGTGGATTCGAACCACCATTTTCTCAAGATTAGCTACACATAATCTTGAGTGCTTTATCCATTTAAGCTAAAGATCCACAAAAAGGATTGAAATTATGAGAACAAGATATTTTAAAGTATACATGAACTAATCATAAAAAAAACTGCGTACAGCTGTATAGGATCCAGAACAAAAAAAATATGCGTACAGTTGTCTACTGAAACTTCTGAAGTTGATACCTTACATGTGTTCTTGCAATTTGCAGGTAATGCGAAATCACCACAAGAGCACAACCCATTTATGAAGTGATGGAATCTATTAGCATGTCTCAAGATAATCTCACGGTCAGTTAACTTGGCAATCAATTTAATTACCATATGCAATCGCCACAAACCCGAAGATTTTTCATAACACGATTGCTCCTTGGTCAGACACAGGAATTATTAAGATCAAATTTCATTCATAATCATGCAAGTCTATGGTCAAACACTAGATGAAAAATCATGAAATTGCATTAAGTATAGATAGAGAAATCATATCAACTATCGTTAATGAAACAATCAAGAGTAGCAATACAAGTCTAGGGCTTCATCTATGCATTGGATAAGAATTTAGCTAAACATAGAAATAAGGAAAGCAAAAGCCTGATTCGTCGGATTCATCGGCAGTTTTGTCTCGACAGCTCTGTCGTCTGTTTTCTCAGAACTCTCGACCTCTGCGGTACTGTAGCAGTGAACAGTACTCCCAAAATTAGGACAAAACTTCTCCTCTCCTCCTTCCTTTTTCCCACCAGCTCTACTTCGGTCTTTTTCTGGTTTTATAGGCAAATCGAAAGAGTCCTCCTCAACAAATTGGCCCATCGGGTATTGTGGTTGGATAGGTAAAATGCATACTTCATTAATATCGTTCCATGCACTACTATAGTTCTCATTTATATTATCTAACATGGACAAGACTTTATCTTCAAAGCTAGGATTCCATGTGGGTTGGGCATATTGGGGTTGGGGCAGTGGTGGTGGTGGAATAGGGCTTGACATACCTTGTAAGGGTGGACTAGTGGTGTCACGCCCCGATTTCCAAAACCCCAATAATACGCAGAAGTGATATCCCAACACTAGTCGATAGGGTAGGAAATCGGGATGGACCGAATACTCGAATAACCACATCCCCATTTACAATCATGGGTTTCATCGGATTGTTTGACTTAAATAACATTCATTGTACCCGAACTTTAAATAACAAAGCTGAAATACTGATAGTTTAAATTATTACAGAAAATAAATAATCTCCAATTAACAAGTTAATAAAAAGTCAGGTACATAGGCCATAAGTAACAAAGTTCAACTACTAAAACACTGAAATAAAAAAAAATCTTCATCGCCAACTCTGCAGCTATCCTCCGCTTCCACCTATTCAGCATCATTCTTTCTTAATTCCTGCATTGAAGGATGCATGAGTATTTCGAACGAAATACCCAGTAGGATACCAAAAACCCCACTGATGAAGGAATAACAAATTCCAAAGGAAAAGAAGATTGAATATCAAAAGTACTAAGAAATTAAGGAATCAATAATTAGGTTTCGGAATATCAGTAAACCATGCTATCATCAACACCGGAAAACTCATCTATACCGGTAGAATCAACACTAGGGATGCTGGCCCCATCGGTGCTTACGGACACAATGGGCGGAGACTGCAGACCTTCCGTAATGTCAGACAGTCTAAGCGCACGCGTTGCCGTCATCGGCTGAAGTACAGAGGTTCATAAAATCTGAGATCATAGAGGATCTTGCAATGGCTCTGGAGCATACTAGGATTTCCACTCGAAGAGTTCTATCAATGACTCTTGTGGACTAAACATAACTGTACAACAACAGAGGTTGTATGGAAAATAATTGAAGGTTTCACCTTGAGAATAAACTCTTATAGGAGTGCCAACGAGATGTCAATATCTCGAGGCAACCAAGCAATAGGGACCCAAGTGTCCGAACTTGTCATCATCACATGCTCACTAAAGGAGTAGTTGTAGTGCTCGTCTCCCCAAGCTTCACCCAAGTCGTTGGGGTTAAAAAATGGTAACTTTACTCATGTAAGATCTTCGATATGCAAGGCCCAAGGTAAGAATTCTATATACTGAAAGTAAACTTCAGAGTTTATGATGAAAACAAATAACTAGAGTTTTGAGTAAAACCCTAATTAAGGATTTCAATGCCGATCATTACGGTGAACCGCAAACTAAAAGGAGATGACCCTAAGGTTAGGACTCGAACCCCTGCTCTCTCTTGTAGGGAAATTGTACTACTATAATAGTCTGTAATTCTTGCCATTTTCGAATTTCCTCATATTTTACTTTAGTTATTAACTCAATTAATCCCGTGATAACAATACTAGTGATTTACCTTTAATTCCTTGCACTGCCCTATGCACAATAGTACAACTTCGGCTCGGGCTACAACTTTTACTGAATGAATCTTTATCTGTAATTTTTACTCTGGGTTTTCTGATGAGTCTATTTTACATCCCAATAGAGAATGCATTTTTCTGAATTTTATAGAATTAGTTATGTACTGTTCAATACTGGCTGCCTGTGTAGGAAATTCCAGGCCGAGGCTTAATTAGGTCCTTAGTTTGCTCTCTATTATGTTAATTAATCACATCTACTAATCACTCATGATATTACTAATTATCTCTCTATCCCACCTAGGCATGATATCTGTATAGATTAACAGCATGTGATTTTTCAATATTTAATTTAGTTTTATCACTTCTATAAATTGTTTTTACATCTAATCATAATTAGCCATTTATCTAATAATTAAGATCATAAATATGGGACAAATAAAAGACACTAACAACAAAAAAAGAAGTGACCTTAACCTCTGGTCAGAGAGATCTCGACTTGTATTTTATAATATTTTAGACATTCAATCCTTTGTCTTCTTAATTCTCATAAATCATTACCCGATCTAATGATTAATACAATTTAAACCACAAGGAATGACTGGAAAGTAAGACCATAATCTTTGGACAGCACGAGGTCAGATCCATTGAGAAACAAACGAGCCAATTACATGCTGACTATGGAATAATGAATTCATATCTAAACCTTTGCATATCAAAATACGCATTTAAGCATTCAAACGGATCATGCATATACCGGACATAAATAAAGATTTGACCTTTTTCGATTCACAAGCATCATCCTCATACACAAATGAACAACAAACATAAACATGTATGAAATATCATCAGGACATGCTATTCAAGCAAAGGAAATTGGGTAAAAACGCATCCTACCTGATTTGAAGAGAATCGATACGTTATGCGTGTAAATCGGTTCTTCGGGTAGACTACGCTTCCCTTCTCCACGAAACCACTCCACAAACCACCGGAGAGCTCCTTGGACGTGGTGTGCAAGGCTGCACACTGCTGCTCCTCTGCTGGCACGCCTCCCAACGTCTCAAAAGATAATGCCAATCCTCCCTAATGCATGGTTAAGTAGTTGATCCAATTCAATATCAACCGTTGATCTTTCTCCCATCTAATGGTCAAGACTCGATCCTCCAATGAGATATTCCAGCCAGGGATCTCATACCCCAGATCGTGCCCCTTAATTAGCTCTTATTTCAGTTGCAAATCTCTTGATTAAAGGGAATTAACTCAATCCCTTTAGTTTACCTAATTAAGACCTTATACAAATTCCAATTACCACGATTTGACATCCTTGATATAGGGCACCATTGCTTGATTGGAATATGACATCAACATCTTCTATAAATTCACCTTGAATGCCAATCAATAATCTCCATAATTTTCCCAATTTTAGTTAATTAAATCTTTAAGTATAATTAAAATATATTAATTACAAAATAGGGGTTTGCAATACAAATTGCTCCCCACGGTTTGGTCCTCCAAGTCGTGGGCCCAAGGGGTAGACCACGTCATCCATGAAAATGATGCACCAAGCGTAGAGTCCACGTGGCTCTAGCTCTTGGTCCTCCTGCGTCTTGGAACAAGGTTCTCAGATGAACGATTCTAATGACTCGCGTACGCGATGAGCCGCTCCACCATGCACGAGTCCTGTACCTGGCAACACGTTCATCGCGGCTCCACCACAAGTGTAATCACACGTGTGGCCAGCTCTGATCCGGCACTCAAGTGGCCCTGGCGTCAGGTGCATCCAGCCCCTGGCATCAGACGGGTCTCAGCGCCAGGTCTAGACCTCGCGCTCGGGGAACCTGCCTAATCTGGTTAACCCACCATTGACCAACAAGCATCAAAATAGAACTCCACATACCAAATTGATATACCGGACCAAAAATCACAACAGGTATGAAAACTTTCTTATTTTAGACTAGTTTCCTAAAATAGCAGTTTTCTGCATACCGATTTTTCGGGTAGTACAAAGTGGTTGGGTCAAACATGGCCCTTTTGTTGAGAGTGTGCCAAGAAAAATTAGATTGTTCCTCCCACATATGAGGACCTTGGGCACCATTTGCGTGATCGCATACGAATTCCTAGTACTCATGGGCCGAAGGGCACTCCACTAGGGTATGGGTGGGACTTAAGCAAATGACACATGCTTCCAAAATAAAAGGGGTCATGGGTTGTAGGGACAATCAATTGGTGCCGTTGCCGGGGACTTGGTGACAGTTTGATTTAATTCTAATTAGGTCAGATTTTTCTTTGTAGGATTTTAATATTTAGTTTTCTTTTCTTATAGGAGTCGGATTGAGAGGCAAAAAAAATACGTGGAGTTCTCGCCAACATGGAAGGGCCATCCCTTCCCATTGTTTGCAGTCTTTTACCTCTCTTTTAATTCAATTTGGGTGTTGCGTATTTTTCCTTTATTTTTGTGACAGCATGCTATGCTAGTTGTGGATAGCTAGGATTGCTAGTTGTCGATATCTAGGACTGCTGATTGTTAATTGTGGATATCTAAGGTTGTTTTTGTGTTTGTGGATGTGTGATGACATGGTTATGGTGTTGATGATTGCATGGTGAAAAAAAAATGGCTTCACCTTCCTATGGATTTAGCCACGAGAACCCACATATGTACTTTAATGATTATTATTCCTCACACACACCTACTTCCCCTCCCTTTGAAGTGCCCTTCCACCCATGTCGCTTATATCTTGATACTTATAACCATGGGTGGGAGAATCAATCCAACTTTGGGAGTAGCATATCTTGATTTTTAACTTTTTTTACTCGAAATCGCACGAGACTACGTATAGGCTAGTGGAAACGAGGTCGAACCCAACCCAAGGGACTTGATTGATTTAACGAATTCTAATGAAGAAATTGAATTTGTCACGACTTAAAGAACTAAAGAAATAAACTTTAATAAGAAATCAAATTAATGAGAATATCAAGGCAACGAATCCACCTCTAAACATGAAATTACTACTCTCAATTAGTATTTCCATAAATTGATATGACACGATAACTCGTGTTCTTGGTCGGACACACAAATTATCAATGAATGCACTACACGTTCTTGGTCAGACACGAAAAGTTCATTCATTATAATTAATGTAGCTAATTCTATCCTTGGTCGGGCATAGAATTAACACGATCCTACTCCTTGGTCAGACACGAGAATTATTAAGATCAAATTTCATTCATAATCATACAAGTCTATGGTCAAACACTAGATGAAAAATCATGAAATTGCATTAAGTATAGACAGAGAAATCATATCAACTATCGTTAATGAAACAATCAAGAGTAGGGCTTCATCTACGCCTTGGATAAGAATTTAGCTAAACATAGAAATAAGGAAAGGAAAACTCTGATTCGTCGGATTCATCGGCAATTCTGTCTCAACAGCTCTGTTGTCTATTTTCCCAAAACTCTCGACCTCTGCGGTATTGTAACAGTGAACAATACTCCCAAAATTAGAACAAATCTTCTCCTCTCCTCCTTCCTTTTTCCCACCAGCTCTGCTTCGGTCTTTTTCTGTTTTTATAGGCAAATCGAAAGAGTCCTCCTCAACCAAGTCTTTCTGACTTTGGGATTACCCCAAATTGAAATCCAACACCCAATTTCAGCTTGAACATACCTCTGAGCTTCCCAAGTGGAACACGCGTCTATCGAGCCGAGAGTCCTCGCCACGCCATCAAGCTTCTCTCAATTTCCTGCTCGAACACGCCATCTCCGAATCGAGCATCTGCCGTTCTGTGATCGTGACCCCGAACCCATCGCCGACAGCCTTCACAGACCGCCATGAGCGTCGCCATCGCTCGAGCACTCGACCATCTTCTCCACTATTCAGCTTCGCCGTCGTCATTTTCGCCTGCTTCACCGCTATGACCAGCGTCGTCGATCATCTGCCTGTGGCCCATCACCACCCATCGCTCGAGCAGAGAGCTCGAGCTCTGCTCTTTGCGACTGTAACAGACACCTGAGCTTTAGCTCGGGTTGTCTTTTTTTTTTTCAAACCGAACTGACCCTGAACCGCTGAACTGGTTCAAGTCTATTTCCCTTTTCCTTGTGCTAAAACATGTTGTAGCAATCTCCACCGTCGGATCTAATCTTTTCACAGAAACTGTTTGATGCGCATTCACTTTTGGCGATCTGCATTTGGAACTCTTAAACCTACATAAATAAAGTTAAATATAACTTAGACGCATCATAAAATGTAAATTTATAAACGTGTATATTTTGTATATATCAGTATGCTCTTCAATTACTTCAGCATTTTGGTCTATCAGGAATCAAGCCCGTCAAAAGCCCGCTTATGGTCGGCCTTCACTTTCGGTCCATGGTGGGCTCCTTGCAATACCTTAAACTAAGTCGGCCTGACTTGGCTTTTGCTATTAGCCACGTTTGTCAATTTATGCACAAGCCCATAGAGGCCCATCTAGAAGTGGTGAAGCGTATCTTTTGCTATGTTAAGGGACTTTGACATTTGGGCTTTCATTTCACCACGTACAACCTGACTTTGTCTTTATTGGCTTTTTCTGATGCAGGGGTTGGCTGCCCTGACAGTAGGTCTAGGAAAAACCTACCCGACCCGACCATAAAATTACCCGACCCAATTTTACCCTATTTAAAATAGGGTCGGGTAGGGTAATTACCCGAATTACCCGCACAACCCGACCCGAACCTGATGTACCTATTATAAAATATTATAATATACATTTAATATTGAATAATCTAATTTTTAAAGATAATTTTATTTCTAAATCACCAAAAACCTTATATTAACCTTATCTATATAAAAATTTAGTCAAATAAAGGTCAATTTTGACTTTTTAAATACTAGATTAGCAAATAAAAGAACTTATTATTTTTTTTAAAAAAGTAGGGTCAGGTCATTATTCGGCCCAACCCGACCGAAGTAGGGTTAGGGTCGGCCATTCTCGACCCTACTCATGTTACCCGACCCTATTTATGTAGGGTAAAGGCAACCCGACCCTATTTTACCCAACCAAACCCGATTCCCAGCACTACGTGACAGTCAATGATCCACTACTGGTTATGCTATCTTTCTTGGGGCCAACATGATCTCTTAGGGAGCTAAGAAGCAGTCCATTGTCTCGTTTGAGCTGTCAGGTTGAATAGCATGCTCTAGCCTCCACTACTGTTGAGCTTATTTGGTTTTTGCATCTACTATGGTGGTTGCGTGTTTCTTTGACATATCCTCCTGTGCTCTATTATGATAACGTTAGTGCTCTTTACGTGTCTCGCAACCCGATATTTCACAGCCGCAACAAGCATAATTATATTGATCTTCATTTTATTCGGGAGTATGTTCTCAACGGCACTATTTGACTTGCTTATTTTCTGAGTACCCACCAGCTTGCATATGTTTTTACCAAATCTCTTCCTAATCCTCGTTTTCTCGCTTTGCGTGACAAGCTCATGGTTCGGGACATCCCTCCATGAGCTTGCGAGGGGATGTGAGAGCTATATCTTGAATATGCCAACTATTGAGCGCCAAGAATGGACACCAAGATATTTAGTCAAACATTTTGAAGATATTTTAGTTAATATGTAAAGTAAGATAGAATATTTTTTATAGTTAATATGTGTAAAGCAAGATAGAATATTTTTATATATAGTTTATTTCCTTGTAAAGAGGGCCACGATCCCTATGATTGTGCTATGTAAAATTATATATTCAATAAATGAAAGGAAAACACTAAGGTTACAGCTATTAATCAAAGCATAAAAAATAATTTATATGCATTTTAAACCATTATTTGTCACAATGCTAAAGAGTGGAAAACATAATCAATCAATCCTAAAGAAAAACATTAGTATTATTCGACTACTTATTGGGCTACGTGAAACCCCGTTTGTGGGTTGGACCTCCTGTTGGGCGGGGCCTATATTCAAGCACGCTGCTTAGCATACCAATATGAGCAGATGCCACAGACATTTAATTCCTAGGGAGTGACCCCATAGATACGATGTAAACCTGCAAAATAGAGAAAAGAACAAAATTTGCTTAACGCTAGACTCATAAAATCAAATTTATCCATCTTAGTTACATACTAAAGATTGTATAAGATCAAGAAGTGGATTGCCTTCCTGTCTTCATTGGCAGAGCAAATGTTGATTGATAGAAGAGGCTGACTGATGAAAAGAACAAGAAGAAGCAGGCCGAGAGGAATGTTGGTGGTTGCCATGAGACTAGTACTAAACTAAATATCATGGCCAACTTCTGCTATTTATACGCAAAAGGCAGAGATCCTCACATGGTTTGTTTTTGTGCATGCAAGGAATTGAAATCGTACCCATTGAAGATTTATTTTTGATAACTCACCCATTGAAGATTTATTTCTGATAACTCACCCATTGAAGATTGTGGATTCCTTAATTTTATTATTTGGTCGTGGTTTCCTTGTTGCTACTACTATGGATAACTGATAGTGGGCGAGTGGTACTGCTGGACGTTGGAGTACATTTTCATGAATTGCAATTTTATCATTAAAGCAACTACTCACCATGAACTGCTCTATTGTATCAAAAGAAAGAAAAACACATGAATTGCTGTTGTATGTATCTGATCGCTATTATCATTTGTTTATTGAACCGTACACGGCCACTACTTTTCGACAATTCTATGGTACCCAGCCATTTAACTGCTATTGTTGTTCGAGCTTTCCTGTGCTTCAGCTTAGTAGAGGCTGAAGAAAAATATAAAATTTGATCAGGACGAGAAAGAAGAAGACACTTTGAAATTCCAGCCACATGTGCTGATGTGCAGTCCATGATTTCTCAAGCCTTTCTCTGAGACCCGTTGTTGACACTAAAAAGTAGCTGGGAAAAGCAACCCAACCTGCTTACCCAACTCCAAAAGAGCGGCAAATAACATAACAAAAATAATTTCAGACTGATTTTCTTCCACCACCGTACGTAGAAGGTCAACCAGAAACATCAAAACTTACACCACCAAAAACAAAGAAACCAACGTTGAAGAAACATAATTGCCCGGCAAGGTGGGAGGAGGCCAGGGACCGACAAGTGGACAACTCCAGGTGTAGGGAGGTCAGTAGGTATGGAGAGAGGTGCAATGGAGGCGCAAGGAGATTTAAAAATTGTCAAAAATAACATTAAAATTAATTTTACTTACAATCTATATGAAGTTATCATAATTTGAAAAAAATTATCAATCTAGCTTCTAAATAGTTGAAGTTAGATTGACTGGAGTAAGCCGTGAAATGAATGGGGTAGATGAATTTGTCCGCATCCGTTACTGCCCATTAGGCTGGACAAAAATGGTGTGTTCTCGGGCGACGTCTGTTCCGTGTTTGTTATGGACAAAGAAAATATGTCCAAGCGGACGTAGACACAGACGGACAAATGGACAGTGGGAGTATCCCTTCGACTCCTCCCTATCAAAAGTACCTGTCTGGATTAGAAAACTAAAATGACCTGATTTTAGCTCATTTCGGTTTTTCCAATGCAGACAGGTACTGTTGAATGGATGGAGTATTGGTTAATTTCGGGCGCCTAACTTTTTCGATTTCAAAATAAAAAAAGTAGATGTAATAAATGACCCTTTTTCTTTGCGGAACTGCTGTGTCAACGACGGCAAAGGGAGAATTTCAAATTGAGAGAGGAAGATCAAGCAAAAACCCACAAAATGGTCTGTTTTCTCACCCTCTTTTTCCTGCTTCTCATTGCTCTTTTTCTTGAAAAATGGTGACTAATATGCTTATTTGATTTGCTGTTTCTCATCGCTTTTTAAATCTGTTGTGGGTGTCAATCAAATGATGGATTTCTTTTTCTTTTTCATACTTACATTTCCTGACTCTTGTTGGAGTTTCAGTTGTTGCGTTTGATTTGGTTGCGCTTCAAATAAAATTGGTTGGGTCTGTAATGAATAACATTAGAAAATTGGTTGGGTCTATATTAGAGATTATATTATATCCTTGTATAATGTAGTCTCTCTGCCTATGTTGATCATATTAATGGTGGCTCATACAGGTGTTTTGGAGCCCCATTACATGTCAAAGTTTTATTTTTGGTACGAAAATGCGAGTCTTTGATCAATTATGTGTATCTTCTCATTAGTTCTTAGCCAAGCTTTGATTTTTATTGTTTTGGGTGCTTGCTACACAATTTTGTTAAAAAGGGCATGGGAATTGGAAATGTCATCACTTTTTGTATGAAAATGGTGGCTCATATGCTCATTTTATTTGCTGTTTCTCATTGCTTATTAAATCTTTTTGTGGGTGTCAATGAATGATGGATTTATTTTTCTTTTTCATACTTACATTTTCTGACTCTTTTTTTATTTTCAGTTGTTGGGTTTCATTTGTTTGCTTCAAAATGAGATTGCTTGGGTCTGTAATGACTAACATTAACATATCTTTCCCATGTTAGAGATAATATTACACATTGTAATATGTAGTGTCTGTCTATGTTGATCATATTATCTCTGTCTATGTTGATCATATTAATGGTGGCGCAGACCGGTATTTTTAAGCGCCATTACATGTGAAAGTTTTATTTTTTGTATGAAAATGCGAGCCCTTGATCCATTATGTGAATCTTCTCATTATTTATTAGTCAAGTTTTGATCTTTTATTGTTATATTGGTTGCTTGCTACATAATTTTGTCAAAAAGGGCATGGAAATTGGGAATGTCATCACTTTTTTATATGCTGTGTTAGGGCGTTAACGGTTTGTAATTTTTCCAAGGCATTGTCTTTCCACACTTGCAACTTATTTGCACAACATAATTCTGGGGTTTTTGTTATGTTGTGAACTTAGTATCAACTTCAGTGTCTGTTTTACACTTCTCTCCCTTCTGAAGAATTTTATTTGGTGCCTCATGTCATTAAAGTCATTGAGGATGTTGCTTTATCTGTCCATGTACTAGTTGTGATCTCAGTTTGGCAACGATTATGGGGAATGACTTAATAAGTTAAACTTGAAAATTTGTCCTCTTTTTTGAAGTTCTAAAACATAGTATTTTCTGATGATGTTAAAATTACAGAAAGAGAAGACCATGGACAAAAAATAGGATACATTGTAGTTTCTAATGTGTGCTCTTCAATTCAGAAAAATTATAGACCTTTTATCTGAATGATAGGTTTAAGTAGTGGTTTAAATTACATGAACGTGTCTAGTTTACAAAGTAAATTGATGTTATCTTCTTTGATTTGCATATCGTCATAAATTGCTGTAGTTATACGTATTTATCTTGCTAAATTTGTCAATAGTTACTGTTCTGTGAAAGTGTGTGATATAATTGTCTTATCAACTGGTAGGAGCAGTGTTAATTCATAATAGAGCTTTAAGAAAGCTTAAATTGCATCTTTGGCATTGGTATAATTATGTTTTACATGGTATTGGCTGTAGTTGTATCATGCCCATGCGCGAAGTGAGTGAGAGTGCAGTGTGCTTGAAAAAAATCATCTTTCTTTCTTTTAACGTCTCCTTCAGGCATTGGTATAATTATGTTTTACATGGTATTGGCTGTAGTTGTATCATGCCCATGCGCGAAGTGAGTGAGAGTGCAGTGTGCTTGAAAAAAATCATCTTTCTTTCTTTTAACGTCTCCTTCAAAAAAAAAAATTTGTAAGTAATGGGTTTCAACGAGTATCTGCATAGTATGTTGTGATGGTGATTTTAGGCAACACATGCCAAGGTTTACACATTGTGTTATACTGAGTTTCTTTCTACTTTCTGAATTCTTCTAAGGCGCAATCTGTTGGTGGGTTGGATGAGCATGGACCTGAGAACTCAAATCAGAACACTTCTGACATGACTGCATTTGTAAGCATACCTGTTGCTTATCACTTGAAATTGGTCTTAGGAAACATAATTGTGTATTAAAAGCCCAGAATGTCGCAATTGTATCTATTAAATCAAATGCTGGTCTTTGGTTGGTTTTAATAAGTGCATGATGTGACTTTATTATATTTTTACAGGTGCAGAATCTCCTTCAGCAAATGGTGAGCTACGGTTTCCTATACTTTATAGAACCATTTCAATTGTTTATTTTGTACCTTATCTTTCTTTCTCTGTTTGCAGCAATCAAGATTTCAAGTAATGTCGGATAACATTGTTGCAAAAAATATCCTTTTTATGCAGTTTATTTCACTTTAGAGCAAGTAATTTATGAAAGCTATGCATATAACTCTATATAGAAGCATGTCAGTCTATTGGATTAGAGTTGTCGTCATCTTAACTGCTACGAACTTGATTATATGGGAAGCCGAATTGATGATTTGGAGAAGAGCATTAATGACCTTAACGCTGAGGTAGGTGCAGAAGGCCTGCCTTCCTCCTTGACGCCTGGCGAAGCGAAGACTGAGGAACCAGCTAGTGGATCGGCTTGAAGCCCTGGTTCACTTAATTGCCTATGCATGTTGTGGTTTTAACATCTCTTACAAGGTCTACTGTCCTGAATTTTATTGTATTTCTAGTTGATGTGTGCACTTAAGGGCTCTTCTTGGGCTTATAGACCTCCCAGAACTTCATCACATTGATTTTGTACCAGAGGGTCACCTCTGGACTCTTTCATGACTCTTCCTTATTTCTTTTGACTGAATTCTTTTTTTTTTTAAAATGGAACTGCCCCCCCCAAAGGGGCGGTAAAAAATATTAAAACTACCTGAGGAAAAGCCCTCCCGGACACATCATCAAATAAAGAGAAGAGATCCATTGATGCGAATATTTCCAAAATTTAGAGTAGGATTTGATCGCAAAATTAGCCAAGTGATCAGCCACACAATTGGCTTCTTTGTAGCAATTTGTAATACGAATGGCTATAATGGTGTGCAGCAATGAACGAATCAGCCGAAATATGCCAACCGTTAATGAGTGTCCTTGAAGGTGAACTTGGGTAAGCTGGAGGTGAATGGCCATTTGAACGGCCTGCAGACAGGCCCTAGCTTCAGTGAGCACAGCAGAGCCAAAGGGAACCACTGATGCAATACCGTGACCCCAGTGGCCATTCGAATTTCTTTCCTCACCACAGTAGTATTGAATCACTTCATAATCTACAAAGACACATTCTACAACAAGATAATTGATGTAGGATTTGCATTGATTAAAATCTTATTTAGATGTGTTTGGATCATGGTTCGCCGTCTTGAATTTAGGTCTCATCTTGGTGAGCTAAAGAGATGAGTTTTCTGGAAGAGATCTTGATGAGACAATGTAAAACAATTTCGGTTGACTTTGATCGTAGAAAAATTGTCAATGCATGTATTTCACAATCTAATTGTATGTATATACACTAATACTAATTAATTTTATTGTTACAAATTTATAAATGAACAAAAATGAGGAAATGGTATAAAGGCCAAAAAAAAGCAATTCACCTAGATGTGAATCTAGGAAATAAGGACAGTTTATCCAAACATCTAAAATCTGATATTTGGGAAATTAGAATTATTTCTTGTGTCGGTTTTGATTCAATTAATAAAATTGAAAGTTATTGGACTGCTCCTCGTTTGTCACGGGTGCCTTCTGGCACCCAAACAGCCAAGGAGACAGCCCGAAAACTCTTACGGAGGTCCATAAGAAAGCTTTCCGTCAAGGAGAACTAGAGAACAAAAGCGTTCTCGCAGCCCCAACACAACCTCACTACCTGTCACTGCCTTGTGCCTTGGGGATCTCGCCTCATCTCGGTGATCTTAGGGTGTATCTTAGCGAGACAGTGTAAAATCGAGTTTACATGATCTCGATTCTCGGCAAAGCTTATGAGATCGAGATCTCAACGAGACGGCGAACCATGCCTGTGACTGCCTGTGCCTCAGGGATCTTGCCTCGTCTTGGTGATCTCGGGCTGTATCTCGGCAAGACAATGTAAAACTGAGTTTACATGATCTCAGATTCTCGGCAAAACTTGATAGTACCTCGGGATCTCACCTCTTCTTGGTGTGTATCTCGGCGAGACAGCGTAATACCGAGTTTACATGATCTTGATTCTTAGCAAAGATCCCGCCAAGATAGCAAACCATGTTTTGGGTAACGATAACAATAAGCTTCTAAAACTTATATCGTTCTAGCTATAACCTTTGCCCCTCTCTTACCGTCAGTGGTGTATTTAACAAGAATTACTTGCTTTAGGTGGTTTTACATGTTTTGAATGGATAGTTAAGGCCTTCAGCAAAAAAAAACCCAAAAAAGGGTCTAAGCAATTGTTGGTAAGTGTGGCAGTTGATAAAATGGAATGGTTGCACATTATGCAATGAATTAGCATTATTCCAGCAAAGGCACATATTACGCATTTTCCGCTTCCTTTTTTAAAAAGCTATGACAATAGGCAAGCCACCCCCAAAAAAAACAAACCCTATTCCAGTTCATTCCCTCTTTCAACTTATTTTCCACTTCTTTTTAGAAGGCTAAGGGGCCGTTTGGGGCGTGAAAAATCAGCACCATCCAGCTGAAAAAATCCAGCTGGTTAGGATTATTGGGTTATCCCAAAAATTCACCTGGTTTAGGTGAATTTTTGGGAGTGGATGAAACTGATTTTTCACGCCCCAAACGGCCCTAAGTCAGCCTTTTTACTTCAGAGTCTCTGTCCATCACTCAAGATAGAATATACTCCCTCCATCCGGAATTATTATTAACATAAGATTTTCTAAAATGAACATAAATTAATTCATTTTAAAAAACCTTATGCGAGTAATATTTCCAGACGGAGGGAGTATACTATTAATCCACAATGTAAGAAGGAACTATTGCTTGGAGATAGAAGCAGGCCTTTGGGAGTCAACAATCATACAGAATCGACAATCTCTCATAAGGCGGAGACAGCTTTGTTGGACAAGAGTAAAGCACAGCTAATGGTTTATTGTTTGTCCTTGAACTCATACCACCGCACTTCTGCTTTGTTCTACAAAGCATGCATCCACCAGAAGAATTTTACATCCTCCCTCGAATACTCTGCCAATAGAGTGCAGCATGTCATCTCAAATGACAAACATTTAATTCTTTTAGGGTGCGTTTGGCAAACGTGATTTACCCCATGTGATTTATGCAATCAAGGGATTTCTAGAAATCCCACAATTGGCAACCCATTTTTTGGACAAGATTTTGTTTTGCCCCAAATCGCACCCAAAATCCCATGATTGTTGTTACAACGGAAAACTGGATCATACCAAATCACAGGGTCGGACCCTGTCATTCTTAGAATCTCACTTTGATTGGGTTGTTGCTTTTCCCTACTCCTCATCGTCCTTTGCAAACACTCTCTCATCGCTCAAGTTGCTCCTCTCCTTCACTTCAAATAGGCAAATTCTTCTCACAGATCTCCCTCTCCTCCAACCAGGTGCATCCTGTTTTTCGTGCTTCATTTTGAACAAAGGTTACTACTTTCTCCATGTTCATGGGTTCTGTATCTGTTTATGCAATCTAATCTATTGTTCCTGCTGTTTGGCGGTTGGCTGGATCAGTAGCATCTTATGTGCTGACTCTTGTGTACTTTCTCTTCAGCCCAGTAACCAGGAAGCCACCACTACACCTCTCCAGTTAAGAGCCGAAACTCATTAATAGTTGTGCAGCCTCTTTCATTGTTTGAAGGCTTTATTGATTGGTGTCTCACACCCCTAGCATTAGGAAATTACCTGCTTTCCTACCCTACATGCTTTATTTGCTAGACACTTTTCTAGCCTCTATCATAACAGATGAATTGGTTTCAGTTTTATGTTGTGGGTGCTTGCTTGAAGTATTTGCTGGGTCTCATTTGCGTTAATTTTCAGAAGTGTAGTCTCCTGGGCTAGGAACTTTGCACATCACTTGCTTGACACACCCTGTTGCATGATCTTGCGTTGTGGTTTAATAATATCTGGTAGTGATTCCCATTCGGTCATGTATCCCATACATAGAGTAAGACGTTTATAATGAAAATATATGTTTTGTATCATTGAATCTTTTGACTAGATGCTATGACTGGAGTACAAAATTTGGTGCTATGGATGAATATATGTTTTATATTCGTATAATGGAAGTTGATTAGAGTTTAAAATTGGCTCTCTGACTAATTTTCTGTTTGGAAATGCATTTTTGTTCCTTGTTATTAATAAACTTATTGCTGAGAGTAGTTTGGCATATTTATTGCAGTTTCTTTTCCGTGATTGCTAATTAATGCAGAGGTTATGCTGTAGCCATGAACCACCAGATTTGGGCTGTGATGTGCATGTTTAAAAAGGATACTCTGTTTCGATCTAGTGGGACTTTGTTTATTAGAAACTGCAAATTCGGCAATTTCCAATAGTAAAGAGAAGAAGTCTGGTCATATAGAAAATGAAATACTTGAATCTGTTGTTAAGTGTAGCCATCATCTTCAGATATATGAATTACTTTCAAATATCCCAGGGCTCATTTCGCATCAAATAATGGAGGCACATCGAAGGCTACAATTGGAAAATGATCCTTCATTAATTGAAATGCTCTCTAGTTTCACCAATGACTCAAAGTTAGCTTGGATTGAGGATCTCCTCAATCGCCCACCTCCCAATCTTAGTTTATATGTTTAATTGTTTTTTGACCTTTCTATGTTAAATCTTTGAGGGTTAAATTTTTTTATGCATAATAATCAAACTACGTGGTTGGAAGAACTTATTTCTCCATTATTAATTAGAAGGTGCAAAATATGCAAAAAAATACTCTTTTTTTTTTGCATTATACGAAGAATCAAATCACCATTGAATTCCAGGTTCCCAAACGATGGTGTGATTTTCTAAATCTCACTGTTGCCAAACACTGGATTTCTAAAATACAAATCTCATGTGCCTGTCATTCAAATTGAATCACACCTCTAAATCCAAATCATGTTTGCCAAACGCACCCTTAAATCATTTCATATTCAATTGGTGGAGTATTTAAAGGAGGATGTAACTAAAAGATGTAAAACTTTTTCGCATCCACAAGTAACGCATCCAATGCGCCCCTTTATAGTGGTCATAATACCAACACTTCACGCCTGATGTAAGGCCCCTCTCCGAGGAACAGGATGGTTGGTTCATCATCAACCTGCATTGCCATGCCCAGTGCAGCAACAGAAACACATATCATGGTTTTTCTTTGTAACATTCAAATAACCAAGCGAGGGATGGTCTAGTTAGTAAAAAGATTTTGCAGTGTTATACGTATAGCCATCAGAAAGGGGACTTTCTTCACGGAAACTTGAAAGCGAGCAAGTTCTCAAAGCCCTTGCGCAAACTGCCCAAAAATCATTTGGCACAAATTTTCCATTTATGACTCCGAAAGAGACTAACTAAATTGATATTCTTTCTTTGTTCTTGTGGTCTTACAATTTGTTTCTTTCTTTCCTTAAAAAGAATCGTATCATGCTGAGAAACGGAAATACCTTCCCCTTTTCCAGATACTTCTCGTAGTAAAGTTGACACCTATTCTGATGCAAGGAAATGCAATAAGGGCAGAAATACCAATTTATTGAATCTATACATTATGATTAGTAGCGCCAAGCAGTCTGTCATCCTCTTGGGGTATATCACTCATGCTCATCTGCAAGCTCGGCTTAAGAGTCATCTTGTTCCACTCATTTTCTACTCGGAAAAAGACCCACTGAAATCGTCGAAGCATTTCCAGAGCAGTAATAGTGAAAACAGTCAAATAATTATGACGGAGATGGGCTGATAGCTTGTACGTCCACGCGCACCGCAGGATCAAGTTGCTTCCAATTGCCCAATAATATACCTAATAATTGTGTACAGTCATATTTACCGCCAAATGAACAAACTTCTCCACAAAATAATAAAAATGCGATCCTAGTATTTTACAAAACAAAATTGCGATCCTAGCATTAGTAAAACTTACCCATTGGCGCCCATATAACAGATTTGAACATAGATGTGGACTTTTGAACTTAAAAATTCGAGAGAACACACTGCCAGAAGAGAAAAAGTAAATAAATCAGAATCAATATCTTGTAGACAAACCAAACAAAGAACAGCCGTCAATGCTAATATACCTCAAGTCCCAATCACGAGTAATGTCCCAGTAAAATGAGTACAACGAATTTAATACACTTGAAAGAAGCCACAAAGGACGGTAAAAGTTTGTCCAACTATTAGGGAAGACATGATACTTAAGAGCCGAAAGAAAAATAACTGGAACAGCTGTAGAATATTTTAAAGCTGCGAACCACCAAAAAATAGGTTGTTATAATATGTATAAAGAGTAATAATTGATAAAACAAAATAATTTACCAAAGGCAAATACCAGTTGAATAGCTGCAGCAACAAATAGCTGAATAACTACAACCACCAATAGTAAAAGGAAATTACCATTCCAAAGGGATGTTTTCTCATTGGTATCCTTGTATTGTCGAAGGCATTGGAAAAGACGGCATATGTAAGGCATAACAAGTACTAAAGGAATTGCTACAGAATGGCTGCCACATACAGAGTCCGCTTCAAACCATGCAATTGTTGCCACCTACATCGTCAATTGAGTCACAAGGTCTTAACCAGAATAATAACAGTTGATTCCACATGCAGTATATGTTTGTAAATTATTTTGTCCCTTAATATGTAGTAAGAAAACGTAAAGACAGCATTTGTACAAGTAATTTTCATGCAAAGCAAGTTCCATGTCTCAAACTAACCTGCCGATGAATCATTCTACATACAGAGCGCTCCATGTCTGAGAAAACCTATTCATATGAAATGAAATAGATTCCAAAAAAGGGTAAGGATCAGCATATTAGTTTAAACAATTTCCCCATCCTAATTAACTCAAGAAGTAAGTGTCCACACTTTCCAACTAATGACAACCCTTTACTGTACTTAACTTTAATCATTAAGAAAGAAGAAATTAATTTGTTTTGCAAACTAATTATAAAGTTACAAAAAACATCATTGATGGCACCCTCCTTTTACCCAACTGACAGTCTACATATGTAGAGCAAAATTGCCCACCTTTTCCATTATACTCGCATCACCAAGCAATTTTCTTCGTACATTGTCAAACTTCAACATTATTTGTATGAGTAATTCTTCGATAATTTCAGTCTTAATCAAGTAAAACGCTAGTTTTACAAATAACCCACATATCTTTCCTTATAGTACATCACAATTCGTCAAATTACAATAAATAAGAAGATTATTGACTGAAGCAGTACTCTACCTTCGCCATGGAAGTAAATATATCCGCCAAAAAAAAATCTGCAAACGTTATTGCCTGTAATGATAATGAAATAGATCTATTATCCCAGAGAAGAATATAAACAGCTATAACTAGTTAAAAGCAGTTAAAATAAAAAGACAGATACAAACAACTCTCTTAGCAAGTCAATATCTACTCAACAACATGATAAAATGACCTGCCTGTAAGGGAAGTAATATCCTCCACATTGTCCTTAGTAGGTAATAACGCGAAGATAGGTAAAAAATGTCAAAAGGAAATATAAGAACTGTCAAAACAACAGCATAAAGAATCACCTGCAAATTATCCATCAATAAACATTTTCTTATTAAAATCCATAGAATAGACAAAACTAGATATCTCCATAGTTGAAAAATGGGATGTTGCTGACAGAAATAGTTAAAAAATGTGGCTTAAAAACAAGTTTAAAAAAGATAGCTACATGTACCTAAATCACAAGATTAATCTATAGATAGAATTTTTGATACGACGATTAAGAGAAGAAATACGTATGCTAAAATGGGAAAAAAAGACATCATATATCTTAACTCTAACAGCAATCGTCTGACACAAATATTGATCCCACATTAAAGGTTGCATCAGGAAAGGGCATTCAGAGTAAAAATGTTGCCCCTATGTTCTTACATGGATTTTTATTATCACTTCAATAAAAACAAGAGACAAAGGACAATATAGAATCCAGGCTGCCAACACCATATACTAAAAAGTTATGGTTTTATTTGACAATTAAGGTAGCGCATGTACATCATTTCTTCCATTTTATATTACATATTTACTAAAAGAAAGACTATGCTCCATGCTTCTTATTCCACTAACAAATTCATCTGCTTTATTTCGAACTACCAAAGTATACACTATCTTGTGAATGTCTTAAGGTTTTTGGCCACAAACTTCATCTCATTATATGCATTCGATGCCACGTGTAATGCGTCGAAACAAACTATCAGAATTCATCTAAACAAAAAAACATATTTACAGATTTTAAACTAAAAATTGATGTGCAATTTAACCAAGTACACAATTGATCAAAAACTTTTGAGAGAAGAGATAGATAGTACACTGGTTGTGAGGCTGCCAAAGTTACTTCTCCATGAGAATAAAGGTAGAGGTAAGCAGCCATACTAGTTGGAACAACAATGGTCATCCAAGTGGCACACTGGTCGTCAGATATTGCAAAGAGAGATATCAATGACCAGTTCTACTCAATACAATATCGACGAAAATAAAAAATCATCCAACTAATCCTGCCAATAAAAGGGTTGATACCTTCCATATTTCTCTATGTGTAAGATGACTATGGTCAAGTTCGAAAATCTTTGCATAGTTCACAGATGACTGGGCAAAGACCCACAAATTCAATCCCCAAAGCCAAACCATCATAGTCTATAACACGAGAACCACAAAAGTAGCATGGTAAGATTGACGAATACTTATAAAACAATTCATGATCCTAAAAAAACATATGCTATAATTAAATAGACAAGAGAAGGTATACATACTCACCACAAGAAGAAGCGGATTGTAATACAGGAATGCCTCATAAAGAAATAAGTCCCTCTTATCAGCATTCATTCTCATAACAGAGTCCCAACTAGTCTAAAAAATGTATCCATAATGTGTTAGCTTATAAACATATCGTCAGTAAAGTAGATATATAATAATAAA
Organism: Houttuynia cordata; assembly: GCA_039654745.1. Classification (NCBI taxonomy): domain Eukaryota; kingdom Viridiplantae; phylum Streptophyta; class Magnoliopsida; order Piperales; family Saururaceae; genus Houttuynia; species Houttuynia cordata. The sequence continues at coordinate 5,166,231 of CM077510.1, read as the reverse complement.
AGAAACATAGAATGCATACCTTGCAACAGCAAAAACCCCATAAGAGAAATAGAAAAACCTGAAAAAAAGTACGAGCAAATATGTGAACCATCAGTACGGCTCATATAGAGAAGAAATCCTTGAAAAGATGGGAAAGAAGGAGGAACGCAATGTTAAGTGGAATGAGATTTGAATGTGAATAACAAACTTGATTGAGGGACTATACAATGTACAATACTCAAGAGAGAAGGGAGAGAAAGTGTAGGCATGCTACACTATTTTTTACAGTGCCATAATCGAAAGAACTCTCAAGAAGGTTACTGATGTAGATTCTCGTCTACAACGGAGAAGAACAAAGGGAAATAGAAAAGCTAAGCTAGAGCAAAATAAAACTAATCTGTATTTGTCATCTGATATCCCGTTTTGGCCATAGGCCTTATATATTTAAAGAGTAAAAGTATCCTAATCCTAATACAAATAGTAATTCCTAACTAGGAAATCTTATTAAAGAAGGAATCCTATTCCTAATAGAAGTAAGAAAGGCTAATTGAGTTCATATCATTCCACCAACGCTTCCGCATCACCTTGTCCTCGAGGTGCACTTGTCGTTTTGCATCAAAGGGGACAATTCGAAAGGCTCAACGTCATTAAAATAGGGCGGAACCAACAATGTTCCATATGGATAGAACTTGAACCAAATTTGAACCAACAGGTTTGAACCAGCCCAAGGAGTATGCTCGAGGTGGTGCGGTGACCGAAAGAATAAAGCTCGCAGCTTGCGGAAGGTTTGGCGGCCGAGCTGAAGGTGGTGGCTTTGGAGGAGGTGGCGACTTTGGCGATGGCAGCTTTGACAGATCCATAGGCACCATGGCTACTTAGCTGGGGAACCTCGACCGGAGGTGCACCAGGCTGGATAGGAATCTGGTGATCATATGCACGAGGAGGAGGCAGGCCATGAGGCTCCTCAAAAATAGCATGATGCTCCTCAAGTAAGGTGGCCAAATCCGATGAAACAGTCATGGATTTAAGAATATCAACTACTGGGCGGTGCTGTAATAAGTAGCCATGACAGCGATAATGACAAAGTATTGCTGCAGATTCTGCAGACTGAGACGGCCCGATGGTTGAGCAGTGATATGGACCGGTTTGCCACCATAAATAAAATCCATTGTCATATGTCGAAAATCCCATCAAACAGGGCCCAAAGCCTCAAGCTATTGAACACCGAGGACCACATCAGCCCCTTGGTGGGAAGCAAGTATAAGTCCATAATATAAGACTGGCCTTGTAATTGTAAATTAACTTTAGAGCAAACACCGGAACTCTTGAGACGATTACCATCACCAATCAACACATCAAAAGTCTCAGTCCTGTATAGGATAGCCTAGACGGCGAGCAACACGGTCATTAACAAAATTGTGGGTACTCCCACTATCAATCAAAACAAAAACCGGTTGTTTTTTAATCGACCCTCTGACGCGCATAGTATGTGGAGTAAAAGAACCTGAAAAGGCCTGCAAAGTAATCTCCATCTCACAAGCCTCAATAGGGATCAAATCCTCCTTAACAAGATCAGCACAAGTGTCATCCGCATAATCAGCATCATAACACTCATCAAGCATATAGAATTGACAGGTAGTGCAGCGATGTCCAGGGGTATATTTTTCATCACAATTGTAACATAGTCCTTTTGAACGTCGATCGGCCATTTGCGAAGGAGTAAGTCGAGTAATAGGAGTTGAGGAATTACCAGGCGGTTGGCTGGTCAGATGACAGAGGCAGGTGGGAAGGAGAAGGAGAAGGCTTAGAGAAAAAACGCCCCAACTGAGTCAACTTTTCCTCACAAACACAAGCCATACGCATAGTTTCCGTCAAGGATACGTGTGAAAAAGACTGCAACTCAGCTTTAATATCCGCTCGTGAGCCTGCATCAAAAACTCCCAAAAGTGTATGCTCAGGCCAGCCCTAAACACGGTTCACCAATTGCTCAAACTCATCCTGATAGTCTTGAACTGATCCACGCTGGCGAATCTGAGGAAGTAGGCTATTATAATTCGTATAAGCAGTTTGGCCAAAGCATAGACAAAGGGCCTGCTCAAACGCGTCCCATGTAGAATCTGGGTGACGCTCCAAATACTGGTCCACCCAGTGCATAGCACGCCCTTCCATATGAAAGGAAGCCAACTCGCAACGCTCATAAGTGGGGGTTCGATGAAAGTGGAAGAAGCGTTTAGCACGTGAAATCCACACATCTGGATCGCGTCTATTAAAAACAGGAAACGAGACATGTACCGGCCGAGCCTATACAGTGCCCTCCCGGTCAATAGGGGCATCCGCGTATCGACGGTCCACACGTCCACGATTGCGCGCTCCACGTCCACGATAGTCAACATGATCTGGAAATTCTTCATCGGATGCATAAGAGTCATCTGCATTAGCAGAAGCATATGCTTGTGGAGGCTGAAACCCATGATGCACCGGAACATAAAGAGGGGGACCCACAGGTGGGCCCACGTGGGGTGGTGGAACGCCAACGCCCGATGGATGAACGGGCTGGAATTGGGCAACGGGTTGGGTCGACACATCAGCAAATGAATGAGGTCCGGTTCTCGGGAACGGGCCGGGACTAGGCATAACGGGTCCGTCCGGACCCGCAGGGAGAAAACCCGAAGGCACCCTTGAGCCCTGGTGGGGAGAGATTAGGGCAAGGTGGGGAAGGTCGATCGGGGCAGCGGCGGCTAGAGGGCGAGGCGGGGGTTGCGGCAGTGGCCACCAGAGCTCCCCATAAGCGCCAATCGAAGGTATAACATCAACGCGAATGTGTTGGGAAGGCCCGGCGAGAGGCAAGGTGGAGGCGGCTGGAGGGGGAGGACCGGAGGAGGGAAACGGTCCGGAGGAAGGATGTAGCGGCCAGGAGGAGGGTGGGGAAGCATAGGGAAGCGGAAAGGCGCCACCTATGGCGAGGGGGCGCTGCCGATCGAGGGAGGCGACGGGGTAGGAAGGAGAGACAGTCGTCGCCATCGACGGGGGAGGCTGTTCCACGGCAGCAGGTGTCTGGTCAAGCACCGCCACGGGCTCCGTCAGACCCGGCGGAGAGGGCGGCGGCAACAACACCGATGGTCGGAAGAAGGGACTCGACGGAAAGTAGTGGTGCCAGCGAGCCAAAGGCGGCCGATGGGACGACTCCAGACGAATCTGAGCCCGTCATGATGGTTCCCGCCGGTGCGAGGCCCTGCCAAGGTGGCATGCCAGCCGGCGGCAATTGTGTGCTGACGGGGACAGACGGATGCGGAAACCAGGATGGAGAGGCGCCGAAGCCCGGAGTAGCCGACACCGACAGGCGATGCAGGAGCTCCTCAAAGCGGCGGTTGGCCATCTGCTGACTCTCCGCAATCGCCGCGATTGAAGTCGTCAAATCGGTAAGTTTGCTATCTTGAGCATCCAATTTTACTTCCAATTGGGTCATGCGGGTAGTATCAGGTGTGAGGGTGGTAACAGGGACATCGTGAAAGTCCGATGGCTTAGGCGTCACGGACGAGGGTCCGGAGGACGTCGGCAGTGGGTCGGAACTCTTTCGACGGTCACCTGTCATGGCGACAGAAAGGGTGGGTGGGTGGGTGGGAACCAGGGTCGAAAACGGCTCTGATCGAATGATGTAGACTCTCGTCTACAACAGAGAAGAACAAAGGGAAATAGAAAAGCTAAGCTAGAACAAAATAAAACTAATCTATATTTGTCATATGATATCCCGTTTTGGCCATAGGCCTTACATATTTAAAGAGTAAAAGTATCCTAATCCTAATACAAATAGTAATTCCTAACTAGGAAATCTTATTAAAGAAGGAATCTTATTCCTAATAGAAGTAAGAAAGGCTAATTGAGTTCATAACAGTTACTCTAGTCAGTACTTGCTTGTCTCTTTTCATCATTCACAACAAATTAAGAGCTGAAATCAATTACAACTACAGTTTCTAGCTAATATTACAAGAAGCTATTACTGTTAGGTGTAATACAAATGAATGGGTGACAATCATAGTACTCTACCAATTCATTGTTGTTCTTTGTCCTTCATCTTATTCTATTTACACTCTATATTTATATTTTCTGCTTTGGCATAGGTAAACATTTATAAGCATGATTCTGGATGGGTATGGCCAACTTCAGTGAACCACCTTAACATAAAGACATACTATCAGCAATATTTATTTTATCTTTCACTTTCAGTGAACAATATCAATACAAAGAAATTCTCTACGATCTGCTTTTATTAAAAATAAATACATACATAAATCAGACCATAATCAACTAAAATATGATAGTCAATAAATTCAAACTCTTTAGACAAGGAAGCTATTACGATAAGTATTACTTACCAGATAGTAAAACTAAAACGAGAATACAATATATCAAGCATCAAAATCACAAACCTTGTATCTCCATAGAAAATCAGGAGACGGCATAACAGATGCGCCAGGGATTGGTGAACTCAATCCCTTCATCTCATTGACTTCCAGGGAAGGCACAGATACTTCAATAGAGTTTGCTTCACCTGAAAAAAGCAAAAAATCATTACCACGTTCTAGAATTCTTCATCATCATCGCCAATATACACCCTGTTTGTTGTTACAGAAGGATTTCTCTGTGATATTCTTATCGATTTTATGTCATTCTAAACTCAATAAGTGCCTCCCTCAATCAGCTTTTCACAAGAACAAACCACACATATCCTTTAACAACTTGTAATCACCTTCTCAACAGCTTCATCGATGCCCAGCATGCGTCCAAACCATCTCAAATAGCTTTCCACCATATTGGATAACAACCCCAAAATCTCCCTAATGCACTTAATTTCCTCTAAACTTTTCTAATGCCCCTAATTGTAATAGAACTACACTCAACCTACCAACACTACTATTCTAAATAACCCATATGAAACTGACTAAAACGTTAAAAAGAAAAACGGCAAAAAGAAAATTGAAGCTAACTGGATGGCAATATTAAAAAAAAAACTGTTTGTTACCAGGATCAGAAAGGACGAGTTTGCTGCTAGCACGCCGCAGAAGAGGGCTGCTGGAAGAGATTGTCAATGGGGATCCAAACATAATCAAGGGAATCTATGCAATGGTTTCCAACAATCAAAACCATGACCACCAATAGCCACCTACAAGTGAAACTATAACATACAAAAAAGTCAATCAACATAACTTTATCTGCTAGTCAAACTATAGAATAGCCTAGTATTTCATGGTCAAAATAGATAGAAACTCTGTACTGAGATTTTATACTCATCAACAGAATTAAGAGGTTGGTGCAAAATGTGGCAACTGGAACCAAAACATGAGAAAAGGAAAGAAAGAAGCAAAAATAACTAGCAACTATTTGCTTTAGGAAATACTCATTTAAGTAAGTACCGAAAGAGCAAACCATACTTATTAATTTATATTTCTCTATTTGCTTTGTTTTTTCGATTAGGCCGTAAGCAACAAGCTGGTGGGTCAAGAATAACATCAAAGGGTATACTCGAGTTCTCGCAATAGTCAACAATCGATGGCTTGACAATGAGTCTGATATCTACATACTCGAGTTATAATTCCGAGCAGTGAATACTCAAGCTGTAATTCCGACCAATGAAGACTAAGACTAGCATGCAAACTCCATTTATTCCGACTTAACCAGCCTAAGTTTCTCTGAAACCATAGCATCTACCATTCGCATTGCAGATATTCCTTCCGTCCAAAATTAGTAGATACATATATTTTCGCAAAATGAAGCCAGTCTTCCTCCGCCCAATGAAGCCAGTCTTCATTTGAATAAACATGATCATGGCTGACTTTGCTCCCTCACGACCAAATTACCAGAAACACGGAAGAGATGGCAAAAACTCCGGTTTTGTTGTACGGACCCAGAGTTCAATAAATTAAACTCATTTTCAAATTCAGAGTTCAGACAGGCTTCATTGGACGGAGGGAAGCATAATAAATTATATACAGAGAATTCAATACTCCCTCCATCCAATGAAGTTGTCTGCATTTGAAAAAACACGGGTCCATCATTACATTGCTGAACCCCCCCGGCACCAAGAACACGGAAGAGGGGGCGAGAACTCTTGATTTTTTGTACCAGCCTTAGAGCCCAATCCATGTCACTCATTTTCAAATATCAGACAGGCTTCATTGGACGGACGTAGTATTTCGAAAATTCTCACAACAAACCAATGAAGGACACCACATGAGAACGCAAAACTGAAAGAAATTGAACAATGGAACTGACCTAGATATCCAACTTAGATCTTGCCTTGAAGAAGGTGCCTACCGTCTCCAGGTAGGTGAGACGACGGATCGTCGGATCTACAAGCAAATCCATGGACGGCAGAGAGTCAAATTAGCAGACTATGCCCTAAACTCAGGAGGCGGAGATTACCTGATCGACGAGCGGCCACATCCAAAGATGGTCGCTGGCGACGGGAGAGACTGCCAATTTACGGGGAAAGGCGAAAGAGGGGTTTCCACGAAAAAGAAAAGGTTGGGGGTTGTTTTTTTTTCTTTCTTTTTTTTTTTGTGAAAGATTGAACACTGGCTGCCGGCGGACAAGTCTTGTCCGCGTCTCCGTTTGCAATTGGTCCGCGCCTCCATTGTTTTTAGATGTAATGTCATGGGTGATTGGATGAACAAGGCCGGACGGACACGAATATGAGACACGAGAACAATATGATTACAGGGATGCGACAATTTTCAAAAAGTTAGTATATGATACAAAGGAGATAGTTATGTATTTAGACAGACGCAGGTGCTATGTGGATGAGATACAGATACGGCTCTGTTTTTGGAGCATATGTGCTACCTGTAAGGCGATTACATAAGGTGCAATGCCCCTTAAGGAAAATTCCGGACCTCGGACAAACGGCCAGCCAAGACCCTTTATCCATGATCATCCACAGAAATTGACGGACAAAGAACACGAACCACAAACCCTCGGACATGGCCTGCACGCCGGAGGATTTCCACCGCCAGCCCTAGCTGTGGGCCTACACCGGTGTCTATAATTTTCGGTGGGCCTATAATCCTTGTGTTGCCTTGTTCAACAAACATCACAAACAAATCAATGATTACTGTGTATAAATTAGTGTTAGGGTTTAGATTATTAGGGCACTTTCGTCTTAAGGGAGAGAGGGTTTGAAGACTCAAATTTGGCGGGAATGGCAGCCAAGAAGCCAAACATGGCCTGGTCGAGCTGTTGGAGTTCATCTTGCAGCACCTCGTTGTTGCCGACTACGTTCGCCGTGGTTGCAGATGGAGAGGCGTATTCGCAAATAAGTGTCATCCCCCAGCGCCGGAACAACCCTGGCTTTGGCTAGGCAATGGTCGCTTTTATTGCCCTTCCGAGGACGCGTTATACCACCATCTCCACCTTGCCAGCTCCTTCATAAAGTGGCAATGCTTTGGATCCCAGCATGGGTGGCTTACCTTTGTATCTTAGTCCAACACTGTATCGCATCTTCTTGTTAACCCCTTCAACGGTGAGAAAATTGAGCTATTCCCTATTGATTTCCACGGCGCTAGGCATACATTCCCTGTTGACGGCAAGTTTTATTCTTCACTGCCACCCGACGGCCCGCGGTGCATGTTCATCTATATCACTAATGGAGCAGGGGTTTTGTCGATTTGTAGCCACAAATCAACTTGGGTAAATGTCAATGGGCACGAAGAAGGTTTCTGGAGTACGTATGAATCTGTCATCTTTTATAGAAGCTCACTTTTTGCCTAGGAAGCACCGATACGGGTACGGCGATACGATACGATACGATACGGGTACGGCGATACGGCAATTTTCAAAAAGTCCCGATACGATACGTCGGGGATACGTTTGTTAAAAAAATATTTTTTATATTTTTAAAACACATTTTAGGTTGGTCCTAGTGTCAAAACAAACAATTAACAATCCTAATATCCACAACTAACAAACATCAATCCTAAATAGCAACAACTAGCACAAGCATAGAGTCACATAAAATCAAATTAAATGCATCAAGTAACTCAAGATTCAATTCTAAAATCACTACAAACACATTGATACATCGCTAAAATATTCTTTCATGCATTAAGAACAAACATCCAATATGCATGGAATAATCTCAATTGAATTAATTTTAAGAACAAACATCATTTGGAACAATCCAATATCAAAACAAATAAAGATTTATGCTTTGTACTGGTTAAAAAATAGTGGAAAGTCCACGAAATTTTGCAATTTTTCCAGGGAACATTCAACAAAGCTAAATAAATAAGTAGAGCTCAGTATGAGAAAATTGGTGAATAATTCTTATGATCAACGTCGAAAAATACATGCAATAATCCAAATATGACTAAATCCAAGACCAAATTTCCATGAAAAAGAAACAACAAATCGCCAAAAACCCAAATAAATCACAACCCAGACAATCCTTTTCACATTTTCATCCAAAAACCACTAAAAAGATTCAAACTTTGAGCTCCCCAGCATCCATTTAGTGCCAAAACAACAGAAAAAGAAACTCTTTTTCACTTACTTTCAACAACGGCGAGCGTTTTGGAGTTGTCGGCCGTCTCCTCCGGGACCGGCAGGACGACTGCCTTATCCTCTGCCAAGTTGGCAGGAGGAGCTTCGGGAGCTGCTTCCGGCGCCGGCGGCGGAGCCTCCACTTCGGGATTTGAAATCCGAAAAAATTTGAGTTGGGAATCCGGCGAGCTTTGGCGGCGGCGCGCTGGCCGGGGTGGAAGATGAGGGCGTCGACGAGCAGGCGTCGATCTCTGGCGGCGCCGCGCTGGTCGGGGTGGAGGATGATGGCGCCGGCGAGCTCTCCTCTCCCCTCTGTTCTTTCGTTTGAGCAGAGGAATTTGAGTTGGGAATCCGGCGAGCTCTGGCGGCGGCGCGCTGGCCGGGGTGGAAGATGAGGGCGTCGACGAGCAGACGTCTATCTCTGGCGACGGCGTGCTGGTCGGGGTGGAGGATGATGGCACCGGCGAGCAGGCAGGCGCCGGCGAGCTCTCCTCTCCCCTCTGTTCTTTCGTTTGAGCAGAGGGGATTCAGGGGAGGCTCGGAGTTTTTTTGCCTAATACGTATCGGAAACGTATCCGATACGTATCGGGTTTTTTTTAAAAAAAAAACAAAACAGATACGCCATCGATACGCAGGCAGCCGTATCGATGGCGTATCCGTATCCGATACGTATCGGATACGGATACGGCGGCAAAAATGCCGTATCGGTGCTTCTTAGCTTTTTGCTGCAACACGGGATGGGAATTAAGCTTTGCTTTGTGGATTTGGCTCCGTTGGATTTTGATGGCCGACCTACAATTCAACCTTGCTCAACCAAGGGGAAGTATGTGGGAACATGTTGGGCATGTGATACTTATTGAGCATCAAGGAGAATTGCTGATGTGTTGTTTATATAACAATGAGTTGTGGGAATACTTTGAGGTGTTTAAAGCAAATTTAGACCTTCTTAGATGGGAGGCGGCTGAGATTTTGGGGCTTGAGCAACTGATCACTAGTTATTATTGGCCAAACTTTATGCCCACATCGAATTATCAGCGTATGAATGTGGGACATTTGAGGAAATTAAGAGCAAAAGATTTCTATCTCATTGTTTGTGATCTTACCGTCAAGTCATGTTCTGACCTTGTATGTGGTAGAGGTTAGGCTTTTGTCATTTGCATTTGATTTTGTCTTGTGGTCCATTTGTTTGCCCTTCCAATTCATACATAAATCACCTTAATAGATGTTTTTATCTCTGCATAATTTGTAGTTGCAACTTTCTTACTTATACCCTCAACTACTTATAACTGTAATTATGCCTATACGATGCCTTTCAATCCTAAGCACAATCAGTTTAGTAATAAAGGTTTTCTTACAAAAGACCAGCAATAAAGGCTTGTTTGAAATCACTTTTGGAGATTTGAATGTTTGTTATCAAACACCTGGACCAAAAGTTAAGAAATTTAGTTCAAGAATGATAAAAATGTGGTAACCTAGTTATGATCAAATGTGGAATTGTATTAGGCTGCAGTTTTGATGGGAAAACAACCCAACACATTCTTCACATTTTGATGCATGAATTCCTTTCCTGCACGCAAATGGATAAGGTGGTGTGTTTTTGTTGTTGTTGATGCTGATGATGAATGTCCAATTTATCTTTTGTGTTCTAAGTAAGCATCTGTAATACCCAGAAATTTCAAATCTTTGAAGCGGTTGTATTGATCTTCATTAAGAGGGCAAGAGCTAATGTGTTAGTATTCAAGGTAAAGCCCTTCATTTCTATCAATTTTATGGAATTTGGAAATTTAATGAAAAGATAAGATTTTGTAAAATTTTCGGACGCGATCGATCGCCAGAAATGACTAGGGATGCCACCGGGGCCGGGTTTTTACCCGACCCGACCGGACCCGGCCTTATTGGGGCCGGTTCTGGGAAACCTTACACAGTACCGGTTCCGGTTCCGGGTTTGAAAGGGGAACCGATGCACCGGGTCGGGCGGGTTTGGGTATTATATTAAAACCCGACCCGACCCGATATATAGGTACTCAACTCAAGTTAGGTCTCTCTTCTTTTCTTTTTTTTTTTTCTTTTAGTGCCCTTTTTAGCTTGAAAGAGTGAAAAATAATCAAAATAATCAAAGTTTAATATGCAAGTTTGAAAAAGAATAAAAATAGATAGAAAAATTTTGATTTGGTATCGGGGCGGGGCGGGGCGGTTCCGGGTTTGGTACCAGGGCGGTTCTGGGTCCAAAAATTGGACCCGTAGTGGGTCTGGGGTGGTTCCGGGTTTGAAGAATTACAACGGTTCCGGGGCCGGGTTTGCCAAGAACCGACCCAAACCCGCCCCGGTGGCATCCCTAGAAATGACGCGATCAATCGGGTCAATTTTGTAACCAAGCAATAAGTTGTCGCAATCGATCACATGGTGTGCGATCGATCATATCTACTGTGATTTTCAATTTTTGCTCTCGTGATCGATCGCCTTAAGAATGATCGATCGTATCTACTATGTTTTGCGATTTCGGTGTGTGCCAATCGATCGCCAGGGCTTGCGATCGATCGCACCGGCAAGTGCAGTTTTCAATTTTTATGTTTTTGAGATCTTTTTGAGTAGGGAATCCTACCTAATCAAGGAGGGCTATTAAGAGAGCACCATAGATGGCTTGAACGTGGTTTTGAACCAACGGTAGAGATTATTTTTGAGTAAAACTGATTTGGGAAAGGATTTGGGAAGAGATTTCCTAGATGTGTTAGGGTTTCTCTATAAAAACCCTTAAGGAGGACTATTCTAAGTGTATGAACGTCCAGCCCTTGAGATTTTTGAGTTTTTCTCTTTTCCTTGCTTGATCATCAAGTGTTTGTGGCATTCGATCCTTAGAGAGAGACGGTTTCGCGAGGAGGAAGCGGAGTTCGATGCGAAGATTTAAAGAACTCATCGCGTACGGTGGTAGGATGTGTTTTTCCCTCTTCCAATTATGATTAATCTTTGTTCTATGATTCTAAAAGTATTGCATGAGATATAAAGATCCCTTATTCATGTTGTGGTGATGCTTATTGTTTACAAAGATACAGATTTGAATGTCTACACATGCATGAGTCATAATGATGAGTTGTATTTCAATGTGCTAGCACCTAGATGATTCCCATATTGTAAATAATCTTCTTCGATATTATGGTGCTTGGGGAGTAAGCAACGTGCTGTCCCAGATTTGTTGTCTCCTTGTTGTGTTGTTCTAAGAGATCGAAATCAGGTATTATCTATTAATGGTAAGTATTTACACCTAGTTGTGTATCGTGATCAATATTCATGTTTGATGATCTATCTTAGGTTTCGACTCTTGGTTCACAAGAAAGTTGACTCTTTTATGTTTTTATCAGTTGATCAGCCTTCAGGTTCGTGTCCGGGATTGGATGTCCTTTTTGGGTGAAAAGTGATACTAATGTGATGTTAATAAACGTAAACAGTTTGATGAAAGCTAAAGGTATCACAGTATGAGAAATATTACCTATTACTAAAGCCTTAAGGGCCTGTAATACACCTTGGGAAATGGGTGATGATGATTAATATCACTAATTAGACGTCATATAATGTATTTAATATGATTAGAACACATTAGAGTAAGATACTTGATCTACACTTGAATTATGCATTTTATTATCTCAAAAACTTATGTTTATGTTAGTATTTGATTAGAATTAATGGTACTTTAATAAGTTTTTTATCTTTTGTAGGAAGAGAAGACATACATTCTTTTTGGCTTAAGAAGAGAGAGAAAATAGAAAAATTTCAGAAATGAACAGTAGGTGATCGATCGCCAAACAGACGCGATCGATCGCCAGAGCCAGAAAATATAACGTGAATGAAGCAACCGATCGATCAGTGAACAACGATCGATCGCATCTACTGGAATTTTTGAGTCTACAATAACCAATCGATCAGGCCACATTGCGATCGATCGTATCTACTGGAGTTTTACGAATTGATGAAAAACGATCGATCGGCACCAAAATGATCGATTGAAAGGAGCAGTGAACCGTACGATCGGCATGAAGCGGTGGAAATAAAGAAGAAAATGGCGATTGATTGGCAAAACGATCAATCGGCCAATAATGTGATCGATCGCCGTATTCGGCAAACTGAAATAAGACTTGTTTTGACTCGAAATTGGAAGGGGATTTCGTATTTTTTCTCCACCCTATATATATGCCTTAAGGGGGGATGTATTGAAGATTAGAGAATAGAGTTTTGAGTTCCCATGGAGATCTTGGAGGCTAGAGCAAAGGAGAGAAGAAGAAGAAGATGATGAAGAATATGATGAATGTTTCTCTTCCAATACGAGGCTAGACTCTTTTCTAAGGCGTAGATGAAGGCCCAGTAGATTTGTTGGTATATGGATCTTTGTTATGCTTTTAAAGTTGATTCATTGAGGTTTATTCTTTGTGCTTGAGAGAGACAAGAGTGAATTTTGTGAGTTTCAATCCGAAAGAATACTTGCGTGTTGATCGTTTAAAATTAAACCCTTACAAGTGCATAAGGCAATTATACTATGGCAAGTATAGAAAGGGTTGTCGAACCTCAGAGACGGTTAAATATTTTACCAAACTTAAGAGAAAGTTGCAGTTTTTAATTACTCTAAGGAAAGCGATAAACTTTAACTACTTCTAAAGGATTTGAATCAGTGTAAAGAATTATCAAGGCAATGAATCCATCACTAGACATGCAATTACTACTCTTGATTATTATTACGCACAAATTGATATGATATGGTAATTCGTGTTCTTGGTCGGACACACGAATTACTAATGAATTCACTAACATTCTTGGTCAGACACGAAAGTTCATCCACTATTGTGTAATCAATCCTATCCTTGGTAGGGCATAGAATCAATCAGAAACATGTTCTTGGTTAGACACAAGGATTAAAAAGATCTAATTTCATTCATATCTATCAAGTCTATGGTCAAGCACCCAAAAGAAACTCATGAAATAGCATTAAGCATGAATCATGATCAACTTTATTAAATGAAACTAACAAGTGTAGCAATACACATATCTAGGGCTTCATCTAGCCTTGACAAGGAATTTAGTTATATATAGGTAGAGAGAAAAGAAAAGCCTGTTTTGATAGTTCCATTAGCATGGATTTCTTCTTCTTCTTTGGCTCCAAAAGACTCATTCTCTTGCTCTTCTCTAGCCTCCAAAATAGGTTCTCTAATGTCCAATACGTTCTCCCTTAAGGCTTATTTATATATTTGAAGAGAAACCCCGAAGTCCCCTTCCAAATCGGAGTCAAATAGGCTTGATTTAATTTTTACTGCACAAATCGATCGATCGCTCCGTATAGCCAAAGCGATCGATCACTTTCCTTCGTTAAATTCAACGTTGTCGCACCGATCGTCCGTTTTGTCTCGTCAGCCGATCGATCATTTACATTCCCGATCGATCGTGTTTACTGTATTACGCGGATCAAAAACTCCAATAGATACGATCGATAGTTTCGAGTGCTGATCGATTGTATCCTTCGATAACACTGTTTTCCAGCTTTGGCGATCGATCATGCATGAAATGCCCATCAATCGTAAGTAATGTATTGTAATTTTCAAATGGTTATAACTTTTTGCTCTGAACTCTGAATTGCGCGCGATCGGTGGCGTTGGAAATCTGACTTCTTGAAATTTAACATAAAGCTTAAATCAGTCCAATCATAGATATGCACACGAAGTTATGATGATTTAACAATTAAAGTTACTTTTCACCTCATTTCTATATCTTACTCTTGTTTCCTACAAAAACCAAAAATTATATTAAAGTAGCACTAATTCTAATCAATCACTAGCATAAACGTAAGTTTAGGAGATAATAAAATATATATTTCATGTATAAATCACATGTCCGAGAGGAATGTGAGTAATATGAGGTGTCACATATTAATAAACTTTCATTGGTTTATGCTTGAGAGAGATAGATCACAATTCTATGAGTTTCAGTGATTTATGTGTTACGTCCGAGAGGAGAGCACAATATCTTGATTTGACAAGTATATATCTGAGAGGAATATGCTAGCCAACTAGGAATTTATTCAAGAGAGAGATAGAGACGATACACTAGTCTATTGTGCGGTGGATTCGAAGCCTTGGTACTTCTCCACATAAGTAAATCTCAGCTTAATTTAGTTAAAGTTTATTATTTTTTAAATTTAAATAAAAACTGCAACTTTTTCTTGAGTTTGGTAAAGTATTTAACTATCCCTGAGGTTCGACAACCCTAACTCGCCGTAGTACAATTGCCTTGTGCACTTGCAAGGGTTCTTATATTGAAACGATCAATACTCTCTCTCTCGGCCAGAACTGTTCTTGAGCCGTAGAGTGGTAATTAAAATATTGTAACTAATTATAGAAAATTCAAAAAAATATGCCGTTTGTTGGGTTGGAAATAGATTCATTGGGTAATCTATTGTAAAAATCTCAGAACCTAAGTCGAACTGTAAAAATCGTAGCAACCATCGGAAGTGGGCTGTTATGCAAATAACAATACATGGAAATAAGATTCTTCACACTATTACTTGTACAATGTGGTTATATGAGAGTTAATGGTTAAGATAACCTTTAATGAAGATGGAAAGACTTGGGTAATGGTTAGTACAGTAAGAATAACTTACTTAAAAGATGATCGTGTTTGAGTCATTCCTAACTGAGTTAGCGTCCTGTGCGTTGCAGTTTTTGTCTACGGATTTAGTCGAAGAGTTCCAATTAGGTTTGTACTCTCAGACCCTAGTTCTCCGGTTACTTGATAACCATTGAAGTCTACAGTCAGTGTTAGGAATTCCTATATAGGGCTATGCACAGAGAATAAATTGGATAAGTTAAATCTACTATTATATCTCATACGAGCTGATTGATGTTAAAAAAGGAACTGTCTTCATATTACTCCGTTGGTGAGTCATTTGTTAATTGAGAATCTTCGTTCGTCACTCTTCTGGTGAGTCGAATTACTGATTGAGATATTGAAATCTCATTAGTACTCCTATGTGAGTCAGTCCTTGAGAGATGAGAATTTGAGTATTTGGTACAACCTCTGTGGTTGTGATTTATTATCCAGTTCCCTGAAAACTGTTTCTTCCACTTAGGGTTATTGATGGAAACTCTCCGAGGTGGAAATCATAGTATGCTCACGAGCCATTGCTAAATCCATAGTGATCTCCGATTTATTATGAACCTCTATAGTTCAGCCGATGAAGTCATACATACGTAGTAGACTGTATGATATTAGGAAGGTCTGCAGTCTCCGCCTATTGTGCCCGTAAGCACCGATGGGGCCAACATGCCTAGACGCATGGCTGGGTTCCTCTGAAGAACCTCTAGGATGTTTGGGTATAGAAGTCTATAGGGGAAGTGGACTGATCAGAGAGCAGAAGTTGACGTTTCCTTACACAATAGATATTTGGAGTCTGAACATATTGTTATTTTCTCCTTACGCGATGAACATTCAGAGTCTTGAATGATTATTCTTTCCAGACCATGAACTGTTGTCGTCTTTGAGTAGGGTCGATATTTAGGTAAGGTAAACACTGTATTTCCAATTCCTGATTCTGTTGAACTTTGTAATTCTTCACTAGAATGTGATGTCTGTACATTTTTCATTCCTTTTATCTATGGGATTTTTGGCATCCTACTGGGTATTTCCTTCGAAATACTCACACATCCTCTGATGCAGGAATAAAAAGGGAGTGAAACTAAGCAGGTATAAGTTGCTGGAGCTGGTATGGACGGCTGAAGCTTTGAGTAGAAGATTCTTTTAAATTTTATTTATGATTGATTTTTATTAGACTTGTTGGCCTGTGTGCCAGGAACCTGATATCTGGATTATCGATTATTTGATTGCTGTAATAGGCTAAGTAGTTTCTTTTGGTAATGTTATGATTAAGATTGGATACTTGGATATTGTTCTGTCATATTGATCATGTACATTCCAATTTGATAATTGAGTTGAGATCGATCGAGTATTCAGTCACTCCCTGCGTTTCTGACCTCCTGATTGTATTTAATTGGTTGTTTCCACGCTGTAATCGAGGTCTGGAAATTTAGGGCGTGACAGCTGATCGTTTAAAATTAAAACCCTTGCAAGTGCACAAGGCAATTGTACTATGGTGAGTATTAAAAAGGGTTGTGGAACCTCAGGGACGGATTAATCTTTTACCAAATTCAAAAGAAAGTAGCAATGTTGATTCTAGACTAAGAAAGCAATGAACTTTTAACTAAACTAAATGAGATTTAATCAATATGGAGAAGACCAAGGCTTCGAATCCACCACAATAAACTAGTGTATCGTTTCTCTCTCTCTTTTGAATAAAGATTTCCAATTGGCTAGCATATTCCTCTTGGACATACCCTTGTCAACTCAAAATATAGTGCTCTCCTCTCGGATGTAACACATAAAATAATTAAAACATGGAATTGTGATCTATCTCTCTCGAGTATAAATCAATGAAATTTTATTGATATATAACACCTCAGTCTACTCACGTTCCTCTAGGATACGCAAGTATTCTTCGGATTGAAACTCACAAGAATTCACTCTTGTCTCTCTCGAGTACAAAGAACAAACCTTTATTGAATTAACGGTGATTATACAATAAAATCCATACACCAACTAGAGTAAAAACATAAGATGAGAGAAAAGAAACTACACAACTAGATTATTGGGCTTCATCTACGCCTTGGAAAAGTGTTTAGCCTTGCATTGGAAAAGAAATCACCATCGTGTTCTTCATCTCCTTCTCTCCTTTGCTATAGCCTCCAATAAAGCTCAAAAGTCTCCAAGGGTTGAAGAGAAACCACAAAGTCCCCTTCCAAATCCAAGTCGAAATAAGTCTTATTTCGGTTTTTCGTATACGGCGATCGATCGCTCCGTATTGCCGATCGTTCGCTATCTGATCGATCGCAATTCCTTCGTTATTTTCCCCCGATCGATCGCTTTGGCGATCGACGCCGTATGATACCGATCGATCGTAGTTACTGTCTTGCGCGGATCAAAAATTCCAGTAGATACGATCGATCGTTTTGTTGCCGATCGATCGTTTCCTTCAATAATACTATTTTGCGGCTCTGGCGATCGATCACATTGATAGCCGATCGATCGTTGTTACTGTTCATGAAATTCAAATGGCTATAACTTTCTGCTCCAAAGTCCGAATTGTGCGTGGTTGGTGGCATTGGAAAGCTGACTTTTTGAACTTTAAAATCAGTCCAATCCGATATTTGTATACAAAGTTATGATGATTTAACCATTTGATTTACTTTTCTCCTCATTTCTGTGTATTACTCTTGTTTCCTACAAAAACCAAAAACTATATTAAACTAGTAGTTATTCTAATCAAACACTAGCATAATCATAAGTTTAAGAGATAATAAAATGTACATTTCATTTGTAGATCAACAGCATCTTCTGAGTCATTTTTTTATAATTAAACTTATGTAATGATGTGGCATCAAATTCCAATGTGCTAAAAAATTGTCATAATAATTATGCATTTAACTAATTTAATCAGATTGAATAACATATCTCATATCTTTTTGGTACATTGCCAATAATATGTTTACAACTCGAGAATAATTGCCCTTCAACTTTTAATATATTTCCGAGTTAGATGATGTCATGTGGTATCACTTTACGAAGGAAATTGCTGGCAATAGTATAAATGACACAATGTCACTACATCAAATTTGAGTTAGATATATGAGAATCAACAAAATATAGCATATGTACCATGCTAACTCTGTATGACCAAACTGTGCCAAATAACATGAACGATAAGGTAGTAATGTCAGTTCAAAAGAATTATAATGGTCGGTGGATGGCTACCGACCATTCTAATCTGAACGGTTTGTGAACCGGGTCCGTTTCACTATTTGTGTCGAGATTATGCTTGCATCTGGTTCACTAACCGCATCCGTTCATGTCCGGAATGATGTTCAAGTCTAGGTTCACAGTCCATTTATCTGTTAAATGTTCACAACACTCTTCATGTCTTGTCACTATTCATGAACATTATTTTTTATTTGGTTCGACTTGTGGACCGAGTTCACTTTCGGACCGGTTCATCCCTCATGGGAGAGCCTGAACTGTTCTTGGCGGCAGCAGGCTTAGCCTGCCACTGCAAGGGCTGGCCCTCCAGTGATGCGTCGCTGCCACGACATTTGCCGTCGCGGAACTGCCCTACTCCCCACCTTCTCCCATCTCTTCGTCTCGTCTTCTGCATAGCGGCTGGAGCAACAGCTCCGCTGCAGCTCATCGTCCTGAGGCTTCTCCTTTGTGAGGCGGTGGTTGAGTTCTACCCACCTCATTTGCTGTCAACCTCAGCTCTGTCCTTCGTCTCTCTCTTCTCTGACTTCTTCCTCGCCCTTGTTTGCTCGTTGTCCGGACATATCCGAGGGATGAAGATAATGGCAACAACAAAGTTGCTGCATTTCGGCCTTCACCAAGGCTCCTCGATGGTGGGGCCCTAGTGGAGGTCCTGCCATCACTTGACAATCATTAGCTGTCAACGTGGCCCCCCGCCACCACCTTCTTCTTCCCTCTTCTTTTCTGCTTTTGACGAGAATAGCACAACGATGCTATTCCATTTAACTGTTGTGCTGTAGCACGACCAATCATCTAGTGTTGCAAGGACTCGGCCTACATCTCGTCTCCTCTGCAATGCCGCTATTCGGTCAGTGTTGCCGCTTCTTTTGCCAACACCACTGTCAACTCCATTGGCGGAATACAAATTAAAATATAAAGAAATCACAAATCGAGATGAAGAAGGTACTAGATCTGACCTTTAGCGCGTATGGAGTCAATTTGTTGTTCGCCAGAAAAAACTTACGTCGTCGGACTTCTCCTCGGTGTTAACATATGGTACTTTGTCTAATTACTCCCTCCGTCCAGCAATATCTGGCCCCATTTGACTTTTACCAAATTTTATTGGAGTCTTAAAGGCCCCTACAAAAAGCTGAGCCCCCTCCACCCGCTTCCATGTTTTTTGTTCATGAGGTATTTCAATAATTAAATACGAGGGATGATTGCCTTTTATGTATAGGTTTCAAAAACTTGATACACATATTGAGCTAAAATTGTATATTATCTTGTCATTGTGATTACTTTTAAAGAACGGTTTACATGAGATCGTTCTCATATAAGGAGCATGAGGCCAATCTTTTAAGTCGTTAGTGTAACATCCAGAAAATTAGTAAGTATTTTAAAACCCAAATTTGACCCTCTTAATATATGATTTCGTGTGTTTTGCCTTGTGGAAATTAAAATTGGTGAGAATAGATTTCCAACGCCACCAACTATGCGCGATTTGGAGTTCGGAGTAAAAAGATATGAGAAATTGAATTTAATTGAGCGTGACTGCGATCGATCGCCGTAAAAACCGATCGATCGGCAAGCTGAACCGATCGACGCCTTATCAAAATGATCGATCATAGTTACTGTGATTTTTGAATATTTTGTTTCACGTAAAGCGATCGATCGGCAATAATGGCGATCGATCGGCTGTAACGCAGTAGTGTAAAACAACGCATACGACGACCGATCGCCGTATAGCCGATCGATCGCCGGTTGCGGTTTTGCGATTTCTAGCTTATCTTTGGGGTGGATTTGCTTGGGAAAGATACTAAATCCCAATTTGACTTGTTTTGCACGTCTCTAGAAGGATTTTAAAGCCTTCCCATTGGTTGAAAGTGTCCATAATTTGGAAAATTAGTTTATGAAGGGATTCTCCCCCAACTCTATATAAACCATAGAGAGTTGGCTTGTTCTATTGTAAAACTTAGCTCTAGAACGTCCAGAGACCTTTCCCCTTCTCCTTCCCACGTTCACCCACCTCCTTTAAGGCTTCTTCTTGTGGGAGTTGCAAGAGCTTGGAGCGGGAGCTTTGGAGAAAGCGGAGGAGACGAGCAACGCGTAAAAAGGCGGACTCTTTGGTGAATTAAGTAGGATGCTTTTCCCTTCTTCTCTCTTCTGATTATATGCTTTTGACAAGTGTTTTGATTCAGTACCTTAGTGTATTACGTGGATTCTTGTGAGATGAATGAATTGTGTCATTATTTATATGCGTAGTGCATCATAATCGTATGTGCATTCATGTTCCGTTTCTAGATGGGAATTCGCACCTAAAGTCTAATGCTTTATTAATTTTCCAGAGACTAGAAGTTCTGATATTGCTTGGTTGATCATGATCCACGTTGAGTTTTGTGCCTTTAAGGTGTGTCTTGCCTTAATTGTCTTGTGTGGGACGTATTAATATTTAAAAACTGTGTTATATGTAAAAGAACACAAGAAAGGAGTGAACCTTAGTAATTACAGATAATCCTAGGTTCTATAATTGGTCTAGGAAGGGAGTATATGGTCTGTTAATGATATATTATCATATATAATGTGTTATTAAGTAAGATAATCAAGTTTGATTAAGAGTCTTAATCTCGGCCAGAACTATTTCTATGCTGATAGTCAATAGTAAATAATTCATAACTAATTCAAATAAAATCAGAAAAATATAAAATCAGTGGGGTTAGAAACTAGACTCACGACGGTATTATCGGTAAAAATTTCAGAGGTTAAGTCTTAATATACAGAGCACAATAGCCATAGGCAGAGGACTATTGTGCAGGAGGCAGTGAGCTGAATCTGAGAGAAAATACTTAAGTATACAAATAACATCATGTGATATGATATGATAATGATTAATATGTCAATACCAGTAATTGGACTATATACTTATGGAATATCACAGTAAGAATTGGGTTTGATGTAATCTAATTAGGAGGGATAATCCTTTGAACAAGTGATTCATAACTATCTATCTTTAAAGCGTTTATGTCGGTTTGTGATTCCATTTAGAATTCAAATCATCTAAGAATTCTTTGATTCTTATCTCTGATATTTGTATTATAGAATTTTAATGCGAATGAAGAATTCTTATCTAGGGCTGAGCATGAAAGTATGTATTGATTGTATGTTACTCCTTCGGTGAGTTATTATTATTCGAAGTGTTTGGGTTGTCTTCTTATTCTATCCATAGTCCATGAGAGAGAGTCTATTCTGGTAAGAGAGTGTTGTGACCTCTATTCCTTTGAGATATTGCTCATATTGATTACATGATTGCTTCTTCCACTGGAGACCTTGCGAGACTCTCCCCATGGTGGTTTCATAGTATGCTCAATTAAGTCATTGCTAGATCTTGCGAGGTCACTTATATTTATGAAATTACGATTCCATATTGCCCGAAGGGAGGCACTATACGTACGTTAGATTGTGGACATTACGGAAGGTCCTCAGTCTCCGCCCATCGTGTCCGTAAGCACTGGTGGGGCTAGCATCCTAGACGCATGGCAGGGTTCCAAAGAGAGGACCCCTAGGGTGGTTCTGCTAAATTATTTTAGTCACTTGCGAGCGACCAGGTTAGCGAGCAGAAATTGTAACTCCTTTTACTTTAGATGTCTAGAGCCTTTGATATGATTATTATTCTCTTCTTATACATATGTTTGTTCGGAGCCTTATTGATGTTTTCCTATACTTGCGAGTCGGAATTATGGTTGACTAACCTTGCATGTGTATTGACCTCGGTTCAGTTCAAATGTTATGGGATGTTCACGATCCTTTGTTATTCTTATTCTCTTCATACTGCTTGTTTTCATTCAGTGGGTTTTTACATTCTACTGAGTATTTCTATGAAATACTCATGCGTCCTCTGATGCAGGCACAAGTGACAATTTAGATCAGGAAGTGCAGTAGTGTATTGGCGGATTGCAGGCGCCGAGAAGAGTTTAAAGATTATTTAGTTATTTTTTTTGCTTTTATTGATGATTATGACATTATTGGCAATTGTGTGCCATAAACTTATAGGTTTATTTTATTTGACTTTTCTTAAATGGAATATTATTAAGTAAATTCATTTCATAGTATTTATTGATGTCTGCTTTTGTATTACACTGATTGCGGGCATAATCGGTTACACGTCCTTTTGAGATGATTGTAATCGGTTGAGAAATCGACTGTTCGGTCGCGTGCCGGGATCTCTACCTCGAATTGTATTCAATTGATTGGCTTCCACACTCCGATCGAGGTATGGAATTTCGGGGCGTGACAGTTAGATTCTGATCCGAGGGTGGGTAACGAGAGAATCTCCGGGGCATCATCTGGGAATTTATTCAGACATTGGTCATATAACTTCTCCAAAGGAAGTGTTCATGGCAGATATTGAAAAGGTTAAACTTTTAACTTCAAGCAAAAATTTTGGTATATAGAACTCAATATCACAAAAACTTGACTTCCAGTAAAGTACTTATTTTTTTTCTGCTGTGGTTTTGTGACAATGAACCAAACTAAAACAACTGTTTGGGAACTTTGGACATGTTGTCCTTTCTCAATTTTATTTCTTCTCGAGGATATGGCTCTTAAAAATTGGGACACTTGGTTTTGCTAAGAGGCTGATTTGGTTTTCGTTTTACTTTTAAATCTATTTCACACACTTTCTCAGTCATATAGGTCAGGTAGAAGGCCCTACGAATTCGTCTTTCAAATTTTTGCTGCTTATGTCAGTATACCAGGTTACAGAAGACTTTAGAGCCTTTGTTTTTGAAATCGTAACTGAAGAGCTGCCCCCGCAAGACGTAAATTCTGCAATTCAGCAGGTATATACTTCTATCTTTTAATCCTTACAATCTGGTGGCTCTTTGATGTAATGGATCAGATTTTTTCATTCAGTGTCAATGGTTTGTACCAAAGTTACAAATTAACCTTTTCAAGATGGATTTAGTGGCTTAAATAAACTTCTTTGACGGAAAGTTGGTTCAGTGCAGAGAACATAGAAACATCGCACTTACAGAACCTTGATACAACAGCTATATGGAAAGTAATGGTAGGAACAAAATTATGGAGTTTTTCTCAAGAGATAAAAAAGAATGATCGAAAGGTGGGCACAAGAATACCAATTTTTAGTGTATTTATAACTGTACTTACAAATGAGGACGACTTAAAGGTTGCTAATAATCCCTACACTACTGAATTTTAGGGCAATATGGTGTCATAGTTGCTTACAACTCACTACCCTTCAGCAGAAACAGTGAAATGGGAGTTCCTTTCAGCCCGTTTAGAAAGTCTAATCAAATTAGGTGTAAATAAATTCCACCACATCATATCCCAGGACATGTATTATTTGGTAATGATGCAGCTGCAGTTAAAATGGGGCAGTGAAGTGGATAAAGGTGGCAAATGTAGGCCTTCACGCAAGGATTTTGAGCATTGGAAGTTGATGAATGGCAGGTTAAAGTCATAGAGAAAAAAGTAATTGAGAAGCAAAAGAGGAAAGGAGTTGAGACGGATGGAGGTTACCCTGGGAGGGAAAAAAAGGATAATTAATTAGCTCAATTGGTTTCTCATTGCGCTCACCATACTTATAGCTAAAAGGCCATACTACTCCAACCCGTACAACAAATTGCATCAAACTCGGATAAAGATAATTTCTTGTAATCCATAGTAATTGCATTAGTTCCTACTTCTAGATGGCGGCCCAATCAGGTGAGTTTCCAATCGAACGCATAGTGCATATATCTGTATGCTTGCTGGTAAAAGCTTCCATTGTGGTTATGGTATATGGCTAGCAGTTTATTGTTTCCCTTAAACAGATCCGTCATGTTTAGTTTTGTACCAACGACACTATTATTTATTTTGGCAGCTGAAAAGTTCAATAATGCAATTACTAGAAAAGCGAAGACTGAGTCATGGAGCAGTGACCGTGCATGGAACACCTCGCCGTCTTATGGTACTTCGATAAAAAAATTTCTTTTATGGACTTATATATTATTTTTTTATCTTAGTTCCTATAACTAATAACGTTTGTATTGCCTTCAAGTTTCCTAGTGAATTATAGCTATTGAGTATAATTAGTATATGCTCAATAAAATATCCATAAACTGTGCATCTCAATTACAAACACATTTGTCTAGGGTTGACATTGAGAGAAGCAAAAGATGTGCATTGTGAATGATATGGTCAACTCATTTCGTAACAGGATATAACAAGGAAATATATCCCGCAATTGTTTTCATGTTGAATGTAGGTGTGTGTGTAGGGTAATTGGGCGCAGAGGAAGCAGATCTTTACGCTCGTGTATGTGTCGAATTCTCCAAATTCTGTTTTTGCGAGGAATCAATCTTGCGCTCACAAACAAAGAATACACAATAGTCCAAGATATTTAGCAATATAAACGAACAACTATTTTATATCATGAGCAAACAATAAAATTCAAGAACATATACTATTCCCAAAAATCTGTGAGGGATTCTGAGCAATCGAAATAAAAAATCACTTTTTTTTTATTTGGCGATCGATCGGCTATCTAGACGCAATCAATCGCTAAAGGTTTTCTAACGAAGAAGACGACTGGTAACGATCAATCGTAGTTACTGGAAGCGTTGCTTCAAAGAGGGAAATGATCGATCGGCAGTAATTGCGATCGATCATATCTACTGTTAAAAACCAATATCGAAATTGCGTTAGAAATGATCGATTGTATCTACTGGAAAAATTTATTTTTGAGCAATAATCGACGCGATCGATCGGCTTGTAAATGCGATCGATCGACTGAGTACACGATCGATCGTATCTACTGTAACTTGTGCAAAGTCACCAGCGGCTGGCTGCGATCGATCGGTGAGATTGACGCGATCGATCGGATAGCGATCAATCGGGGTATTTTGACACGATCGATCGGCGGATGAAGCAATATTTTGTGCCACTTAATTATCTGATTATTGATAGTTAATTAGTGATTCAAATTGTGCTATTTAACACTTATTGTCCAATTCCATTGATTATAGATATTTATCTTCAGTTTGATTGCGACACTTGCTGATTTCATAAAAGTTGCAATGGCTTCCTGTATGGTCTCCAGTGAGTTGGCAAAGACTGAAAAGTTGAATGCCACCAATTTTGTTACCTGGAAGAGGCGCATCTGTTACATTCTGTTCCTAGATGACTTGGGTCATTTGTTGGACCAAGTTGTTGAACCTTCGGGTGAACATAGTACTGTTGCTCAAAAGAGAGAGTACGAGAAGTTCCGGATGGAGGATGCACGAGCAAGGACCACGATGCTTACCTTTATGGACCCTACTATGGAGTTGCTTTTTAAGAAGCACAAAACGGCCAAAGAAATGTATGAGGCAATTGAGAGGAGGTATGGAGAGCATACTGAGACACACATCAGCTTGCTCCACACTCGCTACACCAACATGAGGATGGAGGAGGGCAAGAATGTGCTTGAGCACATAAATGTCATGACCATTATAGCTAGTGAGTTGGAGATGCTTGGAGATCCAATTTCATTGGGGGTCCAAGTGTCTACGATACTCACTAGCCTCCCTCCATCATAGGAAGCAGTTGTGGTTGTGTTGAACCTGAGTGACAAGAAACTCACTCTCGATGACCTTACTGCCAAGCTGGGCTTGGAGCAGGAAAGGAGAGAGCATATGAGGGCCTCTAATGCATCTGCCAACCTTGCACACCATGTTGGCTCTAAGAAAGGTGGGTCCTATGCAGGCACCTCAAAGAAGAACTTCAAGAGGAAAGAAAAGAAGCCTCAATTCCAAGGTGGAGACAAGGCCAAAAACAAGAAGAAGGGAGCATGCTTTACTTGTGGCCAAATGGGTCACTTTAGCAGGAACTGTCCTAATGGCTCCCAGGGCAACGAGAAAAAGAAACAGCAGGGTGGAGAAAAGGACATAGTGTATATGATTTCTGAGGCACTGATTGTGAACACTAACACTAGAGGTTGGTGGCTTGACTCGGCTGCAACCCGTCATGTGGCTATGGCAAAGGAGTTTTTTGCTAAGATGAAAGAGATTAGTCCCATAGAGCACAAGATCTACATGGGGAATAACACCTATTGTGACGTGCTGGGGATTGGCTCTATTCGTGTTCCTCTTTTAGGGGGAAACACTCTGGTTCTCACAGATGTCTTGTTTGCACCTACTATTCGTAGGAATCTGATTTCAATTCCTTCGTTGACTCAAAAGGGATTTAAAGTCCGGTTCAAAGGTGGCAAGGGAACTGTGGGACAGAAGAATAATGCTTTATTTACTGCTTCACTTGTGGATGGCTTTTTCAAACTTGATGTTTCAAATAACTTTGCTAATATTAATGAAATAGCTGATTATGAGTATATTGTTGCTTGTTATGTGGATAATGTATTGTTGTGGCATTTATGCCTGTGTCATGTGAATGCGACAAAATTACCCCGAATATCGGGTAGTGGGTTACTACCTAGAATAAGTGATAAATTGCGCGTGTGTGAAGATTGTTTATCTGGCAAAATGACTAGGCAACCCTTTCCAAAAGGGCAACGAGCAATTGACCTTTTAGAGGTCATTCACTCAGATATTTGTGGGCCTATAAACGTCAAGACTCAAAGGGGAATGATGTATTTTATTACGTTCATAGATGACTATTCAAGATATGGTTATGTGTACTTGTTATCGAGAAAGACCGATGCCTTAGAAAAATTAAAGGAATTTAAGGCTGAGGTTGAGAACCAATTAGGACGGAAGATTAAAGTTCTGAGAACAGAACTTATTTATTCAAGAACTATTGTACACATCTTATTTATTCAAGAACTATTGTACAAACCAAGGACTATTGTACAAACCAAAGAATAGTGCATCAATATACTTTGCCGTATACCCCTCAGCAGAATGGAGTCGCTGAAAGACGTAATAGGACATTGATGGACATGGTAAGGTCCATGTTAAACCACTCTGAACTAGGAACGTAGTTTTGGGGCGAAGCACTAGACACCGCTGTCTATGTACTAAATCGAATACCTTCTAAGTCGATCAAATTGACCCCATATGAGTTATGGACGGAAAGATGTCCAAACTTTTTAAACTTGAGAGTGTGGGGGTCAAAGGCCCATGTGAGGGTACCTGATCAACTAAGAACTAAGTTGGATCCCAAGACCATAAAATGTAATTTTATAGGTTATTGTGACCATTCGAAAGGGTATCGATTTGTAGTGCACCGTGATGATGGGACAGTGGGGGTTATAGAGTCTATAGATGCTTATTTACTTTAGAAAGATATAGACCTTAAAACTCCTAGTCAGAAAGTGGAACTCTTTGAGATAGAAAAAGAGAAAGTTACTGTCACTAGTAATGAACAAGTGATAGGTGATCTATACATGAAATATGTCTTTTATTATCTCTTAAGCTTATGATTATGATAGTGTTTGATTAGAATAACTACTACTTTAATATAGTTTTTGGTTTTTGTAGGAAATAAGAGTAATACACAGAACTGAAGTGAAAAGTAACTCGAATGGTTAAATCATCATAACTTCGTGTACAAATATCGGATGGGACTGATTCAAGTCTCATGTCAAAGTTCAAGAAGTCAGCTTTCCAACGCCACCAACTACGTGCAATTCGGAAATTGGGACACAAAGTTATAGCCATTTGAAGTTTATAAACAGTAACTACGATCGATCGACAATCCATGCGATCGATCGCCAGAGCTGCTAAAGCAGTGTATTAAAAGGAAACGATCGATCGGCATAAAAACGATCGATCGTATCTACTGGAATTTTTTAATCGTGCAAGACAGTAACTACGATCGATCGGTATCATACGGCGTCGATTGGCAAAGCGATCGATCGGGGGATAATAACGAAGGAATTGCGATCGATCGGACAGCGAACGATCGGCAATACGGAGCGGTCGATCGCCGTATGCGGCAAACCGAAATAAGACCTATTTTGACTTGGATTTGGAAGGGGACTTCGTGTTTTCTCTTCACTATTATAAATAGGCCTTATGGGAGAACGTTTTGGGCATCACATATTCAACTCTTGGAGAAACCCTTGGAGGCTAGAGCAAAGGAAGAAGAAGATGATGAAGATGAAGATGATGGATTCTCTTCCCATGCTTGGCTAAACTCCTATCCAAGGCGTAAATGAAGCCCAATAATCTGGTTGTGTAGTTTCTTTTCTCTCATCTTATGTTTTTACTCTAGTTGGTGTATGGATTTTATTGTGTAATCACCGTTAATTCAATAAAGGTTTGTTCTTTGTACTCGAGAGAGACAAGAGTGAATTCTTGTGAGTTTCAATCCGAAGAATACTTGCGTATCCGAGAGGAACGTGAGTAGACTGAGGTGTTATATATCAATAAAATTTCATTGGTTTATACTCGAGAGAGATAGATCACAATTCCATGTTTTAATTGTTTTATGTGTTACATCCGAGATGAGAGCACTATATTTTGAGTTGACAAGTGTATGTCCGAGAGGAATATGCTAGCCAATTGGAAATCTTTATTCAAAAGAGAGAGAGAAACGATACATTAGTTATTGTGGTGGATTCGAAGCCTTGGTCTTCTCCTTAATTGATCAAATCTCAGCTTAGTCTAGTTTAAAGTTCATTGCTTTCTTAGTCTAAAATCAACACTGCTATTTTCTCTTGAATTTGGTAAAGTATTCACCGTCCCTGAGGTTCGACAACCCTTATTAATACTCACCGTAGTACAATTGCCTTGTGCACTTGCAAGGGTTTAATTTTAAACGATCAAGTTTTTGGCGCCGTTGCCGGGGACGGCTCAATAGTTTACTAAATTCTTAGCATAGTTAGTTTTAGAGTAGTTTAGTCTAATTTGGATTTCCTTTCAGTAGCTTAATTTAGTTTTTCTTCTTTTGCAGGATTAAGAGAGGACGCTGATTTTCGTCATCGTTGGAAGGGCCATCCCTTCCCACTGTTTGCACTCTCTTAACCCTCTTTTAGAATAAATTTGGGTGCTTGGTGTTTTTAATTTTCTTTGTGGGATTGCATGACGTGCTAGTGATCTATACATGAAATATGCATTTTATTATCTCCTAAACTTATATTTATGCTAGTGTTTGGTTAGAATAACTACTACTTTAATATAGTTTTTGGTTTTTGTAGGAAATGAGAGCGAAGATGCAAAAATATGGCAAAAACGGACTTCAATGATCAAATTATCATAACTCCGCGTACAAATGTCGGATTGGACTAATTCAAGTCTCATGTTAAAGTTTAAGATGTCAGCTTTCCAACGCCACCAACCACGTACAATTCGGAGTTTGGAGCAAAAAGTTATAGTCATTTGAAGATTCCGGACAGTAAAAACGATCGACCGCATCCTTACGCGATCGATCGCGTCTTCCGCGTGAAAACACTACATTGGAGAAAACGATCGATCAGACACCAAAATGATCGATCGTATCTACTGGAATTTTTAGACTTGCGAAGACAGTAAAAACGATCGATCGTCTTCGTCCGGCATCGTTCGCCATATGATCGATCGGAAGCAATTAACAAAGGAAAACGGCTTCGTTCGGCATCATTCGCAGGGCGATCGATCGTTCTATACGGGCGATCGATCGGTGCATACGGAAAACGCAATTTAACCCTATTTTGACTCGGATTTGGAAGGGGATTTGAGGGCTTTCCTTCACCCCTATATATATGCCTTAAGGGAGAATGTATGGGGTATGCAAGAATAGAGTTTTGAGTTCTTTTGGAGTCCTTGGAGGCTAGAGCAAAGGAAGAAGAAGAAGAAGAAGATGAAGAACTTGTTGATGGATTCTCTTCCCATGCTTGGCTAGACTCTCTTCCAAGGCGTAGATGAAACCCAACTGATTGGTTGTATTGTTTCTTTCTCTCATATTATGTTTTTATTCTAGTTGGTGTATGAATCTTTGTTATGCAATAAAAGTTAATTCATGAGTTTATTCTTTGTACTCGAGAGAGACAAGAGTGGATCTTTGTGGATTTCAATCTGAAAGAGCACTTGCGTGTCCGAGAGGAACGTAAGGGCTCTGAAGTGTTACATATTAATAAAGTCTCATTGGTTTATACTCGAGAGAGATAGATCACAGTTCCATGTTTTAATAGATTTATGTGTTACATCCGAGAGGAGGGCACTATAATTTGAATTGACAAGTGTATGTCCGAGAGGAATACACTAGCCAACTGGAAATCTGAATTCAAAAGAGAGAGAGAGACGATACACTAGTCTATTGTGGTGGATTCAAAGCCTTGGTACTTCTCCTATTGATTAATCTCAGCTTAGTTTAATTAAAGTTCATTGCTTTTCTCTAGATTAATTAAAAACTGCTGCTTTTCTCTTAAATTTGGTAGAATATTAATCCGTCCCTGAGGTTCGACAACCCTTTAATACTCACTGTAGTACAATTGCCTTGTGCACTTGCAAGGGTTTTATATTTAAACGATCAAGTTTTTGGCGCCGTTGCCGGGGATGGCACAATAGTTTACTAAATTCTTAGCATAGTTAGTTTTAGAGTAGTTTCATTAAATTTAGATTTACTCTCAGTAGCGTAATTTCGTTCTTCTTCCTTTTTGCAGGATTAAGAGAGGACGCAGATTTTCGTCATCGTTGGAAGGGCCATCCCTTCCCACTGTTTGCACTCTCTTAACCCTCTTTTAGAATAAATTTGGGTGCTTGGTGTTTTCCTTTTCTTTGTGGGATTGCATGACGTGCTAGTTGTCGCTATTAGGTTGCTAGTTGTCGCTATCTAGGGTTGATGTTTGCTAGTTGTCGCTATTAGGACTGCACAGGTTTTGTTTGATTTTATTTGTGCATGCATGGTCGTCGTTCCCTGAACCCCGACCTAGCTTTTGACCCTGATCCTGAGCGACTCTACAGAATTTTGAGAACTCCTAGACAATCAATTCCTGAAATCCAACATATGGCGAACAACATGAACCTCGGGGATGGTACTGGTCTAAACCAGGATCCATTAATCCCCCATGCCCGAACCCTGCAAGATTACTACCGTCCAACAGCCTACACCTCCCCTTCCTGTATCCTACTACCTACTACCGTGGCCAATTTTGAAATCAAACCAAACATCATCCAAATGCTGCCCACTTATCACGGCCAACTTAATGAGAATCCTTATAGGCATCTCCAAAATTTCTTGGAGGTTAACACCACATTCAAACTCACATTATCAGATGACCAGGTGCGCCTTAGACTTTTCCCATTCACTTTAAAAGACAGGGCCAAGGAATGGCTCTACTCCCTTGCACACAACTCTATTTCTACTTGGGAGGAACTACAAGCTGAATTCCTAAAGAAGTATTTTCCTGTGGGGCGGACTAATAAGATCCGCAACGAAATCATTACTTTTACCCAGCAACCAAATGAGCAATTCCATGAAAGTTGGGAAAGAATGAAATCCCTCCTCCGATCCTGTCCCCACCATGATGTGCCCAAGTGGCAGCTAGTGCAGCGATTTCATGAGGGTGTGTGCGATCAGCACAAGACCCTGATTGATGCCTCCTGTGGAGGCACATTCATGAAAAAAACCCCTGATGATGCCTGGGACCTACTAGAGGACCTAAGTGAAAATTCTCTACATAGTGCTACCCTCTACAGAACTGAAGGCCATCTGCCGGGTAGGAGTGCCTCAAGGGGAGGCATGTATGATGTTAAGCCCACCAACAGTCTAGAACACCAAGTGGCATCACTGACCGAGAGATTTGACCGTTTTTTCTCACAGCTCCCTTCTCAGACCCCTATCTCTCACGATGCCTGTGCCATCTGTGCCAGCCCCATGCACACTGTAGTTGACTGCCCTTCAGCTTTCCAGTATCCTGATCTTGTACAGGAGCAAGACAACTTTTCACAAGGCTACCCTAGAGCTAATAATCCCTATTCAAATACCTACAACCCGGGGTGGCGAAATCATCCCAATTTCGCCTGGAAACAGCCTAACCAAGGGACCACTTTCAATCAGGCCCCAAGATCCGAAATCCAACACCCAACTCAGCCTTACCAACCAGCTACCGCTCCCCCATTTGGCCAAACCAATAAGAAACCATCCCTCGAAGACCAGATGAGCCAAATGAGTCAGATGCTCCTCTCCCACTTAACCGAGATTAAAACTGAACAGAAGGAGATGAGAGCAGAGTTGAAAACCCAGGCCCAGCTTGTCCACTCCCATACACAATCCATTGCCAAAATAGAAACCCAGTTAGGACAGCTGGCCCAATCTATGAACCGTAGGGAAGTAGGAACCTTGCCTAGCCAACCACAGCAGAACCCTAGAGGCCAGTTCGCCGTTGAAGGTTCCCATTATCCAAATGAGCAGGTGCAAGCCGTTACTACCCTAAGAAATGGAAAACAAGTGGACAATCAGGTTAGGGACCCACCTATTGCGAGTGAGGACACTCTCCTTGAGAAACAGAACCAATCCACTCCTACTATGCCTGACCCTGTTAATCTCTCACCGCAACAGGAAGCCCCTCGGGAACCCACAAAGGATAAATCCTATATCCCTAGGGCCCCTTTCCCTCAATGCCTCAACCAACCTTCCCCGTTTAGTAAGTCCCACCAATGAATGGAGGAAATGTTAGAGGTGTTCAAGCAGGTTAAGATCAATCTTCCCCTCTTAGATGCCATCAAACAAGTACCTGCGTATGCCAAGTTCCTGAAAGACCTGTGTACCCAAAAGAGAAAAACCAAATCCCATGTCACCCAAAAGGTCTTTTTGACCAACCAAGTCAGCTCTTTACTAACCAGTGATGTGCCACCTAAATTCAAGGACCCGGGAACCCCTGTTATATCCATTGTCATAGGTGACCATACCATTAGCAGAGCCCTCTTAGATCTAGGAGCCAGTGTCAATCTCCTCCTTACTCAGTTTATCAACAACTTGGCCTAGGAGAGTTGCAGCCCACCTCAGTCACCCTACAGTTAGCAGATCGATCCATTCGCAGACCTAGAGGTATTATAGAAGACGTTCTTGTCGGAGTTGACCGGTTCTACTTTCCTGTTGACTTTGTCGTTCTAGACATGGAACCTGTTGCCAACTCCAAGTCCCAAATTTCTGTTATCCTTGGCCGGCCTTTCCTAGCTACCGCTGATGCCACCATCAATTGTAGGTCGGGTCTCATGAACGTCTCATTCGGGAACATGAAAGTTAAATTAAACATCTTTAGTGCTTCCCAACAACCCTCGAGTGAAGTTGAATGCCTTATGGTTGACGACCTAGATGACCTGGTCCAGGAATACCTCCCATTTGCTGTGCTTAAGGATGCCCTCGAGCACACCCTTTTCTATGACTGGATTGATACCTATGAGGGCACACCTGACCTTGAAGAGGTCCATCACCATTTAGTGGCTGCCTTACACCCTGACCATATCCCATGGAGACCCCACCCCGACCCTCTGCCTGTGTCCACCTCTCCACCACTCAAACCTTCCATAGAGTCTCCTCCCACACTTGATCTGAAAACCCTACCTAGCTCGCTGAAATATGCCTTTCTGGGTCCTAATGACACCCTTCCTGTGATTATCTCCTCAAGTTTATCTAGTAACCAGGAAACCCAGTTATTAGAGATTCTTACCACCCACCGGCGAGCTATAGGATGGACAGTAGCTGACCTCCGGGGTATCGACCCCTCTGTGTGCATGCATCGCATACACCTGGAGGACCAGGCTAAATCTTCTAGGGAGGGGCAGAGACGGTTGAACCCACACATGAGAGAAGTGGTGATGAAAGAGGTAGTGAAATTGTTAGATGCTGGAATTATATACCCTATCTCTGACAGTGAGTGGGTGAGCCCCATCCAGGTTGTTCCCAAGAAATCGGGCATCACAGTGAAACCAAACTCAGAGGGTGAACTTGTGTCAATAAGAGAAACCACGGGCTGGCGGGTGTGCATTGACTATAGGAAGCTGAATTCTAACACCCGTAAAGACCATTTCCCTCTCCCTTTCATTGACCAAATCCTAGATAAACTAGCGGGCCAAGAGTTTTATTGCTTCTTAGATGGGTACTCCGGATATAATCAAGTGCCAGTTTTCCCAGGGGATCAGGAGAAGACAACATTTACATGCCCCTTTGGTACATTTGCATATCGAAGAATGCCTTTTGGTCTTTGCAATGCCCCTGCTACATTTCAGCGATGCATGATGTCCATTTTTTCTGACATGATTGATAAATTTTTGGAAGTTTTTATGGATGATTTTTCGGTATTTGGCACTTGTTTTGATGAATGCTTGTATAACCTTACTATGGTTTTAAAAAGATGTGAGGAAACAAACTTAGTGTTAAGTTGGGAAAAGAGCCATTTCATGGTTCAACAGGGGATTGTGCTTGGACATGTTATATCAAAAAGGGGTATAGAGGTTGATAAGGCCAAGGTTGACCTAATTGCTAATTTACCACCTCCTACCTCAGTGAAGCAAATACGGTCTTTCCTTGGCCATGCCGGGTTTTATCGCCGATTTATCAAAGATTTTAGTAAGATATCACGTCCACTCTGTCACCTCTTAGGTCAGGACGTGCCATTTGAATTTGATGATTCTTGCAAAACGGCCTTTACCACATTAAAAACCCTCCTCTCGAGTTCCCCCATTATTAAGCCCCCTGACTACACACTGCCCTTCGAAATCATGTGCGATGCCTCTAATTTTGCTGTAGGGGCAGTGTTAGGCCAACGCCTTAACAAGATTCCTCATGTTATATATTATGCGAGCAAGACGCTCACTGACGCTCAATTGAATTATACTACCACTGAAAAAGAGCTGCTTGCTGTTGTGTTTGCATTAGATAAGTTCCGGTCATACCTCCTGGGTAGTAAGATCACCATTTTTTCTGACCATGCGGCCTTACGGTACCTTCTTTCCAAGAAGGATACCAAGCCAAGGCTGATCCGTTGGATCTTACTTCTTCAGGAGTTTGACTTTGAAATTAAAGATAAAAAGGGTTCTGAGAATGTTGTGGCTGATCATCTATCCAGAATTCCTATTCCTGATTTGCACAGCCATGACCCTCTGCGGGATTCATTCCCTGATGAGCAGCTTTTTGCTGTCTCAACTACTGCTCCACCTTGGTACGCAAATATCGTGAATTATCTTGCTGTGGGTCAAATCCCCACCTTTTGGACTAAACATGACAAAGACTTGTTTTTCTCACGAGTCAAACATTACTATTGGGATGACCCTGATCTATTTAAGATATGTGCGGATCAAGTAATAAGACGATGTGTTCCAGAGAGTGAGTTTCATAGCATTTTATCTTTTTGTCACTCTCGCGCTTGTGGTGGACACTTCGGTGGTAAGAAAACTGCGGCCAAAGTACTTCAAAGTGGTTTTTATTGGCCAACTCTATTTAAAGATGCAAATGCTTATTGTCAATCTTGCGATAGGTGTCAAAAATTGGGAGCCTTGTCTAAAAGGAATATGATGCCTCTACAACCTATATTGATTGTTGATTTATTTGATGTATGGGGTATCGATTTCATGGGACCTTTTCCGCCATCTTTTGGTCATACATTTATTCTTGTTGCTGTTGATTATGTGTCTAAGTGGATTGAAGCTGTTGCCACTAGGACCAATGATCATAAAGTTGTGCTGGAATTTCTGAAAGCTAACATTTTCAGCAGGTTTGGAACTCCTCGAGCTATCATTAGTGACGGAGGTTCTCACTTTTGTAACAGGTCATTTGAAGCTCTTCTCAAGAAATATTCCGTCACCCACAAGGTTGCCACACCATATCATCCTCAGACCAGTGGCCAGGTGGAGGTCTCCAATCGCCAAATCAAGCAGATTCTCGAGAAGACGGTTCGCCCCGACAGAAAAGATTGGTCCTTGAGACTCAATGATGCATTATGGGCCTACCGGACAGCTTTCAAGACCCCGATTGGCATGTCTCCGTATAGATTGGTATATGGCAAAGCTTGCCATTTACCTGTTGAGTTGGAGCACCGGGCTTACTGGGCTATTAAGGCCTACAACTTCGACATGGATAAGGCCGGTGAACAGCGCAAGCTCCAACTGAGTGAATTAGAGGAAATACGCCTTGATGCATATGAGAATGCCAAGCTCTACAAAATGCGAACTAAGGCGGTTCATGACAAGATGATTTCCAGGAAATCCTTTCAGCCTGATCAGAAGGTGTTGCTCTATAACTCTCGGCTGCACTTATTTCCTGGGAAGCTTCGCACTCGGTGGTCTGGACCTTTTACTGTGACCGAAGTGTTTCCACATGGTGCTGTTGAGATCAGAAATCCAAACGATGGGAGCACATTCAAAGTAAATGGCCATCGCTTGAAACCTTATTTGGAGGCAGTTAGTGACCAGGATGAGATGCCGGTATATTTTGCTGGTCCAACAAGTACAACATAAGCATGGATCAACGTCTGGCTGAAGACGTTAAACTTAGCGCTTGGTGGGAGGCAACCCACGTATTCAGGTGTATTCTCTCCTTTCTCTGATTTTCTTTATTATATGCTCATTGTCATGCTATATTTTGTTCACATTGAGGACAATGTTCATAATAGGTTTGGGGGAGGGAATATTACTTGTATAAAAGAAAAAAAAACAGAAAATAAAAAAACAATTCATAAAAATTTTTTTTGATTAGTTTTTAGGTTGTTTGTTAGTATTTTTTGTTAGGATTTGATAGTTTATCCCGTAATAATGCATGCTTCAATTCTTAGGAGATTAATTTGCATTGGAAGTGTGAGTAAGTATACTGGAGGATAGATACACTTAACTGAGCATATCTTTCTGTTACAGTCCTCTTGGAACAGGTGCTTGAACTAAGAAAATTCACTCACACACACTAGTTACATAAAGTAATACCATCTAGAAATTTGTTGATTACTAATTTACAGTGGGATGTCTTTAGTCATAGTCATTGGATGATGTGTAGTTGTCTGTTGAGCTTAAAAGATCATGATAGACCATTTTCTTGGCTATGGCAAGGGGTTGGAACCGGAAATAGGTTGAGAGTATAATACAGCCTGGACAAAATAAAGATGTGCTGAAATATATGTGCTGAAAATGAAAATGTGAAAAAAAAATGAAAACAAAATGAAAGAAAAGGGGCTGCTTGACTTTATAGGATTAACTTAGGCTGATACTCGGGCCCGAAGCGGTCTCTTAATACCTAATGCCCTAAGCCAACTGGCTGGGAGTCATTGGCCTGAGTCATTGCTAAACCTAAGCATCTTGAAGTCAGGCCTTACACAGTCCTAGCGAAAGATAAAAAAAAAAAAAAAAAAGTCTGTGGTGTATTATCCTCTCAAATCTAGAATGTTGGACCCGAAGGAGGCGCGCAGATCTGTGCTATCATGAACCTAAAGATTACTATGACTATGTAGATTCTGATGTTCTTTGGTTAATGGGTAACACTGGATCTGTATAAACAGAAATTTAGAATGTATTGCTACAATGTTCTACACTTCTACTATTTATGTTATCATGCTATGTAATATTGAGCAGAAATTTCCAAGATGAAAGTGTGGAATAAAACCACTTACTTGAGGGCTTCTATATTCCTGTTGATTATGAACCAAGTACATGTGGTTGATTCTCTTAAGCATTGTAGTATGTATTTGTCGGGATAATAGGTTTGCTTGTTTTTACAATGTTTTTATTTTTGCTTTGTTTTGAACTTAGGTTAATTAGTTTCATAAATACATGTTTGTGGGTAGCATGGCTGCAAACCCTCACGAGACAACACTCGTCCTACTAGGGACACCTAGAGGTTTAACGGCTTGTTGCATACGCTCAATGCAATCGTGTTCCCTACGAAAGTGGTGTTTACTTTTATGCATTAGTTCCTTACTTTGTTTGATTTTGTTTTGTTTTGTTTTGTTTTGCTAGGGACTAGCAAAATCTAGGTTTGGGGGTGTGATCTATACATGAAATATACATTTTATTATCTCCTAAACTTATATTTATGCTAGTGTTTGGTTAGAATAACTACTACTTTAATATAGTTTTTGGTTTTTGTAGGAAATGAGAGCAAAGATGCAAAAATATGGCGAAAACGGACTTCAATGATCAAATTATCATAACTCCGAGTACAAATGTCTGATTGGACTGATTTAAGTCTCATGTTAAATTTTAAGATGTCAGCTTTCCAACGCCACCAACCACGCGCAATTCGGAGTTTGGAGCAAAAAGTTATAGTCATTTGAAGATTCCAGACAGTAAAAACGATCGACCGCATCCTTACGCGATCGATCGCGTCTTCCGTGTGAAAACACTACATTGGAGAAAACGATCGATCGGACACCAAAACGATCGATCGTATCTACTGGAATTTTTGGACTTGCGAAGACAGTAAAAACGATCGATCGGCTTCGTCCGGCATCGTTCGCCATACGATCGATCGGAAGCAATTAACAAAGGAAAACGGCTTCGTTCGGCATCGTTCGCAGGGCGATCGATCGTTCTATACGGGCGATCGATCGGTGCATACGGAAAACGCAATTTAACCCTGTTTTGACTCGGATTTGGAAGGGGATTTGAGGGCTTTCCTTCACCCCTATATATATGCCTTAAGGGAGATCGTATGGGGTATGCAAGAATAGAGTTTTGAGTTCTTTTGGAGTCCTTGGAGGCTAGAGCAAAGGAAGAAGAAGAAGAAGATGAAGAACTTGTTGATGGATTCTCTTCCCATGCTTGGCTAGACTCTCTTCCAAGGCGTAGATGAAACCCAACTGATTGGTTGTATTGTTTCTTTCTCTCATATTATGTTTTTATTCTAGTTGGTGTATGAATCTTTGTTATGCAATAAAAGTTAATTCATTAGAGTTTATTCTTTGTACTCGAGAGAGACAAGAGTGGATCTTTGTGGATTTCAATCTGAAAGAGCACTTGCGTGTCCGAGAGGAACGTAAGGGCTCTGAAGTGTTACATATTAATAAAGTCTCATTGGTTTATACTCGAGAGAGATAGATCACAGTTCCATG
This sequence comes from Houttuynia cordata, assembly GCA_039654745.1. Taxonomy (NCBI): domain Eukaryota; kingdom Viridiplantae; phylum Streptophyta; class Magnoliopsida; order Piperales; family Saururaceae; genus Houttuynia; species Houttuynia cordata. The sequence goes on along the minus strand of CM077510.1, from coordinate 5,126,951 downwards.
TTTTAATAGATTTATGTGTTACATCCGAGAGGAGGGCACTATAATTTGAATTGACAAGTGTATGTCCGAGAGGAATACACTAGCCAACTGGAAATCTGAATTCAAAAGAGAGAGAGAGACGATACACTAGTCTATTGTGGTGGATTCAAAGCCTTGGTACTTCTCCTATTGATTAATCTCAGCTTAGTTTAATTAAAGTTCATTGCTTTTCTCTAGATTAATTAAAAACTGCTGCTTTTCTCTTGAATTTGGTAGAATATTAATCCGTCCCTGAGGTTCGACAACCCTTTAATACTCACTGTAGTACAATTGCCTTGTGCACTTGCAAGGGTTTTATATTTAAACGATCAGCTAGTTGTCGCTATTAGGTTGCTAGTTGTCGCTATCTAGGACTGATGTTTGCTAGTTGTCGCTATTAAGATTGCACAGGTTTTGTTTGATTTTTATTGTGCATGCATGGTCGTCGATCCCTGAACCCCGACCTTGCCTTTGATCCTGATCCTAAGTGCCTATATAGAATCTGTAGAACTCCTAGCAAACAAATCCCTGAAATTCATCCAATGGCGGACAACATGAACCTTGGGGGTGGGAATGGCCTAAACCAGAATCCACTAATGCCTCATGCCCGTACCCTGCAAGACTACTACCATCCCACTGCCTACACCTCCCCTTCCTGTATCCTACTTCCTGCAACCGTGGCTAATTTTGAAATTAAGCCAAACATCATCCAGATGCTGCCCACATACCATGGCCAATTAAATGAGAACCCCTATAGGCACCCACAAAATTTCCTAGAGGTTAACACAACCTTTAAACTTACACTATCTGATGACCAGGTGCGCCTTAGGTTGTTCCCCTTCACCTTAAAAGATAGGGCCAAGGAATGGCTGTACTCCCTTGAGCATAACTCTATTTCCACTTGGGAGGAACTTCAAGCCGAATTCCTCAAGAAATACTTTCCTGTGGGGCGGACCAATAAGATCCGCCATGAAATCATCACTTTCACCCAGATACCTAATGAACAATTCCATTAAGCTGGGAAAGGATGAAAGCCCTACTCTGGTCTTGTCCCCACCATGATGTGCCCAAGTGGTAATTAGTACAGAGATTTCATGAGGGTGTGTGCGATCAGCATAAGACCCCAATAGACGCCTCCTGTGGAGGCACATTCATGAAGAAAACCCCGGATGATGCATGGGATCTACTAGAGGACCTGAGCGAAAACTCTTTATACAGTGCCACCCTCTATAGATCTGAAGGCCATATGCCTGGCAGGAGTGCCTCAAGGGGAGGCATGTATGATGTTAAAGCTACCACAAACCTAGAACACCAAGTGGCATCCCTAACTGAGAGATTTGACAGGTTGTTCTCACAGACTCCACCTTATACCCCAACCTCTCGTGATGCCTGCACTATCTGTGCCAGCACTATGCATACCATTGTTGACTGCCCTTCAGCCTTCCAATATCCAGACCTAGTACAAGAGCATGTCAACAGTGCACAAACTTTTCCCATAGCCAACAATCCATACTCCAACACTTATAACCCCGGGTGGCGTGATCACCCTAATTTTTCTTGGAGGCAACCTAATCCAGGGCCTACTTTTAATCAGGCCCGAAGACAGGAATTTCAAAGCCAACCTCAACCTTATCAACCATCCTCAGCCCCGCACTTTGGCCAATCTAATAAGAAACCAACAATTGAAGACCAGCTGAGCCAAATAATGGCCACCCAATCCACCATGCTTACGGTTTTGACTGAACTAACAAATGAACAAAAGTCCCAGGCCCAGCTAGTCCATTCTCATACACAATCTATTGCCAAGATCGAGACCCAATTGGGACAGCTAGCTCAAGCCATGAACCGTAGAGAAGCAGGAACCTTGCCTAGCCAACCCCAACAAAACCCTCGAGGCCAGTTTGTAGCTGAGGCCTCCCATTACCCTCCTGAGCAAGTGCAAGCCATAACTACCTTGAGGAGCGGTAAACAAATTGACAACAGGGTTCGGGATCCATCTATTAGCCTTTCGAGTGAGACACCTTCCCATGAGGAAGACAAAGAACCCAATTCCATCAAAGCTATACCTATTAGTTCTAAAACCCAGCCGGATACCCAACCCGAGGCCCAGAAAGAGAGATCTTATATTCCCAGGGTACCATTCCCACAATACCTGGACAAACCCTCCCCGTTTAATAAATCTCATCACAAGACGGAGGAGATGTTCGAGGTGTTTAAACAGGTTAAGGTCAATCTCCCTTTGCTAGATGCAATAAAACAGGTCCCTGCCTATGCCAAATTCCTGAAAGACCTTTGTACCCAAAAGCGAAAAGCTAAATCTAATTTGACTAAAAAGGTCTTCCTTACCGAGCAGGTGAGTTCCCTATTAACACATAACCTTCCACCTAAATATAAGGACCCAGGATATCCAACAATTTCATGTGTTATAGGTGACCATACTGTTGACAAGGCATTATTAGATTTGGGAGCTAGTGTGAATTTATTGCCTTACTCTGTGTATGAGCAACTTGGGTTGGGGGAATTGAAACCGACTACAATAACACTACAACTTGCAGACCGATCCATTAAAACTCCACGTGGTGTTATTGAAGATGTTTTGGTACAGGTTGACAAATTTTTCTTTCCTGTGGACTTCATTGTCTTAGATACACAACCTGTACCGAACATTGGTAGTCAAATTCCAGAAATTTTGGGACGTCCATTCCTGGCGACATCCAATGCTATTATAAACTGTCGGGATGGGGTGCTGAAATTGTCTTTTGGAAATTTAAATGTCAAACTGAATGTTTTTAATGCCCAACAACAACATCCACCACCAGATGATTATTACGCAGTTCATATGATTGATACTCCGGTGGATGGTGCACCCCCATGGTTTTGTCCTACTGATTCATTTGCTCCTTCTTTCATTAATTTTAATGTGTGTAGTAGGACCACAGAGGGACTGAATGTTGGCTTGAAAGACCCTGGATAAGTTGAACTAAAGGAGTTTCGTCTGGCTGAAGACGTTAAACTTAGCGCTTGGTGGGAGGCAACCCACGTATTCAGGTGTATTCTTTCCTTTATCTGATTTTCTTTATTATATGCTCATTGTCATGCTATATTTTGTTCACATTGAGGACAATGTTCATAATAGGTTTGGGGGAGGGAATATTACTTGTATAAAAAAAAAGTCATAAAAATTTGATTAGTTTTTACGTTGTTTGTTAGTATTTTTGTTAGGATTTGATAGTTTATCCCGTAATAATGCATGTTACAATTCTTAGGAGATTAATTTACATTGGAAGTGTGAGTAAGTATACTGGAGGATAGATACACTTAACTGAGCATACTTTTCTGTTACAGTCCTCTTGGAACAGGTGCTTGAACTAAGAAAATTCACTTACACACACTAGTACATAAAGTAATACCATCTAGAGATTTGTTGAATGCTAATCTACAGTGGGATATCTTTAGTCATAGTCATTGGATGATGTGTAGTTATCTGTTGAGCTTAAAAGATCATGATAGACCATTTACTTGGCTATGGCAAGGGATTGGAACCGGAAATAGGTTGAGAGTATAATACAGCCTGGACAAGATAAAGATGTGCTTGAAAATATATGTGCTGAAAATGAAAATGCGAAAAAATAAAAACAAAATGAAAGAAAAGGGGCTGCTTGACTTTATAGGATTAACTTAGGCTGATGCTCGGGCCTGAAGCGGTCTACTTAAAACCTAATGCCCTAAGCCAATTGGCTGGGAGTCATTGGCCTAAGTCATTGCTAAACCTAAGCATCTTGAAGTCAGGCCTTACACAGTCCTAGCGAAAAAAAAGAAAAAAAAGAAAAAAAAAGTCTATGGTGTATTATCCTCTCAAATCTAGAATGTTGGACCCGAATGAGGCGCGCAGACCTGTGCTATCATGAACCTAAAGATTACGATGACTATGTAGATTCTGATGTTCTTTGGTTAATGGGTAACACTGGATCTGTATAAAACAGAAATTTAGAATGTATTGCTATAATGTTCTACACTTTCTACTATTTATGTTATCATGCTATATAATATTTGAGCAGAAATTTCCAAGATGAAAGTGTGGAATAAAACCACTTACTTGAGGGCTTCTATATTCCTGTTGATTTTGAACCAAGTACATGTGGTTGATTTTCTTAAGCATTGTAGTATGTATTTATCGGGATAATAGGTTCTTTGTTTTGCAATGTTTTAATTTTTGCTTTGTTTTTCCACTTAGGTTAATTAGATTAATAAATACATGTTTGTGGGTAGCATGGCTGCAAACCCTCACGAGACAACACTCGTCCTACTAGGGCCACCTAGAGGTTTAACGGCTTGTTGCATACGCTCAATGCAATCGTGTTCCCTACGAAAGTGGTGTCTACTTTTATGCATTAGTGGTATTTACTTTTATGCATTAGTTCCTTAGTTTGTTTGATTTTATTTTGTTTTGTTTTGCTAGGGACTAGCAAAATCTAGATTTGGGGGTGTGATCTATACATGAAATATGCATTTTATTATCTCTTAAGCTTATGATTATGCTAGTGTTTGACTAGAATAACTACTACTTTAATATATTTTTTGGTTTTTGTAGGAAACAAGAGTAATACACAGAACTGAAGTGAAAAGTAACTCAAATGATTAAATCATCATAACTTCGTGTACAAATATTGGATTAGACTGATTCAAGTTTCATATCAAAGATCAAGAAGTCAGCTTTCTAACGCCACCAACCATGTGCAATTCGGAGTTCGGGACACAAAGTTATAGCCATTTGAAGTTTATAAACAGTAACTACGATCGATCGGCAATCAATGTGATCGATCGCCAGAGCCGCTAAAGCAGTGTATTAAAGGAAACGATCGATCGGCATAAAAATGATCGATCGTATCTACTAGAATTTTTCAATCGCGCAAGACAGTAACTACGATCGATCGGTATCATACGGCGTCGATCGGCAAAGCGATCGATCGGGGGAAAATAACGAAGGAATTGCGATCGATCGGACCGCGAATGATCGACAATATGGAGCGATCGATCGCCGTATGCGGCAAACCGAAATAAGACCTATTTTGACTTGGATTTGGAAGGGGACTTCGTGTTTTCTCTTCACTATTATAAATAGGCCTTATGGGAGAACGTTTTGGGCATCACATATTCAACTCTTGGAGAAACCCTTGGAGGCTAGAGCAAAGGAAGAAGAAGATGATGAAGGTGAAGATGATGGATTCTCTTCCCATGCTTGGCTAAACTCCTATCCAAGGCGTAGATGAAGCCCAATAATCTAGTTGTGTAGTTTCTTTTCTCTCATCTTATGTTTTTACTCTAGTTGGTGCATGGATTTTATTGTATAATCACCGTTAATTCAATAAAGGTTTGTTCTTTGTACTCGAGAGAGACAAGAGTGAGTAGACTGAGGTGTTATATATCAATAAAATTTTATTGGTTTATACTCGAGAGAGATAGATCACAATTCCATGTTTTAATTATTTTATGTGTTACATCCGAGAGAAGAGCACTATATTTTGAGTTGACAAGTGTATGTCCGAGAGGAATATGCTAGCCAATTGGAAATCTTTATTCAAAAGAGAGAGAGAAACGATACATTAGTTATTGTGGTGGATTCGAAGCCTTGGTCTTCTCCTTAATTGATCAAATCTCAGCTTAATCTAGTTTAAAGTTCATTGCTTTCTTAGTCTAAAATCAACACTGCTATTTTCTCTTGAATTTGGTAAAGTATTCACCGTCCCTGAGGTTCGACAATCCTTATTAATACTCACCGTAGTACAATTGTCTTGTGCACTTGCAAGGGTTTAATTTTAAACGATCAATAGGTAACACATCTAATGAGGATGTTGAAACTCGAGCATCAAGAGAGTGTAGACCTTCAGTTTTGTTGAAGGATTACTATGCTATGCTTGGTGAAGATGAGATATCGGTAGATGAACCTGTACTCAGTGATCCAGTCACGTTTGAGCAAGCTATGTGAAGTCCAGATTCCAAGGAATGGCGAAAGGCTGTTCAAGAGGAAATAGATTCGAACTCGAAGAACAAAGTCTGGGAGATTGTTGACTTACCAGACGAACGGAAACCCATAGGGTGTAAGTGGATCTTCAAGAAGAAGCTCAAAGCTGATGGATCAATAGAGAAGTACAAAGCTAGACTTGTGGCGAAAGGTTTCACATAAGTAGAGGACATAGACTTCAAGGAGACGTATTCTCCTGTGTCTAGGTTCATCTCAATCCGATGTTTATTGGCAATTGTGTCATACTTAGATTTAGAGTTGCACCAGATGGATGTAAAAACTGCCTTCCTAAATGGTGATTTAGAGGAGGAGATTTACATGGTACAACCCGAGGGGTTTGTTATTTCCGGGGAGGAAACAAAGGTGTGCAAGCTTATTAAATTATTGTATGGACTGAAACAATCGCCGAGACAATGGTATTTCACTTTTCACAAGGTGATAAGTGAATATGGCTTTGTGGTCAATGACTATGACCATTGTGTATACTCCTTTAGAGATGGGAGTAGATTTATGATATTGTCACTATATGTAGATGACATATTATTGATGGGGAATGACACTAGTATGATTCTCAGTCTTAAAGAATGGCTCAAGACCCAATTTGAAATGAAAGATATGGGTGAAACATCTTACATCCTCGGGATGAAGATTGAGAGAGAAAGAAAAGCGAGGAGGCTAAGTATATCTCAGGAATCGTACATTGAGAGTGTATTGAAACACTTTGGCGTGATTGGTTGGAAGACCATAGATTCACCCATCTATAAAGGGACAGTTTTGTCCGAGAGAATGGCACCTGCATCAGACAAGGAACGTCTAAAGATGCAATCTGTGCCATATGTGCAAGCTATTGGCAGCTTGATGTATGCCATGAACTGCACTCGACCTGATTTGGCTTTTGTAGTAAGCCTTGTGAGTCGATATTAGGCTAACCCAGGTATGTAACACTGGCAGGCTATTAAGCGGGTGTTTAGATATCTGTTGGGTACCAAGGATATAAAACTCACATATCAGGTCGAGAACCTATCATTGGAAGGCTATAGTGATTCAGACTATGCCGAGTGTAAGGATGACAGGAAATCCACTGCAGGTTATGTTTTTTATGCTTGGTGGCACCGCCGTAGCATGGGCTAGTAAGAAGCAGAAATGCGTTACTAAGTCCACGATGGAAGCTGAGTTTATTGCATGCAGTTTGGCAGCTTCCGAGGCAGTTTGGATTAAAAAATTTCTAGCTGGGTTACAGCTAGAACAGTGGACTAATGCTCCTATCCAAATTTATTGTGATAATTTGGCAACAGTATCGACACTCCGTAATGGGGAGATCAGTTCCAGAGCTAAGCACATAGAGGTGCATTACTTTTATGTGTTTGACATGCTACAACGGGGAAAGTTGACAGTGAGTCATCTTCCTACGGTTGAGATGTTAGCTGATCCGTTAACGAAGGCCTTAATAACAAATCTATTTGTAAAACATGTTCATAGTTTTGGATTACGGCAGGACTAGTGCACGAGTCACTGTTGGATCGCAAATATGAACACAAAACCCATAGTGGGGGATGTAAGTATATATGGGTTTTTTGTGTCCCATATTACTTGCCTTATTGAGAGGGGTCGGCCCTCCCAAGAGTGTGTGATCTTGTAGAGATTGCAAGGCCTCCGTGGGCCCATGTGGGGCCCACACCCTATTGGAAGAGACGCCTTTTGAATGGAACCGTTTTGGAAGAGTTTAATTGTAACTAAATTGGGAAAGAGTAAATGAGGGAATCCTATGTGAAATAGGACATTGAGAGAGGCTAATTAAGGGAGATGCTACTCCCTAATTAGGTGTAACTGATTTGCCTTAAATGTGGAAGAAGTGGGGACGCCCACTAGATAACACACGACTTGGCCAATTGGGTAAAAAAGACTGGGTCTTTTTTGACTCTCTCATCATCTCGACTGGCTCTTTCTCATTGGCTTCTGCTTTGGTGATCTTTATACTTTGGGATTCAACTTGAAGTTTGAATCGAATCAAAGATTAAAGAGAAGACGCTCGAATGATATTGCTATCTATGGGAGAATAGCAAATCAAAGGAATCACACAAGAACGGTTCTTGAAAGGTGTTCTCCGATATACTACTTTGAATTCTTATCTCTACGAAGAACAGAGTAACTTGGGTAAAATGGCCACAGGTTAGTAGTATATGTTCTTGAATTTTATTGTTTGCTCATGATATAAAATAGTTGTTCGTTTATATTGCTAAATATCTTGCACTATTGTGTATTCTTTGTTTGTGAGTGTAAGATTGATTCCTCGCAAAAACAGAATTTGGAGAATTCGACACATACACGAGCGTAAAGATCTGCTTCCGCTGCGCCCGATTACCCTACAGTGTGAACTGTTGGGACTTTAATTTTTTTATAGTTGCTATCGTTGTGATTTCCATTCTCGGAACCGCATTTGTAATGTACACTTTCAGATGGGCTTTTTCCATGAAGTTTGTTTTCCTCTATTTGCTATGGAAGTAATATCTTTCTGATTGATTAGGAGAAGATTAGAACGCATTTTATTTCGTGAAAAAACACTCTAGGTCGTTGTTCTTGTACTTGTTAATGATTGCAAATGGCCTGCTGATTTTACAGGTCCAAATTGACACGCTGAGTTCTAAGCAGGCAGAGAGTGAGGTTGACTGCCGGGGTCCACCTGCACTGAAGGCATTTGATGATAAAGGAAACCCTACAAAGGTCACGTCTTGTTAAGTGTGTTAAGTGTTTTTCACTTTGTCATTGAATTTACTCTTGTGCTTTAGCTGGAATTCTCAAAAATAATTTTGTCAAAGTATTAATTATTTTTGTCTGGTTTGTCAGGCTGCTGAAGGCTTCTGTCGTAAATACTCTATACCTTTGGATTCAATGTTTAGCAAATTAGATGGTGAGTGTGGTTTGCAAGCTTGGCAGGTTGCTATATGTAAAATCTATTTAGCGGCTTGCCGCAAGGGATTCATATCCTAGCTTTCAATTTTTACAAACAAATGTGAGTTCAAATTAAGTTAATCTAGAATGCTCAATGGATGCTCGCTGATACTCAAGTTTGATTGCCTCTTCAAATGATAGGCACCTATGTTCATGCACTTTGCAGGAAAGGTGGAGTGCGTATATGTTCGTGGGAAGGAATCTGTGCGTCCTTCTATACATGTACTCTTTGAGTAATCTGGCTGAAATTTGCGTCGATCGATATTGGCATATATAGTATTCAAATAGACTCATGTTTTGTATTTGGGTAATGGACAACATTCTGCTGGAGCCATGGTTTTCAAAACTGGACCAACCGGCCGGTCCGACCGCGGTTAACCGGAACCGGCCGGGAAACCGGTTCGGTTCATCTGGTTCAGCCCGGTTCAACGAACCGGTCTGATCCGATATTATTATATTATTTTTTAAAAAAAATTTCACAAGAGGGGGGATTCGAACCTCAGACCCCCCATAAGGCTTAACTACTTGAGCTACACTTGTTTTGATATTAATGTCATACAAAATATATATTTATCATATATTTACCACTCCTCTCACCTAAACTGGGTCACACCGGCCTGACCGGACCGGCCATCAGTCCGGTTCGATGACCGGTCCGGTTTTAAAAACCTTGGTTGGAGCAATGGTAGCTATTAAGGAAATGAATGATAAATTAGTTCAATTATATTTATAAGTGCATGTAGCCTTCAAAGTACTGAAAATGGCTAATCTTCTTGTAACAAAGAAAATGGCTATCATGCAAATTTGCATAGAATCATAGAGATTCAGATATGTGCATAATCTAGGAATTGGTTTTATGTGTTTACTGGTGTGCTTCTTTTGTGAAGTTGGATTTGATGCCTATTGCAGGTGGATTGAAGGTCATACCTTTGAGCTCAGATTAAATGTAATTATTGAGATTGAAAATTCATAATCAAATGAGTTGAATACTACAAGTGTTTTTGGTTTATTTGCGTCTCACATAATTGATGCTACAAGTGTTTTTGGTTTATGTGGGTCTCACATAACTGATTAAGTTGTTTCACTTTTGCAAGTGATTTTGGGATGAGTAGTCTGCCTCCTTACATTTTAGCTAGGGATGGAACTTGGGTCGGGTTTTTACCCGACCCGGTCTTATTGGGCCGGTTCTGGGATTGCTTATGCAGTACCCAGTTCCGGTTCCTGGTTTGAAAGAGGAATCGACCCATCGGGTCGGGTCGGGTCCAGGTTTTCATGTAAAACCCGGACCCGACTATATATATATCATATACTCGGATTCGTATCTTTTTTTTTATGAATATTTTTTGGGGGCGAAAGCACTCGTATCTCTTGATTTGGATTTTTATGAATATACATATTATTAATAAAAAAATTAAAAGAGTTAATAGTTTAACATATATGACATTGAAAAGAGTTAATAGTTCTGGTACCGGGGCGGGGCGGATCTGGGTTTCAAGTTTTGGTACCGGGTCGGTTCCGGGTCCTTGAAATTGGACCCGTGGTGGGTTTGGGACGGTTCTGGGTTTGAAGAATTAAAATGGTTCCGACACCGGGAATGCCAGTACCTGACCTAACCCCCCCCGGTTCCATCCCTAATTTTAGCCAGCCCATTCCCTTTCAACCAGTGGGGATACCCAACGTTTGTGTATGTGGGTTGGGCTGGCTAAAACAGGGTGTGGTGAACTAGTCGCCTATAATCTTAAGCACCTTTTGCTGAGCTTGTAGTTACTTTCCATCCAGATTGTTTTCTTTTTGTGAATGCCATATTTGCTGCCGTTTAATTTTTTTTATCTCCTTGCATGAGGTTCTGATTTTTTTTTTATGTTGTAAATTACAGGTTTTAGCAGATATTTCGTTTCCCAAGTCCATGTGTTGGAACTCCGAGGTATAGAATTATACTCTTTATATACTAATTTAAAATAGAGAACGGTTTACATGAGATCGTTCTCATATAATGAGCACGAGGCCAATCTTTTGGATCGTTAGATTTTGATCCGAGGTGGGTATCAAATCAGTGAGTAGGTGAGTGTGTCAAATCAATGGTTAGGTGAGTTCCCTGTAGCTATTTGTAGCCGTCAGATCAAGATCCAACAGCTACAAAATGAATTGGCCTTATATAAGCTATATGAGAGCGATCTCATTTAAAATTTTTCCTTTAAAATATTTATAAAAGAATGAGCATTATCATATGATAATTGCAAGACTTCTAAAAGTTGCAATGAAGATGAACATACTTCTCAGTGCCTGGAAAATCTATTTAGCAAAGCCATTGCAAGTGCATAATTGCTTCATATAAGTAGGGTAAATGTTTTGCTGTTGTAAGCTATTTGTTTGCTGTGTGAACGTAAATAAATAATTATGTGAAGACACTTTTTTGTTAAATGTACAGGATAGTGAAATAACTTTGAAAATATTATACTTTGCAATACATATTGTGCTTCATGCTCTAGAGGCATCATAATGATCCGATGAAATCTCACTATGGGTTATCTTACTTGTAGGTCATGTTTAGTAGGCATATTCGCTGAATTTTGGCTCTCCATGGAAGTATAGTTGTGCCATTCACTTTTGTACGGATTTGTAGGCAAATACTGACATTCCTTCTTCTGTTAAAATAACCTTGTCACGCACCAAAATTTTTGACCTCGATTAGAGTGCGGAAGCATCTAAAATTCCAAAGTCCAAGAGGCCAGAAACCCCGAGTGCGTGACCGAATACTCGATCACTACTGTCAGTTACGCCATCATAATAGGATGTGCAACCGACCTCATCACTTTAGTCATTCAGACTTAAAATAAAACATTGCTAATATAATTGAAATAAAAACCAAAGATCCTACTTGGTCTCATTACAGCTGATAAATTAGTCAACAACTGAAAATAACAAGTCTTGGCACACACTGGCCAACAATTCACACCTGCCAACAATAGTTTAATCAAAAGCAAAATACTAAATAATTTCCATATTTCAACTCTTTGCAGCCAGCCACATCTCCTGTAACTGCGACCTGCTTAGCTTCATTCTCTTTTCACGCCTGCATCAGCGGATGCATGAATATTCCGAAGAAATACCCAGTAGGATGCAAAAACCCACAGAGGATATAATGGATAACAATGAAGCAAAGATCACATTATAGAACTAAATACTCAACAATATCAGGGTTGAAACACAAAGTTTAACTTACCTGAATAATAACCATAATCAAGATAACTCCAACTCGAAAGCATGGAAAGAAAGGAATAATAATCCAAGACTCCGAACATCCAAAGTGTAGGGAGAATATATCACAAATTATGACTCTAGACATCCATAGTGTAAGGAGATTTCAATTTCTGCTCTCAGATCTTTCCACTCTCATGTGGATACTTACCAAAACATCCTAGAGGTTCTCTCTTTGGAACCCTGTCATGAGTCTAAGGATACTGGCCCCATCGCTGCTTACGTGCACAATGGGCAGAGACTACAAGACTTTTCGTAATATCTTGTAATCTAAAAACATATGTATGTGCCTTCATCGGCTGAATTACAAAGGTTCATATAAATCGAAGATCACTCTGGATCTATCAATGGCTCTCTGAGCAAACTATGATTCCACCTCAGAGAGAGCTTTACAAGAACTCTTAGTGGAAGAACAGTTTACATGGAACTGAATAGAAATTCTCAACAACAGAGGTTGCATCATTCAATAACTCAATTTATCATCTTTCAATATTTGACTCACAGGGGAGTACTAATGAGATTTTAATATCTCAATCAGCATTCGACTCACCAAAGGAGTAATCAAGAAGAATTCTCTATCTCAATCATCAATTAACTCACAAGAGATGCGTCTACAGTCTTTCGATACATTGGATACTTTCACCGTGCGTAGCCCTAGATAGGAATACCACAAGATCAGTTGACTCCAAGATTCACATGCCACAATGTAAACAAGATAATAGGGTTTGAGAGTTCAAACCCTATCTGGAAACTCTATTGACTCAAAGCTGTCTATGAAGGCTATAGACATGTGGCACACAACGCCACCTAGGATAACTGATCGTTTAAATATAAAACCCTTGCAAGTGCACAAGGTAATTGTACTACAGTGAGTCTAAATAGGGTTGTCGAACCTCAGGGATGGATTAATATTTTACCAAATTCAAGAAAAACTAGCAGTGTTGATTCTAGACTAATAAAGCAATGAACTTTAACTAATTTAACTGAGATTTAATTAATATGGAGAAGACCAAGGCTTCGAATCCACCACAATAAACTAGTGTATCGTTTCTCTCTCTCTTTTGAATAAAGATTTCCAATTGGCTAGCATATTCTTCTCGGACATACACTTGTCAACTCAAAATATAGTGCTCTCCTCTCGGATGTAACACATAAAAGAATTAAAACATGGAATTGTGATCTATCTCTCTTGAGTATAAACCAATGAAATTTTATTGATATATAACACCACAGTCTACTCACGCTCCTCTCGGATACGCAAGTATTCTTCGGATTGAAACTCGCCAAAATTCACTCTTGTTTCTCTCGAGTACAAAGAACAAATCTTTATTGAATTAACAATGATTACACAATAAAATCCATACACCAACTAGAGTAAAAATATAAGATGAGAGAAAAGAAACTACACAACCAGATTATTGGGCTTCATCTACGCCTTGGAAAAGTATTTAGCCTCGCGTCTTCATGTTCTTCATCTTCTTCTCTCCTTTGCTCTAGCCTCCAATAAAGCTCAAAAGTCTATTCTCTGGTGCCCAAAACGTTCTCCCATAAGGCCTATTTATAAGAGTGAAGAGAAACCACGAAGTCCCCTTCCAAATCCGAGTCGAAATAGGTTTTATTTCGGTTTTCCGCATACGGCGATCGATCGAACCGTATTGCCGATCGTTCACTTCCCGATCGATCGTAATTCCTTCGTTATTTTCTTCCGATCGATCGCTTTGGCGATTGATGCCATTTGATACCGATCGATCGTAGTTACTGTCTTGCGCGGATGAAAAATTCCAGCAGATACGATCGATCGTTTTGAAGTCCGATCGATCGTTTCCTTCAATACATTGCTTTTGCGGCTCTGGCGATCGATCGTATTGATAGCCGATCGATCATGGTTACTGTTCACAATCTTCAAATGGCTGTAACTTTCTGCTCCGAACTCTGAATTGCTCATAGTTGGTGGCGTTGGAAATCTGACTTCTTGAACTTTAACATGAAGTTTGAATCAGTCAAATCCGACATTTGTATACGAAGTTATGATGATTTAACCATTTAAGTTATTTTTTACCTCATTTCTGTGTATTACTCTTATTTCCTACAAAAACCAAAAACTATATTAAAGTAGCATTTATTCTAATCAAACACTAGTATAAACATAAGTTTATGAGATAATAAAATGCATATTTCATGTATAGATCACACCCCCAAACCTAGATTTTGCTAGTCCCTAGCAAAACAAAACAAATAAAATCAAACAAACTAAGGAACTAATGCATAAAAGTAAACACCACTTTCGTAGGGAACACAATTGCATTGAGCGTATGCAACAAGCCGTTAAACCTCTAGGCGTCCATAGTAGGACGAGTGTTGTCTCGTGAGGGTTTGCAGCCATGCTACCCATAAAACATGTATTTATTAACCTAATTAACCTAAGTGAAGAAGTAAAACAAAAATAAAACATTGCAAAACAAACAACCTATTATCCCGACAAATAAAAACTACAATGCTAAAGAGAATTAACCACACGTACTTGGTTCATAATCAACAAGAATATAGAAGCCCTCAAGTAAGTGGTTTTATTCCACACTTTCATCTTGAAAATTTCTGCTCAAATATTATATAGCGTGATAATGTAAATTGTAAAAGTGTAGAACATTGTAGCAATACATTCTAAATTTTTGTTGTATACAGATCCAGTGTTACCCATTAACCAAAAAACATTAGAATCTACATAATTATTGTAATCTTTAGGTTCATGATAGCACAAATCTGCGCGCCTCCTTCGGGTCCAACATTCTAGATTTGAGAGGATAATACACCATAAACTCTTTTTTTTTCTCGCTAGGACTGTGTAAGGCCTGACTTCAAGATGCTTAGGTTTAGCAATGACTTATGCCAATGACTCCCAGCCAGTTGGCTTAGGGCATTAGGTTTTAAGAGACCGCTTCAGGCCCGAGCATCAGCCTAAGTTAATCCTATAAAGTCAAGCAGCCCCTTTCTTTCATTTTGTTTTCATTTTTTTGCATTTTTATTTTCAGCATTCATTTTTTTTCCAGCACATCTTTATTTTGTCCAGGCTGTATTATATTCTCAATCTATTTCCGGTTCCAATCCCTTGCCATAGCCAAGTAAATGGTCTATCATGATCTTTTAGGCTCAACAAATAACTACACATCATCTATTGACTCTGACTAAAGACATCCCACTGTAAATTAGCACTCAACAAATCTCTGGATGGTATTACTTTATGTACTAATGTGTGAGTGAATTTTCTTAGTTCAAGCACCTGTTCCAAGAGGACTGTAACAGAAAGATATGCTCAGTTAAGTGTATCTATCCTCCAGTATACTTACTCACACTACCAATGCAAATTAATCTCCTAAGAATTGAAGCATGCATTATCACGGGATAAACTATCAAAACCTAACAAAAATACTAACAAATAACCTAAAAACAAAAAAAAAATTCTTTTTTTTTATTTTTAATTTTCTGATTTTTATATATATGCAAGCAATATTCCCTCCCCCAAACCTATTATGAACATTGTCCTCAATGTGAACACAATATAAAAAATAACAATGATCATCTAACAAAGAAAATAAGAAAAGAAGAGAATACACCTGAATATGTGGGTTGCCTCCCACCAAGCGTAAGTTTAACGTCTTCAGCCAGACGGAGCCATGATCCTATGTAGAGTCTAGATTATCAAGTCATCAACCTAGATCAATTAAATAATTGCACCACACACTCCTATCCTTGTTGCTTAAGTATGGAGTACATCGTGGAATAAAAGGATGGAGTGGTGGGTAGGGAAGCTTTGGAAAGAGGGATCCTTGCATTAACCATGAAGAAGGGTCATTAGAAAATTTTAGAATAAAGGGCTCCTCCTCCAAATTAACCATTTTGGCCTTAGGGGCCTCTTCTAGTAACCCAATTGGGAAAGCTTCCTGAATTAATGACTCAATTAAACAATCTATGAAACAGTCTAAGTTACTTTCAATAATTAAAGGGTTAGATCGGTCAAGACATGGTATGAATGGTGTTTCAAGAATAGAAGGTTCTGCTGATAGTGCCATAGAATGTGACTCCTCAAATATAGAAGAAGGTTTAAAACTGGGTTCTATTAATGCACTCACTTCTTCTTTAATTTCTACACCCTCTTGATCATTATGTAAAACCCACTCAAGCTCATTGTCAAACCTTTGGGCACTATGAGGGGATGTAACATCATACTCAGGGGAAAAACAGATCCCTTCATCAGAAAAATTGGCCCTTCGGATATTGGGGCTCGACAGGTAAAATGCATTCTTCGTTCATATTCATGGCCTGTGTTAGCTGTTCTAACTGTATTTCAATGTTGGCAAGAGCCTGTGTGTGGGAATGGACAAGCTGGGCCTGGGATTTTTGGTATGTTTTCATCTCCGTTAAGGTGGCTAGTACCTGGCTCATCTGATCTTCTAAGGATGATTGGCCAAACTGAGGAGTAGAGGCTAGTTGGTAAGGTATTTGTTGACTTAGGAAATCTTGTCTAGGGGCCTCATGAAGAGTAGGCCCAGGGTTAGGTTGCTCCCAAGGGGAAATAGGATGATCCTCCCACCTATGAAGACTTTGGGCCTCATTAACATACTTGCGTATAAAATCAGGGTACTCATGGGCCAAAGGGCACTCCACTGGGGTATGAATAGGACTTAAACAGAGGGCACATGGTTCCGACATATGAGGAGTTGTGTATTGTAGGGAAGATGTGCCACTCCCAAAATTAGAGTGATTATCCCACCCACGGTTGTAAGTATCAGCATATAAGGGTCGTGGGTGGTAGGGCACTTCATAGGGAGGGGGATTAGGTGTGTGTGAAGAACAATAATCATTAAAGCTCCTATATGGGTTCTCATGGCTAAATCCATAAAAAGGTGAAGACATTTCCTCACCATGCATTCATTAACATCCGAATCACAATATCACACATCCACAAATAAGATAGACAACCCTAGATATCTACAACTAGCAATCAGCAGCCCTAGATATCAATAACTAACAGTCTTAATAGCCACAACTAGCACAATATGCTATCACAAAAAGAAAAGAAAAACACCAAACACCAAAGTTAATCTAGAAGAGAAGGATAAGAGAATGCAAATGAGGGGAAGGGGTGGCCCTTCCACGTTGGCGAGAATTCCACGTCCTCTCTTAACCTTGCAAAAGAAAGAAAAACACAGATTAAGCTACTAAAAAAATAATCAAAGTTAAGACTCACTAACTACTCTAAAACTAACTATGCTAAGAATCTGGTAAACTATTACCTTCCATCCCTGGCAGCGGCACAAAAAACTTGATCGTTTAAATATAAAACCCTTGCAAGTGCACAAGGCAATTGTACTACAGTGAGTCTAAATAGGGTTGTCGAACCTCAGGGATGGATTAATATTTTACCAAATTCAAGAAAAACTAGCAGTGTCGATTCTAGACTAATAAAGCAATGAACTTTAACTAATTTAACTGAGATTTAATCAATATGGAGAAGACCAAGGCTTCGAATCCACCACAATAAACTAGTGTATCGTTTCTCTCTCTCTTTTGAATAAAGATTTCCAATTGGCTAGCATATTCTTCTCGGACATACACTTGTCAACTCAAAATATAGTGCTCTCCTCTCGGATTTAACACATAAAAGAATTAAAACATGGAATTGTGATCTATCTCTCTTGAGTATAAACCAATGAAATTTTATTGATATATAACACCGCAGTCTACTCACGTTCCTCTCGGATACGCAAGTATTCTTCGGATTGAAACTCGCCAAAATTCACTCTTGTTTCTCTCGAGTACAAAGAACAAATCTTTATTGAATTAACAATAATTACACAATAAAATCCATACACCAACTAGAGTAAAAACATAAGATGAGAGAAAAGAAACTACACAACCAGATTATTGGGCTTCATCTACGCCTTGGAAAAGTATTTAGCCTCGCGTCTTCATGTTCTTCATCTTCTTCTCTCCTTTGCTCTAGCCTCCAATAAAGCTCAAAAGTCTATTCTCTGGTGCCCAAAACGTTCTCCCATAAGGCCTATTTATAAGAGTGAAGAGAAACCACGAAGTCCCCTTCCAAATCCGAGTCGAAATAGGTTTTATTTCGGTTTTCCGCATACGGCGATCGATCGCACCATATTGCCGATCGTTCGCTTCCCGATCGATCGCAATTCCTTCGTTATTTTCCTCCGATCGATCGCTTTGGCGATCGATGCCATTTGATACCGATCGATCGTAGTTACTGTCTTGTGTGGATGAAAAATTCCAGTAGATACGATCGATCGTTTTGAGGTCCGATCGATCGTTTCCTTCAAAACACTGCTTTTGCGGCTTTGGCGATCGATCGCATTGATAGCCGATTGATCGTGGTTACTGTTCACAATTTTTGAATGGCTGTAACTTTCTGCTCCGAACTCCAAATTGCGCATAGTTGGTGGCGTTGGAAATCTGACTTCTTAAAATTTAACATGAACTTGAATCAGTCCCCGACATTTGTACACGAAGTTATGATGATTTAACCATTTGAGTTACTTTTCACCTCATTTCTGTGTATTACTCTTATTTCCTACAAAACCAAAAACTATATTAAAGTAATATTTATTCTAATCAAATACTAATATAAACATAAGTTTAGGAGATAATAAAATGTATATTTCATGTATAGATCAATAACTCGAACGTATCAACCCTTATAATTGAATTACTTTTTCTGTAATAATTACCAACATGTCTTACAATGTATAATGAGGTTCATATAACCATATCTTAACATATCCTTTAGTCTTAGTAGATATTAGTGTCTTAAGCCTTAATTACT
The DNA here is from genome assembly GCA_039654745.1 of Houttuynia cordata. Lineage (NCBI taxonomy): Eukaryota > Viridiplantae > Streptophyta > Magnoliopsida > Piperales > Saururaceae > Houttuynia > Houttuynia cordata. The sequence continues at coordinate 5,107,866 of CM077510.1, read as the reverse complement.
GTGTACTTTTTACACATGTCAGTCTAATTTTGTCAACCACCATGGTCTGTACAGTTTGAATTAGGTTTAATTTTTTTTACTGTAAGTAGTCCTTGAGAGTCTAGTTTTTAACTCCATTGACGGCTTATTTTTTTCATTTTCCTAGAATTAGTTATGAATTTTTTTATTACAACTCATCGGTGTATAAATAGGTCTGGCCGAGAGCATTAGTCTTAATCCGATTTGATTAATCAATGGTAATTACTCTCTACTTTGATTAAGAACACCTTTCTGACTTTAATTACCTACTCCCTAAGTCAATTACAGAACCTTAATAGTTCTGGAATTAAGTACTTTTCCCATCTTAAGATGTGTTTTTCCATACCAGATTGTTTGTACAAGTTTATCTTATTAAAATACATATTATCCAAATAAGACAATTAATCCCAGACACTTGCATGTACTAACAATGAACTGACAGAGGTGGCACCAAGATTTACATGATTCAAAATAGTAGTCCACATTCTACTGACTATGTAAGGTCATTTACCCAATGTAGGACAATCATGACTTGGGCCTTGAAGTAAATAGATCAAACAACCGAACAATTTATCATGGACAGAACGTGACATGTTCTTCAAAAGCATGAAACTGAGTTTTTAGATGGCCAAACAAAGTGGAGATACTTCTTGGAGGCTAGAGCAAAAGAGAGAAGAAGAAGAACATGATGATGGATTCTCTTCCAATGTAAGGCCAAAACTTCTTTCTAAGGTATAGATGAAGCCTAATAGACTGGTTGTATAGTCTCTTTTATCTCATATTATGTTTTAATCTAGTTGGTGTATGACTCTTTATTATGCAATCAAAGTTAGTTCACTGAGTTTGTTCTTTGTACTCGAGATAGACAAGAGTGAATTAATTGAATTTCAATCTAAAAGAGCACTGCGTGTCCGAAAAGAACGTGAGTGGTCTGAAGTGTCATATATTAATAAGTTTTATTGATTTATACTCGAGAGAGATAGATCAAAATTCCATATGCTTAATTGATTATGTGTTACGTCCGAGAGGAGACCACTATAATTTAAATTGATAAGTGTATGTCTGAGAAGAATATACTAACCAATTAGAAATCTTTATTCAAGAGAGAGAGAGAGAGACGATACACTAGTTTATTGTGGTGGATTCGAAGCCTTAGTATTTTCCATCTCTTAATTAAATCTCAGCTTAGTTTAGTAAAGTTCATTGCTTTCTATAGATTCATTAAACAAACTGGAACTTTTCTTTTGAATTTGGTAGAGTATTCATCCGTCCCCGAGGTTTGAAAATCCTTCAATACTCGCTGTAGTACAATTACCTTGTACACTTGCAAGGGTTTAATTTTAAACGATCAATAGGGTATATGTATAATACCCTAGGATTAACTTAGATTATCTTAGGGTTAATTGGCAATCTATAGGCTATAGTTGCCAATTAGAGCATATCTATGTTGTGACTGGCAAAGGTCACAAGGTATCAATCGACGGCAAAAGTGAAAAGAAAGAAGAAAAGTAATAAACTAAAATAGTTTCTATTGCATGCTCTCCCACTGAGGAAGACGTCCAACATATAAAGGGAAAAGATGGCGCGTCTGCCTAGGGGTGCGCGCCATCTGACCAATCTGATGGGCCACTAATTGGCCTGATTATTCCCAATTAGCCTGTTACCTAACAATTAGCCTAAACGGGCCTGATTACAATAAGATACGCAATACTAATCTAATATCCTATTGGCATGATGGTTGCTGCTGATGTATTCATATATGGCGTTCACAACAATCCACCACGCTCCGCTTATCGCCTTGACCTCAAGGCGACCAGTTTGGAAAACGAGCCAGAATGTCGTCCTCCACTTCCCACGTAGCATCTTCCAGTGAATGACCCTTCCATGCCACCAATATCTCTGTAATAATGCGACCCGCCTTACGAATGCTTCGTTTGTCACGGATAGATGCTGGCACTGGAGTAGTCATATCCACAGGAGGCATGAGAGATAAGGGCCCGCCTATAGTGACCGACAATGCATCTCCCACAAAACGACGTAGGCACGAAACATGGAAAACCGAGTGCACCAATGACCCCGGGCGTAGAGCCAGGCGATAAGCAAAGGGCCCGATACGTTCGAGCACAGAATATGGCCCATGATAACGAGGAGCGAGCTTGGCCTGATTTGATCTGAACAAAGATGTTTGGCACTGTGATAGGACGGACACGTAGACCAAATCACCCACTTGAAAGGCCCGATCAGATCTCTTCTTATCAGCAAGTTGTTTCATACGGTTTTGGGCGGCTGCGAGATTTGCTTTCAGCTGCCAAAGAACCTCATCCCTTGTTTGCAGCAAATAGTCGACCTCAGCAATGGATGACCTGTGAGGCACATAAGAGAGAACTGAAGGAGGTGGACGGCCATAGACAACTTCAAACGGTGTAAACCCTGTCCGTGTGTAATAAGCCGTATTATAAGACCATTCAGCCCAGGGAAGAAGCTGTAACCATTTACGAGGCTGATCCCCCACAAAGCAGCGCAAATATTGCTCCACACACCTGTTGACGACCTCCATCTGGCCATTTGTCTGGGGATGATAAGCCGTGCTCATGGTGAGTTTCGTACCTTGGAAAGCAAAAAACTCATGCCATAATGTAGAAATGAAGACCTTGTCTCTATTCGAGATGATAGTCTTAGGCATTCCATGCAACCGAGCGATCTCTTTGACAAAGGTTTCAGCAACCGTCCGGGCTGTAAAATGATGGCTCAAAGCACACAAATGAGCATATTTTGAGAGCCGGTTCACCACCACAAGAATGACCGACTTTCCTTGGACCACGGGTAAGGCTTCGACAAAGTCCATAGAGATATCCTCCCATATCTGATCCGGAATTGGGAGGGGTTGAAGGAGACCCTGTGGAGAGGTAGTGACAGCCTTAGCGCGCTGGCACGTGTCACAGGTAGCCACATAATTTCGAACTTCCTTTCGTAATCCTGGCCACAGAAAACTCTGGCTTTCTCGTTTGTAGGTTCGGAAAACGCCCTCATGTCCCGCCATCAGCGTATCATGAAAATGTGAATTAACACGACGACGCAAGTCCCCACTGTTATGCACCCACAGCTTCCCTTTCCAAAATAAAGTGTCACCGTGCCAAGTGAAGGAGGGATCATCCAATTGATGCTTGTGGAAACGTTCGATCAGCTGGCTAGTGTCGGGGTCCTCCGTATAGGCGCAATGTAGATCAGGAAGAAAGGGGCAAGTCGGGCCAGTCATAGCCATACAGGCACCCTTTGTCAAGCGCCTTGATAGAGCGTCTGCGACAGTGTTCTCAGACCCCTTCTTGTATATGATCTCATAGTCATACCCCAGTAGTTTGCTTACCCAGTGCTGCTGGGCTGGTGTAGACACCCGTTGCTCAAGAAAATACTTCAATGGTTGATGGTCGGAGCGGATGATGAAACATCGACCCAACAAATAAAGTCGCCACTTGGTGACTGCATGAACAATGGCCAACATCTCCCTCTCGTAGGCCGAGAGTGTCAAGGAGCGGCCTGTGAGAGATTTACTGAAGAAGGCCACCGGCCGTTCCTTCTGCAAGAGGACTGCCCCCATGCCTGTGTCCGATGCATCCGTTTCCACCACAAATGGAAGCGTGAAATCTGGCAAGACCAAAACGGGTGTAGTAACCATAGCCTGTTTCAGACGATCAAAAGTCTCTTGTGCTTCACCTGTCCATGCAAAGGGCCCCTTTTTGAGTAATGCAGTCAGTGGGCTGGCAATAATCCCATACTGGCTGATGAATATGCAGTAATACCCTGTCAGCCCCAAAAAGCCTCGGAGGCCCTTGACACATGTGGGAGCCGGCCAAGACAGCATGGCGGATACCTTCGTGGGATCAGTGGAAACTCCCTCGTGCGAAATGATATGGCCCCAAGTACTCCACCTGCCTGCTAGCAAAGGAACACTTCGACCGTTTAGGAAATAAGGAATGATTCCATAAAATGGAGAAAACTGACCGCAAATGTTCCAAGTGTGCGTCCCACGACTGGCTGTATATGAGGATGTCATCGAAGAAAACCAAGACGAACTGTCTGAGAAAGGGCTGGAACAAGTCATTCATGAGACTTTGGATGGTAGTCGGAGCATTTGTCAGGCCGAAGGGCATGACCAAGAACTCGAAATGACCATCATGTGTCCTGAATGTAGTTTTGTAGACATCTGACGGTTTCATGAGGATTTGATGATATCCTACGTGCAAGTCGAGCTTGCTAAACACCCTGGCGTTGGCCAGTTCATCCAACAACTCCTCTATAACTGGAATTGGGTACTTGTCTTGACGGTAATAGCATTCAAGGTGCGATAGTCGACACAAAATCGCCACGACCCATCCTACTTGCGGTCCAATAGAACCGGTGAGGAGAAGGAGCTGTTGCTGGGAGCGCTCAATCTCCGCCTTCTGAACATGAGGGTAGCGGTATGGGCGCACATTGGCCGGCACGGCATCAGGTAGAATAGGAATGGCATGGTCATGTGATCGGGCTGGGGGTAGGCCGGTTGGCTCAGAGAATATGTCAGCATGATCATCGAGCAAAGAGCGCAAATCCTCCAATATGTCAGTTTGCTCAACGTCCACCATGGCCCGCTGCTGCAACAATAGCCCCTGTGGCGCGAACTTGAAGAATGACCCCACAGCCTGGGCCGTATGCAAGGCATCTGGTTGGGCCCCTTGGAGTGGAACCCGCTGTCCGTGCACTTTGAAGTCCATAATAAGATCCTTAAAGTTCCAGATCACATCCCCGAGGTCCTGCAACCATTGGACCCCTAACCACATCCGCCCCCTTTGTCGGCAGTAGGAACAAGTCTGTGATGAAAGTGTGGCCTTGGATAGTAAGGGTAGCTTGGGCTCATAACCCTGAGCTCCTGAGGTGTTTACCGTCCCCAATGAGCACGTCAAAAGGCTTGGCATCGGCCACATAACAACCCAATCACTGTGCTACCTTATTGTTGATAAAATTGCGGGTCGACCCACTGTCAATCAATACTGCGACCTCCTGTCGCTTGAGGAGTCCTTGTACCTGCATGGTGCGTGGGGTGAAGGTCCCTGAGCAGGCGTGCACGGAGATCTCGGGTTGCACATCGGGGTACTCTGGGGTCATTTCCTCGGGTTGGAAAGAAACATCCTTGTCGACTTCTTCTATGAGTAAACTTCCTCGTACTGCGCACCTGTGCCCGAGAACAAACTTTTCATTGCACCTGTAACATAGCCCCTTGGCACGACGCTCCTCCATCTGAGTGATTGTGAGTCGCCGAACAGGGGGAACAACAGAGCCCATCACCGTAGGTCGACTGGGATTTGGAGCAGGAGATGGTAGTGGCCCCAGCGCTGGGCTAGCAGGGGTCCTTGCTGGAAAACTCCCATGTCCCCCCCTCCATTGTCTGGCCAGCTTCTCCTCTTCGATGCGTGCGTGATGCACCACATCCCTCATCGTGTGACAAGGAAAATGCCGCATTTCGTCCGCTATCTCCGGTTTCAAGCTGCGCTTGAAAGTGCCAACCAGTGCTGCAACCGGCCATTCTGGCAAGCGGTTCGCAATCTTCATAAACCCCGAATAGTATGCCCTCACGGTTGTTGTTTGCCTGATGGTGGAGAGCATCTCGTTGAAATCCTGAAATTCGTTGGCCGAAACTGGATGCACAACTCATCCGAGAACGACGCCCAAGTCGGAAATCGTACCTCTTTCTCAAAGGCCTGGTACCAGACCGAAGCGTCGCCATCTAAGTGAAAAGTAGCCACACGCAGACGTTCGGCATCTGAAAAAGTCCCCTGATAGGCGAAGAACTTGTCAGCCTTGTATAGCCACTCCACGGGGTCCTCTTCCCCATTGAATATTGGAAATTGGAGCCGCGCTACCCCTCTGGCCTCCTAGAGACTCCTCCCAATCTGCGTCCAACTCAGGCTGAACATTTCGCAGGTGCGGATTCATTGTGTCATTTCCTCAAACACCTTGAGTGCCTCGTCCCTCAAGGCCAGATCTGCCCTCTTCAGCGCCTAGGTTAAAGGAACCCAGTTGGATTCCATGTGCGATGGAAGACCTAGCGTTCAGGGCCTGTGTGGAGCCGCCAAGGACATTGGACCCCCCTTGTCGAACTGGACCACCAAGACCTCCTAGTGGTGGCGGTGAGTGACTGTGGCTGTCTGGTTGGACGGGTTCTGCGCCTGGTTCTGGGAATGGATCGTCTACAAATTCTGCAGTCAGACACCAAGCGCACTGATCATGGTGATCAGTACCTCCTGGTTGGATTCCGTCGTCGGTCGTGGACTAGTCACCTCTTTTGCCGTCTCAGATTCCTCCCGAATTTTTGGCATACCCAGTGGTTGTTTGCGAGGAGGCATGATTGCTCTCAAATCGGCACCGCTCTGATACCAATGTTGTGACCGGCAAAGGTCACAAGGTATCAATCGATGGCAAAAGTGAAAAGAAAGAAGAAAACTAATAAACTGAAACGGTTTCTATTGCATGCTCTCCCACTGAGGAAGACGTCCAACATATAAAGGGAAAAGATGGCGCATCTGCCTAGGGGCGCGCGCCATCTGGCCAAACTGATGGGCCACTAATTGGCCTGATTATTCTCAATCAGCCCGTTACCTAACAATTAGCCTAAACGGGCCTGATTACAATAAGATACGCAATACTAATCAAATATCCTATTGGCATGATGGTTGCTGCTGATGTATTCATATATGGCGTTCACAACAATCTAACCCAAGGATTAATCTATCTAAGTTAGGGTTACCTAACTTAAAAAGATTAATCGAAACAATTAGCTAAATGGACTATCTAAGTTCATCTTAGATAGATAGATACGTTCATAACTTATAGTAATATAACAACTATGTACTTACATAGTTAGAGTTACCTATGTAATTAATAATAAGTTAACTTATATATAATATCATAGTTTATATTACATAGTATCTGTCATAACGTAGATATTGTTTTGAAGTGTTTATTTTGTTTTTGCACTTAGATTAATAAAGTTAATTTCATAAGTACATGTTTGTGGGTAACATGGCTGTAAACCCTCACGAGACAAAACTCGTCCTACTAGGGACACCTAGAGGTTCAACGGCTTGTTGCATACGCTCATTGCAATCGTGTTCCCTACGAAAGTGGCATTTATTTTAGTTTATTTTGTGTGATTTTATTTTGTTTGTTTTGCTCGGGGACTAGCAAAATATAGGTTTGGGGGTATTTGATAAGCATAAAATATACATATTTATATGCCTTATTTACCTATATGCTAGTGTAGTTTTTGTGATAAAATATGAATAAAACGGATTATTTGTGATTAGGGTAGTAATTAGGGGATTAATAATTAATTTACTCTAATTAACTATTTTAGATGCATTAAAGAATTTAAGGAATCATATTTTTATTATGCGTCTAATTTTAGTTTGGTTTTGTTATTGCAGGTTTAAAAATGCAAATTACAGATCGGTAGCAAACGAGTGCATTAGACGTGTTTTGAAATGCCAAAGTGACCCATGAGCTGATATCACGCGTATTGAAGATCTGAACTGTTGATGAGTTACTTAAGAGAAGACGGGCGCAAAATTAAAGTACGAACGTGCAGATTTGATCCGGCGGTGGAGATCGTTACGACGGGTTTTAATTGAGAGAAAAGAAAAAAAAGAAAAAGGAATTGAATTGATTCAATTGGGCCTGGTCTGGGTCGGTTCAGAAGAAAAAGAAAAAAAAGAAAATGAAACCCGAGCCATCGGCTCTGGTGTCTTCTTTCTGAAACAGAGCAGGGTGCTCGAGTGCCGGTGACGAACAGAGGAGTGCCGGCGGGACAGTGATTTCGGGCTGACGACGGCTGGGTTTGGGCGATCGAAGTGGCAGACTTGACGACGAAGCTCGAAACGACGGCGATGGGTTGAGTTCGAGACAACGGGAATGACGGCGGTGAAGAAGGCAGTTGATGGTGGAGAGGGTCACGGCATGAAGCCGGAAGAGTCGTGCTCATGGCGAAATCAGAAACCGTGTTCAATTGGGACTCTCTGAAACAGAACGGATTTGATTTTATCCAAACCAGAAATCAAAAGGAAAAGGACTCTTTTTGATTCGCATATAAAAACTAAAGAAGAGGAGGATCGAGGGGGGACGGTTTTTGTTGGGACAGAGAGGACTGTGCTGGACTCTGTTTTGAAGAAAACCGAGGTTCGTTTTGAGAAGTTTGGGTCGTGTTTTTTGGTGATTTCATCGTGTTTTTGGCCGGAATTGAAGAGGAGGAGTAGGAATCGAAGAGGGGGAAGATAAGGAGAAGAAGAAGAGAAGAAAAAGGGGAGATTTTTGGTCGTGAATAGTGCGGTGAACAATACCTGCAAATGCTACAGTGATTTTGGGCTGTTGGGGAAGATGAACAGTGTTTGGTGAATAGTGTTTCTGCAGTGAACAGTGTTTTGATACAGTAATTCTGTGAACAGTACCCCGTGAATAGTAAAACTGCTACAGTGTTTTCCAATGCGATTTTTCCCAAATCTGATTTTTCTCATTAATATGAATAGCTAAATCTTTTGTCAAAGCTAGAGGTGACATTATTTGATTAGTATTTTTACGTCTATAAAGAATTGTTTAATGCTTATTTGGTTGAATGCGATGTTTTGGAAATAGTCATAATCTATACAATTATTTGATTTGTCGTTAACGTAAGGGACGACGAATGCTTATAATTCCCTGTGATTAGTAGACTGAGCTTGTTAATGATAAATTTTCAATCGATATTTTTATGTTAATGGATATGATGTACGTGAATGAAATATCATCCGATTAGGTCAAATCATTATTTGAACCTAATTGCGTAATTAAATAGACGTAGAATATTAATTAAATAATTGATCTTTGAAGCTTTGATATCTCTCATCGATTATCTTTCCTATCTTTAATTAGTTTTAATTGAATCTTTACTAGTCATTTTAGTAGTTAGTTAAATTATAATTTCTCTACAAAATTTCGTGATACAAATCTTAATTTGGTAAGCTAAGTAGTATTTAGATTAGTTTGGAGTAGAATAATCCTGCATCATTCCCTGTGGTTCAACCTTGGACTTACCGAGTATATATTACAATTTGTCAACCTATTTTGGGGTTTGACCATCTTACTGCTATGTAACTTGTATATCGGCCTCAAATTATTCATGAATGAACATTGGTCCACAGATTACCCTTTTTCGAGAAGCACGTGGCCGATTTGGAGAGTTCTATGTATAAGAATCAAGAAAAAATATGTTACCCGGTAAGTGTTATGTCTTATGATTGTTAGTGTTATGTCCATATTCCATACTTTAGATATGTCAAGTTCTAATTGAAAATTTTTTCTGATACATGCAATTGGTGGTCTATGTATGGAACTATGTGCCCAAGTTTGAGATTGTTGGCAGTTCGTATTCTTTCTTAGACAGCATCGTCTTCACCTTGTGAGCGAAATTGGAGCACGTTCTCTCTCATCCACACAAAACCAAGGAATAGGTTATCATATGAGAAGTTAAAAAAATTAGTGTATTGCGATTATAACATGAAGTTAATTATAAGGGCAATGGAGCATGATCATATGAGACATGGAGAAAGTGAAGAAGATCCATTGGACAAATTTAACCTAACGTCACGAGTGGATGGAGATGACATAGGAAATTCTTATGCTGATTAGTTTGCTGAAAATACAATGGATGAGGATGATGGACGACCTGATCCAGTGATTGCTTTGGCATCACAAGATGTTGGAATAGATGTTGATAGGGTCACAGAGAACATTATGATGTCGGAAAGAAATGAGGAGACATCAACCCGCCATATGCATGTAGAGTACCCACCCTCTGATGATGATGATAACCCAAATACAACAGACAGTGGTGGAGATGATGGTGATGGAGGCTATGGTGGTGGCGATGGTGGAGGTTATCATGATGGAGGGGGAGGTCAAAGTGGCACCTATTACTTGAGTCCATTCATCGGTGAGGATGAATATACACATGCTACGCAGGATTATGACCATGGTTCAAGGCAGGCTCCCTCATCTAGCCGGAACCGAGTCGTTCATGCACGAGGGGGGGTAGGACGGCAAATGAGAGGCAAATGAACCGAAGGAGGCAAAGAATGCAACGTGAGATGGAAGATAGCATTTCACAGCAGTTCTCATCAATGGAAATCTCCTCTAGTGATGGTTGGGGAGGAAGACCTAATTCTGCAAGTTCATCGTCATATGGTTACAATGGTTCAGAGGTGGGTGCATTTTCTCATATTATGCACAACTCGTCCTTTCCACCGCTTGGAATCCTACAGAGCATGCCTTATGAGCAATACTACTACTATATAACAGAGTATCTTCGTGCATACCAGACAAGTATGACTTGGGAGAATATTGTGCCTATTTAGATTCAGTTTATGCGAGTTCATATCAGGTTCAAGAAGATTTTCAGCTTCCACGCCATTCGAACTACTATTAGTTAGTGAGTATGCTTGGTAAGATTACTCCTTTTATTCTATGTATATGAAATTGTTAGTTTATAAGGTAACATTTTATTATTTTAAGTAGTGACAAAACTTGGATTGTGGTGATTGTATCATTGTTGATTATGTCATTGTTGATTATTGTAAATGATTGAACTTTTACAGGGAATAGACGTTGTACATATGATTGAAAATATAGGGGAGATTCTGTCAAAATTTTCATAGAAATCTATTCATATTAGAATGCTTATTTTGCTTGTAAAAGATTAGTGCCACTCCTTTGAAGAGTTATATTGTGAATATATATTGTAACATTTTATTATTTTAAGTAGTGACAAAACTTGGATTGTGGTGATTGTATCATTGTTGATTATGTCATTGTTGATTATTGTAGATGATTGAACTTTTACAGGGAATAGACTTTGTACATATGATTGAAAATACAGGGGAGATTCTATCGAAATTTTCATAGAAATCTATTCATATTAGAATGCTTATTTTGCTTGTAAAAGATTAGTGCCACTCCTTTGAAGAGTTATATTGTGAATATATATGGTAACATTTTATTATTTTAAGTAGTGACAAAACTTGGATTGTGGTGATTGTATCATTGTTGATTATGTCATTGTTGATTATTGTAGATGATTGAACTTTTACAGGGAATACACTTTGTACATATGATTGAAAATACAAGGGAGATTCTGTCGAAATTTTCATAGAAATTTATTCATATTAGAATGCTCATTTTACTTGTAAAAGATTAGTGTCACTCCTTTGAAGAGTCATATTGTGAATATATATGGTAATATTTTATTGTAGACCATCGATAATTTTTTACATGATATCTCCGATATATCTCCGATATTTTGTCTCTCTAGCCGATCGATATTTTACCGATATCCGATACGACATTCCATGCTCCACAGTCCCATTGATGGGGAAGATTTCGAAACATGTGTATACACCGGGGCTTTTGGATACGAAATTAGATTCCACTTGAATGAATTATGATTGAATTACCAAACGTAGGCCAAATATATTCCGATAGCAAATTTTTAGAATCCGAATTTGTGTGCACAAGCAGAATCTCCTTTCAACAAAATTCTTCAAGCACAAAAACAATCGAAATGGTTAGATTTGGAGTTGAATCGGGCCTCAATCCGATAAGGATTCCATATCGACCCCAACACTGGCTGGCTATTTGTCACCATTCAGTGGCTGACATGTGACAATTTTTATCTGGCTAATGTGTCAGCCAGCGAATGGTAACACATAGGCCTGGTGGAGCATATAATCATCATAATTAAGTAGCATATTTTTTCAATATTTGGGGTTGATGACATGGATCTAGTGTCACGCCCCGAAATCCCATACCTCGATCGGAGTGCGGAAGCCAATCAATGGAATACATTTTGAGGTAGAGATCCCAGGCACGCGAACCGAACAGTCGATTTCTAAACCGATTACAATCATCTCAAAAGGACGTGTAACTGATTATGCCCGCAATCAGTGTAATACAATAATAGATATCAATGAATACTATGAAATGAATTTACTTAATATTGATCCATTTAGGAAAGTCAAATAAAATAAACCTATAAGTCTATGGCACACAATTGCCAATAATGTCATAAGCATCAATAAAAAGCAAAGCCAATAACTAAATCGTCTTTAATCTCTTCTTGGTGCCTTCAATCCGCCATTCCACTACTGCACTTCCTGATCTTACTTTTCAAATGCGCCTGCATCAGAGGATGCATGAGTATTTCATAGAAACACTTAGTAGGATGTAAAAACCCACTGAATTAAAACAAGCATTATAAAGAGAATAAGAATAAAAAAGGTTATAGACATTCCACAACATCTAAACTTAACCGAGGTCTATACACCTGCAAGGTTAGTCAACAATAATTCCAACTCGCAAGTATAGAAAAATATCAATAAGGCTCTTACTACACATATGAGTAAGGAGAGAATAACAATCATAGTAAAGGCTCCAGACATCTAAAGTGAAAGGAGTTACAATTTCTGCTCGCTGAACCGGTCGCTCGCAAGTGGCTAAACATACCAGAACCACCCTAAGGGTTCTCTTGTGGAACCCTGCCATGCGTCTAGGATGCTGGCCCCACTAGTGCTTACGGACACGATGGTCGGAGACTGAGGACCTTCCGTAATGTCTACAATCTAACGTACGTATAGTGCCTCCCTTCGGGCAGTATGGAATAGCAATTTCATAAATATAAGTGACCTCGCAAGATCTAGCAATGGCTTAATTGAGCATACTATGAAACCACCATGGGGAGAGTCTCGCAAGGTCTCCAGTGGAAGAAACAATCATGTAGTCAATATGAGCAATATCTCAGAGGAATAGAGGTCACAACACTCTAAGATCATAAGGTATCTCTTACCAGCATAGACTCTCTCAAGGAGTATGGATAGAAGCATCAAAGTCTTTGGTCAACACATAACTCACTCATTGGAGTAGCATAGAATAACAAGACAACTCACACAAGGAGTAACATACAATCAATACATACCTTTCATGCTCAACTCTAGATAGGAATTCCTCATAATTGAATCACATCTAACCCAATTCTTACTATGATATACCATAAGTATATAGTCCAATTACTGTTATTAACATATTAATCGTTACCATATCATATTACATGATGTTATTTATATACTTAGTATTTTCTCTCAATTCTGCTCACTGTCTCCTACACAATAGTCCTCTTCCTACGGCCATTGTGCTCTGTAAACTAAGACTTAACCTCTGAAATTTTTACTGATAATACCCTCGTGAGTCTAGTTTCTAACCCCACTGATCTTATATTTTTCCGAATTTATTTGAATTAGTTATGAATTCTTTACCCCCGACTGTCAGCACAGAAACAGTTCTGGCCGAGATTAAAATTCTTAATTAAATTTGATTATCTTACTTAACAACACATTATAAATGATAATACATCATTAAAAAACTATATACTCCCCTTCTAGACCAATTACAGAACCTAGAATTATCTGGAATTACTAAAGTTCACTCCTTTCTTGTGTTCTTCTATTTATAACATAGTTTGTAATCATTAATACACCCCTAATAAGACAATTAATGTAAGACACACCTTAAAGTCACAAATTCAACTTGGATCATCAACAACCAAACAATATCAGAACTTCTAATCCCTGAAAAATTAATAAAGCATTAGACTTTAGATGCGGATTCCCATCTAGAAGTGAAACATGAATGCACATATGATTTATGATGCACTACGCATAGAAATATTGACACAATTTATTCATCTCGCAAGAATCCAAACAATAACTAAGGTATTGACTCAAAACACTTGTCAAAAGCATATATAATCAAAAGAGAGAAGAGGGGAAAAACCATCCTACTTAATCCTCCAAAGATCTCGCCTTTCAACGCGTTGCTCGTCTCTTCCGCTCCTTCCAAAGCTCCCGCTCCAAGCTTCTCGCAAACTCCCACAAAAACAGGCCTCCAAGGAGATGGGTGAACGTGGGAAGGAGAAGGGAAAAGTCTCTGGATGTTCTACGGTTAGCACAAGCCAATTCTCTAGTGTTTATATAGAGTTGGGGGAGAATCCATTCTCAAACTAATCTTCCAAATTATGGACACTTTCAACCAATGGGAAGGCTTCACAATCCTCCTAGAGACGTGCAAAACAAGTCTAATTGGGATTTGGTATCTTTCCCAAGCAAATCCACCCCAAAAATACTTCTAGAAAACGCAAACCGCAACCGGCGATCGATCGGCTATACGGCGATCGATCGTCGTATGCGTTAATTTACACTACCGTGTTTCAGCCGATCGATCGCCATTACTGACGATCGATCACTTTACGCGAAACAAAATATTCGCAAATCACAGTAACTACGATTGATCGTTTTGATACGGCGTTGATCGGTTCAAGCTTGCCGATCAATCGGCTCTTATAGCGATCGATCGCTGTCACGTTAAATCAAAATTCAATTTCTCATATCTTTTTACTCCGAACTCCAAATCGCTCATAAAAGGTGACGTTGGAAAGCTCTTCTCACCAATTTTAATTTCCACAAGCTACAACACAACCAAATCAAATATTACAAGGGTCAAATTTGGGTTTTAAAATACTTATGAATTTTCCGGGTGTTACATCTAGGGGCTCCTTTATTCTAGCCTGTTTAATGTGAGCCTACACTATTGTTTTAAATACCGGTTCACCGGACCCAGTCTGCTTTCCATGATGAATCACCAAGGTTTTTAGCAACTTAAGACCTGCCCTGGTTAGTGGTGGTCCAGGCGGGTTGACCCGAGAACCGGCCGAAATGGACCGACCGGATCTCTTCGCCTCGCTCTACTGACTTGACGCCGAGACGCTGCCCACCGGGAGGTGGATTTGATGAAGGTCGTCTATCGGGCAGTCGCGCCTAAGTCAGAGGGGGGTTGCTGGAGGTCAAAGCCTCTTTCAGAGGCAGAGAAGACGAGGGGGAACCCTGCGAGGCCGAAGGGCGCAGGAGAGTCGAAGAAGGAGGCGGCAGTGGAATCGGGGGCGGGGGTAGGGCTTTCGACCTCATCAAGGAAGCCGTCGTTGCAGACTGGGCAAAGTAGGTCGGCGGAGGTCGAATGGGAACCCGAAGAGGGCGAAGGGCGCAGAGGAGTCGAAGAAGGAGGCGGCGGTGGGATCGCAAAGGAGTCTTGGCATTCCCCCTACGGCTCTCGCCATGAGGACGCTGATGGCGGCGATAGCGGGTCTGATCCTAATCTTGGTGGGAGGAGGAGCGGATGTAGGTTATCGACCTCCTCCTCCTAGGACGTGGATTTGGAGGCCGGGGGAGGGGTTGGGCCAGAGATTAAGATGCATTTGACCAAGGTAGAGAAGGATTGCAGGATTTGCCATCCAGGGTTGGAGAGCACCAACCATGAATCTGGGGCTCTGATCGAGTTGGGTTGCTCTGGGGTAGGGAGGAGGACAATGGAGAAAGGGGAAAAAGGGGGAGAGAGGGTCATCCGGATTGACCCGGGTCAACCCACCGGATCAAACCGATTGGCCCGACCCGGTCACCAAACTGGGTCAATAACCGGACCGAGTTTTAAAACACTGGCCTACACTGAAAAATTTCTTAAGAGGACTATGGATGTTGGATGGAGCTTCCCGACCTCTAGGTAGGCTGTTAGAATTTTGAACTTAGCCATGTTGGTAAAGCAACACATGTAGCCTTTTATGAACAAATCTACTCCTTCTTTTGCTATATTGGGATAGCTTAGAAGTCTGTCGTGAGTTATGTCTTCAAATACACGATAGCTGCAACTCCAAATTTCCATTACTAAAACATGTATATAAACAGAATGAAGTGTGTATATAAACAAAATGATTTTGGGTTTTTCTTGATGACAATGAAGCGTGTATTATGTCATAAAAAAAACCCACTCGATGACACGATAGTTGTGACTCCAAATTTCTATTGCTCAAATGTGTATATGAACAGAATGAAGCGTCTACCTTCTACTAGATATTGTCTCAAGATCGCTAAGATATCATCATTAGAAGAAAGAGTAATAAAAATAATGAAGAACGCAAAAAATGGGTGGAATGGATCCGGAATAAGGATATATGATTCCTTGAAGTATGGTAACTGAAATGGGGTGGGTAAGTAATATGGAAAAATGAGCTTGGGGTTTAGGAAGGTGTTGTGACGACAGGCCAGGCCCATTGTATAAGACAGCAACCCATGTCACTGGCCCATTGATCTATACATGAAATATGCATTATATTATCTCCTAAACTTATGTTTATGTTAGTGTTTGATTAGAATAACTACTACTTTAATATAGTTTTTGGTTTTGTAGGAAATGAGAGCAAAGATGCAAAAATATGGCGAAAACGGACTTCAATGGTCAAATTATCATAACTCCGTGTACAAATATCGGATTGGACTGATTCAAGTCTCATGTGAAAGTTCAAGGAGTCAGCTTTCCAACGCCACCAACCACGCGCAATTCGGAGTTCGGAGCAAAAAGTTATAGCTATTTGAAAGTTTCCAGACAGTAGAAACGATCGATCGCAACCTTTACGCGATCGATCCTGTATACGATCGATCGGACACACAAACGATCGACCGTATCTACTGGAATTTTTGGATTTGCGCAAAGTTTTGAAGACAGTAAAAACGATCGATCGGCTTCGTCCGGCATCGTTCGCAATACGATCGATCGGGAGCAATTAACAAAGAAAAACGGCTTCGTTCGGCTACGTTCGCAAGGCGATCGATCGTGCTATACGGGCGATCGATCGGTGCATACGGAAAACGCAATTTAACCCTATTTTGACTCGGATTTGGAAAGGGATTTGAGGGTTTTCCTTCACCCCTATATATATGCCTTAAAGGAGAACGTATGGGGTATGCAAGAATAGAGTTTTGAGTTCTTTTGGAGACCTTGGAGGCTAGAGCAAAGGAAGAAGAAGAAGAAGAAGATGAAGAACTTGTTGATGGATTCTCTTCCCATGCTTGGCTAGACTCTCTTCCAAGGCGTAGATGAAACCCAACTGATTGGTTGTATTGTTTCTTTCTCTCATATTATGTTTTTATTCTAGTTGGTGTATGAATCTTTGTTATGCAATAAAAGTTAATTCATTAGAGTTTATTCTTTGTACTCGAGAGAGACAAGAGTGGATCTTTGTGGATTTCAATCTGAAAGAGCACTTGCGTGTCCGAGAGGAACGTAAGGGCTCTGAAGTGTTACATATTAATAAAGTCTCATTGGTTTATACTCGAGAGAGATAGATCACAGTTCCATGTTTTAATAGATTTATGTGTTACATCCGAGAGGAGGGCACTATAATTTGAATTGACAAGTGTATGTCCGAGAGGAATACACTAGCCAACTGGAAATCTGAATTCAAAAGAGAGAGAGAGACGATACACTAGTCTATTGTGGTGGATTCAAAGCCTTGGTACTTCTCCTATTGATTAATCTCAGCTTAGTTTAATTAAAGTTCATTGCTTTTCTCTAGATTAATTAAAAACTGCTGCTTTTCTCTTGAATTTGGTAGAATATTAATCCGTCCCTGAGGTTCGACAACCCTTTAATACTCACTGTAGTACAATTGCCTTGTGCACTTGCAAGGGTTTATATTTTAAACGATCAAGTTTTTGGCGCCGTTGCCGGGGACGGCACAATAGTATACTAAATTCTTAGCATAGTTAGTTTTAGAGTAGCTTCATTAAATTTAGATTTACTCTCAATAGCGTAATTTCATTCTTCTTCCTTTTTGCAGGATTAAGAGAGGACGCAGATTTTCGTCATCGTTGGAAGGGCCATCCCTTCCCACTGTTTGCACTCTCTTAACCCTCTTTTAGAATAAATTTGGGTGCTTGGTGTTTTCCTTTTCTTTGTGGGATTGCATGACGTGCTAGTTGTCGCTATTAGGTTGCTAGTTGTCGCTATCTAGGGTTGATGTTTGCTAGTTGTCGCTATTAGGACTGCACAGGTTTTGCTTGATTTTATTTGTGCATGCATGGTCGTCGTTCCCTAAACCCCGACCTAGCTTTTGACCCTGATCCTGAGCGACTCTACAGAATTTTGAGAACTCCTAGCCAATCAATTCCTGAAATCCAACATATGGCGAACAACATGAACCTCGGGGATGGTACTGGTCTAAACCAGGATCCATTAATCCCCCATGCCCGAACCCTGCAAGATTACTACCGTCCAACAGCCTACACCTCCCCTTCCTGTATCCTACTACCTGCTACCGTGGCCAATTTTGAGATCAAACCAAACATCATCCAAATGCTGCCCACTTATCACGGCCAACTTAATGAGAATCCTTATAGGCATCTCCAAAATTTCTTGGAGGTTAACACCACATTCAAACTCACATTATCGGATGACCAGGTGCGCCTTAGACTTTTCCCATTCACTTTAAAAGACAGGGCCAAGGAATGGCTCTACTCCCTTGCACATAACTCTATTTCTACTTGGGAGGAACTACAAGCTGAATTCCTAAAGAAGTATTTTCCTGTGGGGCGGACTAATAAGATCCGCAACGAAATCATTACTTTTACCCAGCAACCAAATGAGCAATTCCATGAAAGTTGGGAAAGAATGAAATCCCTCCTCCGATCCTGTCCCCACCATGATGTGCCCAAGTGGCAGCTAGTGCAGCGATTTCATGAGGGTGTGTGCGACCAGCACAAGACCCTGATTGATGCCTCCTGTGGAGGCACATTCATGAAAAAAACCCCTGATGATGCCTGGGACCTACTAGAGGACCTAAGTGAAAATTCTCTACATAGTGCCACCCTCTACAGAACTGAAGGCCATCTGCCGGGTAGGAGTGCCTCAAGGGGAGGCATGTATGATGTTAAGCCCACCAACAGTTTAGAACACCAAGTGGCATCACTGACCGAGAGATTTGACCATTTTTTCTCACAGCTCCCTTCTCAGACCCCTATCTCTCACGATGCCTGTGCCATCTGTGCCAGCCCCATGCACACTGTAGTTGACTGCCCTTCAGCTTCCCAGTATCCTGATCTTGTACAGGAGCAAGCCAACTTTGCACAAGGCTACCCTAGAGCTAATAACCCCTATTCAAATACCTACAACCCGGGGTGGCGAAATCATCCCAATTTCGCCTGGAAACAGCCTAACCAAGGGACCACTTTCAATCAGGCCCCAAGACCCGAAATCCAAAACCCAACTCAGTCTTACCAACCAGCCACCAATCCTTCCTTTGGCCAAACCAATAAGAAGCCATCCTTTGAAGATCAGATGAGCCAATTGCTAGCCACCCAATCTACCCTCCTCTCAGCTTTTAATGCGATGGAAGCCAAGGTGGACGCCAAGATAGAAACCAAACATAGAGAGCTGACAGGTGAGCTAAGAACCCAGGCCCAGCTTGTCCATTCCCATACACAATCCATTTCCAAAATAGAAACCCAGTTAGGACAGCTGGCCCAATCTATGAACCGTAGGGAAGTAGGAACCTTGCCTAGCCAACCACAGCAGAACCCTAGAGGCCAGTTCGCCGTTGAAGGTTCCCATTATCCAAATGAGCAGGTGCAAGCCGTTACTACCCTAAGAAATGGAAAACAAGTGGACAATCAGGTTAGGGACCCACCTATTGCGAGTGAGGACACTCTCCTTGAGAAACAGAACCAATCCACTCCTACTATGCCTGACCCTGTTAATCTCTCACCGCAACAGGAAGCCCCTCGGGAACCCACAAAGGATACATCCTATATCCCTAGGGCCCCTTTCCCCCAATGCCTCAACCAACCCTCCCCGTTTAGTAAGTCCCACCAACGAATGGAGGAAATGTTAGAGGTGTTCAAGCAGGTTAAGGTCAATCTTCCCCTCTTAGATGCCATCAAACAAGTACCTGCGTATGCCAAGTTCCTGAAAGACCTGTGTACCCAAAAGAGAAAAACCAAATCCCATGTCACCCAAAAGGTCTTTTTGACCAACCAAGTCAGCTCTTTACTAACCAGTGATGTGCCACCTAAATTCAAGGACCCGGGAACCCCTGTTATATCTATTGTCATAGGTGACCATACCATTAGCAGGGCCCTCTTAGATCTAGGCGCCAGTGTCAATCTCCTCCCATACTCAGTTTATCAACAACTTGGCCTAGGAGAGTTGCAGCCCACCTCAGTCACCCTACAGTTAGCAGATCGATCCATTCGCAGACCTAGAGGTATTATAGAAGACGTTCTTGTCGGAGTTGACCGGTTCTACTTTCCTGTTGACTTTGTCGTTCTAGACATGGAACCTGTTGCCAACTCCAAGTCCCAAATTCCTGTTATCCTTGGCCGGCCTTTCCTAGCTACCGCTGATGCCACCATCAATTGTAGGTCGGGTCTCATGAACGTCTCATTCGGGAACATGAAAGTTAAATTAAACATCTTTAGTGCTTCCCAACAACCCTCGAGTGAAGTTGAATGCCTTATGGTTGACGACCTCGATGACCTGGTCCAGGAATACCTCCCATTTGCTGTGCTTAAGGATGCCCTCGAGCACACCCTTTTCTATGACTGGATTGATACCTATGAGGGCACACCTGACCTTGAAGAGGTCCATCACCATTTAGTGGCTGCCTTACACCCTGACCATACCCCATGGAGACCCCACCCCGACCCTCTGCCTGTGTCCACCTCTCCACCACTCAAACCTTCCATAGAGTCTCCTCCCACACTTGATCTGAAAACCCTACCTAGCTCGCTGAAATATGCCTTTCTGGGTCCTAATGACACCCTTCCTGTGATTATCTCCTCAAGTCTATCTAGTGACCAGGAAGCCCAGTTGTTGGAGATCCTTACCACACACCGGCGAGCTATAGGATGGACAGTAGCTGACCTCCGGGGTATAGACCCCTCTGTGTGCATGCATCGCATAAACCTGGAGGACCAGGCTAAATCTTCTAGGGAGGGGCAGAGACGGTTGAACCCTCACATGAGAGAGGTGGTGATGAAAGAGATAGTGAAACTCCTAGATGCAGGTATCATATACCCTATCTCTGACAGCGAGTGGGTGAGCCCCATCCAGGTCGTCCCTAAGAAATCAGGCATCACGGTGAAACCAAACTCAGAGGGTGAACTTGTGCCAATAAGAGAAACCACGGGCTGGCGGGTATGCATTGATTATAGGAAACTGAACTCCAATACCCGTAAGGATCATTTCCCTCTTCCATTCATTGACCAAATCCTAGAGAAACTAGCGGGCCAAGAGTTTTATTGCTTTTTAGATGGGTACTCAGGATATAATCAAGTGCCAGTTTTTCCAGGGGATCAGGAGAAGACGACTTTTACATGCCCCTTCGGTACATTTGCATACCGAAGGATGCCTTTTGGTCTTTGCAATGCCCCTGCTACATTTCAGCGATGCATGATGTCCATTTTTTCTGATATGATTGATAAATTTTTGGAAGTTTTTATGGACGATTTTTCGGTATTTGGCACTTGTTTTGATGAATGCTTGCATAACCTTACTATGGTTTTAAAAAGATGTGAGGAAACAAACTTAGTGTTAAGTTGGGAAAAGAGCCATTTCATGGTTCAACAGGGGATTGTGCTTGGACATGTTATATCAAAAAGGGGTATAGAGGTTGATAAGGCCAAGGTAGACCTAATTGCTAATTTACCACCTCCTACCTCAGTGAAGCAAATACGGTCTTTCCTTGGCCATGCCGGGTTTTATCGCCGATTTATCAAAGATTTTAGTAAGATATCACGTCCACTCTGTCACCTCTTAGGTCAGGACGTGCCATTTGAATTTGATGATTCTTGC
The DNA here is from genome assembly GCA_039654745.1 of Houttuynia cordata. Lineage (NCBI taxonomy): Eukaryota > Viridiplantae > Streptophyta > Magnoliopsida > Piperales > Saururaceae > Houttuynia > Houttuynia cordata. Next base: position 5,086,068 of record CM077510.1, on the reverse strand, counting down.
AAAACGGCCTTTACCACATTAAAAACCCTCCTCTCGAGTTCCCCTATTATTAAGCCCCCTGACTACACACTGCCCTTCGAAATCATGTGCGATGCCTCTAATTTTGCTGTAGGGGCAGTGTTAGGCCAACGCCTTAACAAGATTCCTCATGTTATATATTATGCGAGCAAGACGCTCACTGACGCTCAATTGAATTATACTACCACTGAAAAAGAGCTGCTTGCTGTTGTGTTTGCATTAGATAAGTTCCGGTCATACCTCCTAGGTAGTAAGATCATCATTTTTTCTGACCATGCGGCCTTACGGTACCTCCTTTCCAAGAAGGATGCCAAGCCAAGGCTGATCCGTTGGATCTTACTTCTTCAGGAGTTTGACTTTGAAATTAAAGATAAAAAGGGTTCTGAGAATGTTGTGGCTGACCATCTATCCAGAATTCCTATTCCTGATTTGCACAGCCATGACCCTCTGAGGGATTCATTCCCTGATGAGCAGCTTTTTGCTGTCTCAACTACTGCTCCACCTTGGTACGCACATATCGTGAATTATCTTGCTGTGGGTCAAATCCCCACCTTTTGGACTAAACATGACAAAGACTTGTTTTTCTCACGAGTCAAACATTACTATTGGGATGACCCTGATCTATTTAAGATATGTGCGGATCAAGTCATAAGACGATGTGTTCCAGAGAGTGAGTTTCATAGCATTTTATCTTTTTGTCACTCTCGGGCCTGTGGTGGACACTTCGGTGGTAAGAAAACTGCGGCCAAAGTACTTCAAAGTGGTTTTTATTGGCCAACTCTATTTAGAGATGCCCATGCTTATTGTCAATCTTGCGATAGGTGTCAAAAACTGGGAGCCTTGTCTAAAAGAAATATGATGCCTCTACAACCTATATTGATTGTTGATTTATTTGATGTATGGGGTATCGATTTCATGGGACCTTTTCCGCCATCTTTTGGTCATACATATATTCTTGTTGCTGTTGATTATGTGTCTAAGTGGATTGAAGCTGTTGCCACTAGGACCAATGATCATAAAGTTGTGCTGGAATTTCTGAAAACTAACATTTTCAGCAGGTTTGGAACTCCTCGAGCTATCATTAGTGACGGAGGTTCTCACTTTTGTAACAGGTCATTTGAAGCTCTTCTCAAGAAATATTCCGTCACCCACAAGGTTGCCACACCATATCATCCTCAGACCAGTGGCCAGGTGGAAGTCTCCAATCGCCAAATCAAGCAAATTCTCGAGAAGACGGTTCGCCCCGACAGAAAAGATTGGTCCTTGAGACTCAATGATGCATTATGGGCCTACCGGACAGCTTTCAAGACCCCGATTGGCATGTCTCCGTATAGATTGGTATATGGCAAAGCTTGCCATTTACCTGTTGAGTTGGAGCACCGGGCTTACTGGGCTATTAAGGCCTACAACTTCGACATGGATAAGGCCGGTGAACAGCGCAAGCTCCAACTGAGTGAATTAGAGGAAATGCGCCTTGATGCATATGAGAATGCCAAGCTCTACAAAATGCGAACTAAGGCGGTTCATGACAAGATGATTTCCAGGAAATCCTTTCAGCCTGATCAGAAGGTGTTGCTCTATAACTCTCGGCTGCACTTATTCCCTGGGAAACTTCGCACTCGGTGGTCTGGACCTTTTACTGTGACCGAAGCGTTTTCACATGGTGCTGTTGAGATCCGAAATCCAAAAGATGGGAGCACATTCAAAGTCAATGGCCATCGCTTGAAACCTTATTTGGAGGCAGTTAGTGACCAGGATGAGATGCCGGTATATTTTGCTGGTTCAACAAGTACAACATGAGCATGGATCAACGTCTGGCTGAAGACGTTAAACTTAGCGCTTGGTGGGAGGCAACCCACGTAATCAGGTGTATTCTTCCCTTTTCATCTTCTTTAGTTTAAAAAAAAAAAAAAAAAAAAAAAAAAAAAAAAAAAAAAAAAAAAATGTGTTAAACAGTAAATACGATCGATCGCTCTACGATCGCACTACGATCGTATCTGCAGATCATCAGCGCCGTTCATCTGTGATCTGACGGGCGCCGATCATTATCGCTTAAAACGATCGATCGGATTTTTTTTGCGATCGATCGAGGGTCGTCTTCTTCGTCTTTAAAACCTGCGCGGCGGCGGCGACCGAAACCTATTTTCGCTCGCCACCGCCGCCTCCGACCCCCGTTTGAGCTAAGACTCCGGCCCCCGACGAAGTTTTGCACGGAGAATCCATTTCCGGTGGCCGTTTTCGAGCTTTCCGTCTCTTTTCATCGCAATCCCAAGCTTTTCTTCCGGTAAGCCGAAACGCAAAAAAAAAAAAAACTGATTTTTCTTAGTTTTTGTTTGATACTTTTGAAATCTGTCTCATACTTGCTCTTAGAATTGATTATTGTGATACTTGTGTATGAGTTCAGCCTTTGATTCTCATCATTTTCGCCAAATCTGATGATTTTTTGTGCGTGAACAGTACTGTTTTTCAATCGAAAAAAAAAAAAAAACAAAAATTTCCGAAAGTGAGACATTCCGGATTTTCGATTCCTCTCATGCATACTTTTGATTGCTGATTCCATTGCATGTTCATGATTGCTATCTCCGATTTTTACTTATTTTTTTTATTTTATTTTTTTATTTTATTTTATTTTATTTAAAAAAAAAAAAAAAAAAAAAAAAAAAAAGCGCCAACGAGCTTTCCTATGCCATTATTTGTGATATGCCTGCTGTGCTGATGATCTATACTTCTTTGTGCATTAGTTATCTTTATAAGGGTTTTTATTATGACCTTTGATTTTCAGGAACGATGCCTCAGAAATCCTCTGCTCACAAACGCCCTAGGAGTGAAGCTTCGACTTCACGACATACTGCTTCCACCCCTGCACCTCCACCTACTGCTACTCCACCACCACGGCCACTTCAATATGAGCGTCAGGTTCTCCTAAATCCAAATATTCCTGATCTCCCGACCCAAAGCTGGATAAAGACTCGGCCGGACTGGGTGAATTACTTCACCCGTATTGCTTCTACGACGGGGAATGTGCCTCACCTGGTGCACGAGGACGCCGTCAGAGAGTTCTATTTGAATGGCACTATTGACGACCACGAGGATCATGAACAAGTTGCCATTCGCAGTATGGTGGGTGGCACTCCTTTACGCATCCGGGCTGCTGACATAGCTCGAGTTATGGGCTGCGAGCGAGGTACCATTCGGCATCCCGATTTCAGTGGTTATCAACTTCCCATGCCTCGCATTATTACGGGTCGCTTGACAGGGTCGCCCATAGGACCTTACCTGACCACTTATCTCCAGGCCATCAGCATGTTACCAGAGTTCCGATTTGCCTTTCTCATTTTCCAGCATGATGTATGGTCCGCCAGGAAGGAGAAAGTTGACGGCACGATGACTGAGCTACTATATGTATTCGGCGACGAGGCTAGGCGGGGCGACCTTGATTTACCTTCATTCGTCTTTGGGCGGATGAAGCAGATGATGGTGGGGAGAAAGGATGAACGGCTACCGTATCCTTTCATTCTAGAGCGCATATTCCAGACCAGTGGGGTCCGTTTTCCAGAGCATGCACGTTTATCTCGTGGACTGGGTCCGATTGGAGTTGACGCCTTTAACCGTATGATCGCCCACACACGTATACATGCTTGGCCACAGGCTCGCCGTGCTGAGGAGCAGGCCGCGCCACCTCCGAGTCAGCCTACTCAGCCGCCTCCTTGGGAATCTATTCAGCAGCAGATCACTGATCTCACTGGCCATGTGCAGGAGATTCGGGCTACACAGCAACAGATTCTTGCAACCCAGCAGACATATCAAGAGTCCCAAAATGCTATCACGTTACGCCTAGACTCTATTGTTGACTTTCTCCATGATTGGCGTTTCCCTCCTACGGACGATGGCGATGGCGATGACCAGGACTCTTAGTCCTTTCTTTTCTGGTGGTTTTCCTTCCTCTTCTCTCCTTTACTTATCTCAGATCATTGCTTTTTTTTTTATCTTTTGTTGTGCATTGAGGACAATGCTTGTATTAGGTTTGGGGGAGAGGATGTGCTTCATTGTAAAATCAGAAAAAGAAATTGAAAATAAAATTGAGTAGTTTTTTTTAAAGTTACTTGTTAGTACTTTTTCTTAAGTTTTGATAGTTTATCCCGTAATAATGCATGTTACAATTCTTAGGAGATTAATTTACATTGGAAGTGTGAGTAAGTATACTGGAGGATAGATACACTTAACTGAGCATATCTTTCTGTTACAGTCCTCTTGGAACAGGTGCTTGAACTAAGAACATTCACTTACACACACTAGTTACATAAAGTAATACCATCTAGAAATTTGTTGATTACTAATTTACAGTGGGATGTCTTTAGTCATAGTCATTAGATGATGTGTAGTTGTCTGTTGAGCTTAAAAGATCATGATAGACCATTTTCTTGGCTATGGCAAGGGATTGGAACCGGAAATAGGTTGAGAGTATAATACAGCCTGGACAAAATAAAGATGTGCTGAAATATATGTGCTGAAAATAAAAATGTGAAAATGAAAACAAAATGAAAGAAAAGGGGCTGCTTGACTTTATAGGATTAACTTAGGCTGATGCTCGGGCCCGAAGCGGTCTCTTAAAACCTAATGCCCTAAGTCAATTGGCTGGGAGTCATTGGCCTGAGTCATTGCTAAACCTAAGCATCTTGAAGTCAGGCCTTACACAGTCCTAGCGAAAAAAAAAAAAAAGAAAAAAAAAGTCTGTGGTGTATTATCCTCTCAAATCTAGAATGTTGGACCCGAAGGAGGCGCGCAGATCTGTGCTATCATGAACCTAAAGATGACGATGACTATGTAGATTCTGATGTTCTTTGGTTAATGGGTAACACTGGATCTGTATAAACAGAAATTTAGATTGTATTGCTACAATGTTCTACACTTTCTACTATTTATGTTATCATGCTATATAATATTTGAGCAGAAATTTCCAAGATGAAAGTGTGGAATAAAACCACTTACTTGAGGGCTTCTATATTCCTGTTGATTATGAACCAAGTACATGTGGTTGATTTTCTTAAGCATTGTAGTATGTATTTATCGGGATAATAGGTTTGCTTGTTTTGTAATGTTTTAATTTTTTGCTTGTTTCTTCACTTAGGTTAATTAGTTTAATAAATACATGTTTGTGGGTAGCATGGCTGCAAACCCTCACGAGACAACACTCGTCCTACTAGGGACACCTAGAGGTTTAACGGCTTGTTGCATACGCTCAATGCAATCGTGTTCCCTACGAAAGTGGTGTTTACTTTTATGCATTAGTTCCTTAGTTTGTTTGATTTGATTTTGTTTTGTTTTGCTAGGGACTAGCAAAATCTAGGTTTGGGGGTGTGATCTATACATGAAATATGCATTATATTATCTCCTAAACTTATGTTTATGTTAGTGTTTGATTAGAATAACTACTACTTTAATATAGTTTTTGGTTTTGTAGGAAATGAGAGCAAAGATGCAAAAATATGGCGAAAACGGACTTCAATGGTCAAATTATCATAACTCCGTGTACAAATATCGGATTGGACTGATTCAAGTCTCATGTGAAAGTTCAAGGAGTCAGCTTTCCAACGCCACCAACCACGCGCAATTCGGAGTTCGGAGCAAAAAGTTATAGCTATTTGAAAGTTTCCAGACAGTAGAAACGATCGATCGCAACCTTTACGCGATCGATCCTGTATACGATCGATCGGACACACAAACGATCGACCGTATCTACTGGAATTTTTGGATTTGCGCAAAGTTTTGAAGACAGTAAAAACGATCGATCGGCTTCGTCCGGCATCGTTCGCAATACGATCGATCGGGAGCAATTAACAAAGAAAAACGGCTTCGTTCGGCTACGTTCGCAAGGCGATCGATCGTGCTATACGGGCGATCGATCGGTGCATACGGAAAACGCAATTTAACCCTATTTTGACTCGGATTTGGAAAGGGATTTGAGGGTTTTCCTTCACCCCTATATATATGCCTTAAAGGAGAACGTATGGGGTATGCAAGAATAGAGTTTTGAGTTCTTTTGGAGACCTTGGAGGCTAGAGCAAAGGAAGAAGAAGAAGAAGAAGATGAAGAACTTGTTGATGGATTCTCTTCCCATGCTTGGCTAGACTCTCTTCCAAGGCGTAGATGAAACCCAACTGATTGGTTGTATTGTTTCTTTCTCTCATATTATGTTTTTATTCTAGTTGGTGTATGAATCTTTGTTATGCAATAAAAGTTAATTCATTAGAGTTTATTCTTTGTACTCGAGAGAGACAAGAGTGGATCTTTGTGGATTTCAATCTGAAAGAGCACTTGCGTGTCCGAGAGGAACGTAAGGGCTCTGAAGTGTTACATATTAATAAAGTCTCATTGGTTTATACTCGAGAGAGATAGATCACAGTTCCATGTTTTAATAGATTTATGTGTTACATCCGAGAGGAGGGCACTATAATTTGAATTGACAAGTGTATGTCCGAGAGGAATACACTAGCCAACTGGAAATCTGAATTCAAAAGAGAGAGAGAGACGATACACTAGTCTATTGTGGTGGATTCAAAGCCTTGGTACTTCTCCTATTGATTAATCTCAGCTTAGTTTAATTAAAGTTCATTGCTTTTCTCTAGATTAATTAAAAACTGCTGCTTTTCTCTTGAATTTGGTAGAATATTAATCCGTCCCTGAGGTTCGACAACCCTTTAATACTCACTGTAGTACAATTGCCTTGTGCACTTGCAAGGGTTTATATTTTAAACGATCACCCATCACGATAGACATTAGGATATTTGATTGAACCGTATCTTATTGTAATCAGACCCGTTTAGGCTAATTGTTAGGTAACGGGCTGAATGGGAATAATTAGTGCCAATTAGTGGCCCATCAGATTGGCCAGATGGCGCCAGGCCTAGAGAGCCGCGCCATCTGCTCTCTTTAAAAGGAGGTCGTCCTCCTCATTTGAAAGCATGCAATCAAACAAGTCCTAGTTATCTTCTCTATTCTTCCTTCTTCTTCTTTGCTGATTTGGTACCTTGTGATCCTTACGGGTCACAACATTGGTATCAGAGCAGTCCCAATCCGTGAATGAAATGCCGCCTCGTAAATAGCCGGCGACGGCTAATGAGCCACAGCCAGATTCCAACAGGACCAACGACGCCACTAGCCCGACGAAGATCGGTGAGAATGACATGGCCGAGATTAGGTCCATGCTTGTGCAGCTACTGCAGTTGCAGACGACGGAGGCATCAACCACGGCCAACCAAACAGGGGGGCGCTGACTCCTCCGCCAATTTTTTCTGCAACCAATGGTGAAATGTCAGAGGCGGGTGGTTCGAGGGGTTATGGCGGATCAGGCACTGGGATTCCTCCGCCGAACCACACCATGCAAGGGGTTCGATTTGGATCCCTCAACCAGGCAACTGATGAAGGCCGATTGGGAGGAGGGGCACGAGGCATACCAGGTGTTCGACAAAATGCCTCTATGACAATGCCTCTTCGAAATATCCAACGGGAGATCGATGGGGACTGGGAGGAGCCGCTGGGCCCTCAAGGGAGCTGGCGTGGAGGGGCTGAAACCTGATTGGCTCGTCTCCAATTTCCGCGCTACAATGGAGAAGAAGATCCCATGGAGTGGATCTACAAGCCGGAGAAATTCTTTGACTACCAGGGCACTTATTCGGAGGCCGAATGGTTACGCATCGCTGTGTTTCATCTGGACGGCGATGCCTCGGTGTGGTTCCGCTATTACGAAAAGGAGGTTTGTTTTCCGACATGGGCGTCCTTTGCTGATGAACTCTGCGTGCAGTTTGGCCCCAATGAATTTCAAGATTTTAACGAGACAGATTATGGGTACCTGATACGGGAGATTTGCGCCAGCGAATCATTTCTCATTTCCATGATACAGTGATGGCGGGTCATGAAGGTGTGTTCCGGACGTACAAGAGGGTGAGTCAAAGTTTCCTATGGTCTGGTATCCGCCGCGCCATCCAGACCTATGTGGCCGCTTGTGACATTTGTCAGTGCGCCAAGCGGCAACCACTTCTCCGCAGGGATTGCTTCAGCCCCTTCCGATTCCAGATCGGGTTTGGGAGGATATTTCGATGGATTTTATTGAAGCGTTGCCAGTGGTGCAAGGAAAATAAGTCATTCTAGTTGTTGTGGACCGGCTGTCCAAGTATGCCCACTTCTGCCCCCTGAGCCACCCTTTCACTGCCAGGACGGTGGCAGAAGTTTACGTCAGCCACATCGCTAAGTTACATGGGATGCCTCGAACTATTGTGTCCGATCGCGATAAGGTATTCCTATCTAACTTCTGGCGTGAGTTTTTTGCTCTTCAGGGAATAGTGCTTCACCTGAGCACGGCCTATCATCCCCAGACCGATGGCCAAACTGAGGTGGTAAACAGATGTTTGGAGCAGTATTTGCGGTGTTTTGTGGGGAATCAGCCTCGCAAATGGTTACAGCTGCTTCCTTGGGCCGAATGGTCGTATAATACGGCCTATCATACCCGAACGGGTTTTTCCCCTTTTGAAGTGGTATATGGTCGACCCCCACCACGGTTCTCTCTTATGTTCCGCAGCGTTCTTCCGTTGCGGAAGTGGATTATATGCTTCAATCGAGGGATGAGGTACTCCGACAGTTAAAGACTAATTTGGCATCAACACAGAATCGCATGAAGCATATATATGATAAAAAGCGCACGGACAGGGAGTTCCAGGAGGGTGATATGGTCTATGTGTCACTCCTTCCTCAGCGCTAGACATCCTTGTTTCGGACGGACCAGGCCAAGCTGGCGCCCCGTTACCATGGTCCCTATGCAGTGGTGGAACGTGTTGTCGTCGTGGCTTACCGTCTGGCCTTACCTCCGGAATCGCTGGTTCATCCTATCTTCCACGTTTCCCGCCTCCGTCAGTTTGTTGGTGACCCCACTACCGTGACTATTGGTGGACCTCTTCCACTTCAGCCTCTGGCCAAATTCGACGCACTTGTTCCAGCGTCAGTCATGGACAAACGCCGGGTACGGAGGGCTGAGCGTATTACTACAGAGATTTTGGTCGCATGGCGGGGTAAACCATTGGAAGATGCTACATGGGAGTTGGAAGACGATATTGTGGCTCGTTTTCTGGAACTATCGCCTTGAGGACAAGGCGAACAACGGAGCGTGGTGGATTGTTGTGACGACGGGCCAGGCCCATTGTATACGACAACAACCCACGTCACTGGCCCATCAAGATAGACATTAGGACATTTGATTGAACCGTATCTTATTGTAATCAGACCCGTTTAGGCTAATTGTTAGGTAACGGGCTGAATGGGAATAATTAGTGCCAATTAGTGGCCCATAAGATTGGCCAGATGGTGCCAGGCCTAGAGAGCGCACCATCTGCTCTCTTTAAAAGGAGGTCGTCCTCCTCATTTGAAAGCATGCAATCAAACAAGTCCTAGTTATCTTCTCTATTCTTCTTTCTTCTTCTTTGCTGATTTGGTACCTTGTGATCCTTACGGGTCACAACAGAAGGGTTTGAAGAGGGCAAAATAGGAAGACCATGTCCCAAAATCAGTTTATATGGCATGAGCCCAAAAAAATTAGATAATATGGCAATTTGGACTCATTGGACAAGTGATATGAGAAAACCCCATTTTTTGTGGTACATATTTTTATTCGAAAAGTTAGTTTGTGCCTCCCATGTTGGCATGCACCTAAGCGTTGTGAGTGGCTGGATCTCTCAATGACATGGCATGTATTAATCATGGGGGCAGGTGAGTGAATCAATCTAACGGATTGCAATGCCGCCAAGTGAAATGAGGCGAGAGGTAGAAGTACAAGTTAAACCATTTATTTTTTCTTTGGCAATAAGGATCAAAATAGTTGGCAAAAATCAGACTCAAATCTCTTTGAAATTTATATTGCTGATGTTGATTTTTCTTGGATGGCGGAATCCAACCGATGGGGAAAAAGATGTTCAAAATTTACTTCAATTGACCATGTGGTTCAACTAAAATAGAATGGTCATCTTCTCATATGGAGCATCGAAAAGAGGACCGTAATATGATTGATGGAATATTGTGAGCCAACGGGTTATTCCTAAGATGACCATGACTCACTTTCTAAAGTCAAGGTCTTACATTCGAATCACTCAGTTTGGACACCTACCGGCACTCACGATAAATGGACGTTTAATGTGCCTGGGGGATTGGCATCAGTATAGGGTACTCTAAGAGGTTTGTTGCCTAACCTCTTCTAATTGGGGCCCTAAAGACTCCGAAACCCCTCCTTATATTAAGCAAACACTAGTGTTGGTAACTTTTTTTATTTTTTTGAGTCATCAGTGTTGTAATAAATGTTAATAACATTTAATACAAGTGGAGTTGTAAGACCCGAAAATTTTAAAATGCTAAAAGCAGGAAATTTTGCTCAAGGTGAGTATTCTTGTGCCTTAATTGGTGAACTTTGAAATTTATTTGAAAAGATTTGAAAATTTTGAAATTTGTTGGGCACGATCGATCGCGTCAAAAGACATGATCGATCGAGCCTGTTTGTGTTTGAGCTTCAGATCCGTACGATCGATCGGGAGATTGACGATCGATCGTATTCTCGAAAAATTTCAGAACTTGTTCTCGCGATCAATCGCTTCACAACCGATCGATCGTTCTCTCGGTAAAATGCAGCTTTTGTGTGTGAGCCGATCGATCGCCAGAATTGTGCCAATCGATCGCTACGTTTTGAGAGATTTCGGATTTGATTTTTGGAAAATCTTTTCTAGGTAGATTAAATGGGAATGTGGGTGAGGTGGCCTACCTTTTTGGCCCATGATTTGGGGGATCAAATCGTGGGGAGATTGGAGTTGAAATTCTAATTTGAATCGATTTGAATTCGAATTAAAATAAATTATGGAAAAATGGAGTAATTAAAGGGATTTCATTGAGAAGTTAATGGAGTCTCAATTGCACGTTATTTTCCAATCAAGGTGAGGGCGCCACCTGGTTAGGAAGGGCATTCAAGATTTGAATTGGCTTTGGGAGGTTACCTAATTGGTTATGGTAACTAACCTAATTAGCATTAATCCCTACCTTAATGGACTCTAACTGAAATTGAGTCAAATCTGACCACATCTTGACTGAGATCTTTCCTTGTGGTGGACAAATTCGTGGCCCTTAATCAAATACTAGTTGTAGGGTTAGCAGACTCTAATTGTATACGTATCTATCTAAGTTGTATTAGGGTTAATACGTATCTATCTAAGTTTGACAATGCAATAATAGAGGCATAGGAATAACCCTATTCCTCTATTATTATAGATTAATCCTAGGGTTAATCCTCCATTGTCTCTATTATACACAAGGGTTAGATATGACCTTATCTAACATAATATGTATACACATTATGTGTAGGGTTAACCCTAGGATTAATGTTATGTCTCAGCACTTCTAGGAGAAGAAGGGAACGTGGAATTGGGGGAATGAGTAAGAGGGATTGACGAGGGAGGTGAGATCCACGAGAGAGGTGGCCCCTCTGTGGCCAGTCGTGCCGTAGGCAGAGAGGGGGAACAAAGGGGGTGAAACTAGAGGAAGAAGGAGATTAGGGTTTAATCATTGCATAATTAGCAAAGAGGCCATAAGCCCCCTTTACATATTATCTCGTCATGGGCCTGAGCTAATCCCCCTAACTAGGCCTGAGCGTCTTATTACATGATACTCAATAGAGTGGGCTACAAATAGACTACTAAAGCATAAAGTGACGACTTGGTCCTATTGGAACATATCATTCCACTATGCTCCGCTACTAGCCTTGTCCTCAAGGCGTCCAACCTGGATATTGGGCCAAAAGTCATCTTCAGGGAGCCATGAAGCATCCTCCAATGGACGATCACGCCAAGCAATGAGAACCTAAGTGATAATGTGACCAGAACGACGTACCCGTCGGGAATTCACGATAGAAGCAAGCACCAATGGAAGATCTGTCGAGACAGCTGGAGGCGGAGGAGTAGTAACCAAACGAGAAGGATCACCAACCACGCGACGGAGGCGGGAGACATGAAAAATTTGGTGAACCGTAGAATCATCCGAAAGGTGCAGACGGTAGGCAACAAGCCCAATGCGTGCCGTAATTTGATATGGGCCATGAAACCGATGGGATAACTTGACACTGGCCAGTTCATAAAGAGAAGATTGACGAGCAGGCATAAAACTCACATAAACCCAATCACCAACGGTAAATGCATGGTCAAAATGGCGTTTATCATAAATTTGTTTTTTGCGGTTCTGCGTCAAAGCCAAATTGTGCTTTAATTGCTTTAAGATGTCATCACGATTCTGCAAGAGAAAGTTAACCTTGCATGAGCAATGGGTCTTACATGTAAAGGGTCCTTTACCCATGACTCAAAAATTTCCTTGCCAAGCTACATGAAACAGATTTCCGAAAGTCCACAGAAAGATTATTGCTAATTGCCCGAAGTGAAACCAAATACGACGAGTAGTGGGGTCCTGAGCTAAGCCTTGGCTAAACCTTGGAAATCGTAATGCCATATTGCCTTTCAAATAAGAATGCCCTTGTTGCGGCAATTCCACCCAAAAGGTAATGGGTTACTCCTACAGCACATCCTTGTACAATGCTCAAGGTTCTAGGCTGAGTAGCAGGAGCAACTTTTAATTTGTTATGAGCCCAAACAATGGATTCAATGAGTTCTTGCCAATAACCACGAGCGCTGAATAGAAACATTAAACTAAAAGCCCAGACAAAATGAGCACCTAGGAAAAAAAGACCATATGCAGATAATGAAGAACCATAAGATTGAATGTTATGTCTCAGCAATTTGAGAGAATAGAGGGTCGAGAGGTAGGGAATTAAAGAAGGGAAAGGAGATAGAGAAGGAGGGTCGACGGGGAAGGAGGCCCTCTGTCAAGCAGCCGGCGGCTCCAACAGAGGGGGACTAGGGGGGTGATACCAGAGGAAGAAGATAGATTAGAGTTTAACTTTCTGAATAATCCAAACAAGAGAGCCTAATCTCCTTACGTGGACTTCCCACGTTGTGGACCTGGGCTAGCCCCTGGGCTATTCCATCTAAATGGACCAGAGGGCTTATTACATAAGACGTCAGAGGTAATTGGGCCAGAGGCCAGACGTCAGAGACTAGGTTACTCCCCTAAATTGGGCCGAAGGCCATCAATACAAATAGACTAAATAAATCAAAAGACAACTACCTAATAGTTGAAACATAACATTGAATTACCTGAGATGCCTATGCACTGACAGAGGCCCGCTGAGGCACATAATGGAGAAGTGTTAGAGGAAGCCGGCCATAGACAATTTGGAAAGGAGGAAACCTTATAGACGCATGGTAGGCGGTGTTGTAAGACCACTCAGCCCACATAAGGAATTGTAACCAACGCCTAGGATTTTCACCTGCAAAACAACGTAGATACTGCTCAAGGCAGCAGTTAACCACTTCCATTTGTCCGTCGATTTGGGGATGAAATGCGGAACTCATGAGGAGGTGAGAACCCTGAAGAGTAAATAACTCATGTCAGAACTGTGAGATAAACACACAGTCATGGTCCAAAACAATAGTGCGAGCATCTCGTGGAGTTTGGCCACATCTCGAACATAAACCTCAGTAACAATCTTGGCCGTATAAGGGTGGCCCAATGATGAGAAGTGAGCATATTTGGAAAGCATGTCGACCACAACCATCACAACCGATTTACCCTGTACTGCCAGTAGAGCTTCAATGGAATCCATAGAAACATCTTCCCAAACCTACTTTGGAATAGGCAGCGACTGCAAGAGACCCGAAGGAGCTATGGTGGAGGCCTTGGGTCGTCGGCAAACCTCACATTCAGCCATGAACCGTTGAACGGCCCGCTTGATACCTCGCCATAAAAAACATTGGGAGACCCGCTTGTAAGTTCGGAAGGACCCTTCATGACCTGCGGTAGGAGTGGAGTGAAAATGCTCCAAAATGGTGCAACGAATGCTGTCACAATTAGGAACCCACAGCCTACCCTTCAGGACAAAAGATGGTTCATCGGAAGATGAATCATGAAGTCGACCCAATAAAGCAACCGTCACTGGGTCCTCCTGATAGGATTTTTGTAAATCATCAAGGAAAGGAAATAGGGGAGTGGACATATCGAAGGCAGCAACCTCCTCAAACTGACAGGATAAAGCATCGGCGACGATATTCTCTGACCCACGTTTATAAACCAACTCATAATCATATCCCAGTAATTTAGTCACCCAACGCTGCTATGCAGGTGTGGCAATCCTCTGGTCCAGAAAATACTTCAGTGGTTGGTGGTCTGTAAGGATGATAAAATGGCGTCCCAATAAATACGGCCTCCACTTGGTCAACGCATGGACAATGGCCAACATTTCCTTCTCATATGCCGACAGTGACAAGGAGCGCCCAGATAATGCTTTGCTCCAAAAAGCTATGGGATGGCCGTCTTGAAACAGAATGGTGCCAAGGCCGTGGCCGAAAGCATCAGTCTCAACCACCAAGGGCCGCGAAAAATCTGGTAGAGGCAAGACAGGGGCCGAACACATAGCAGCTTTAAGAGCACCAAGATCAGAACACCACCTTCTTTGGATCACAGACGGCAACCACGGGGCACAACCCCATGTGCACCGGGGTATCTGGCTTGCATGCTATTCGACATAATACTTCATCGATGCCCTTCGTTCAAACACAAGCAGGCCGGGGTCCAACAGATGAGGATCATGAATTGGACTGGACAAATAACCAGGCTGAATCCAGTTGGACCACCAGGGGCACTCGCGAGATGAGCGCCATGGCCCCATGTCACGCCCCAAATTCCACAACCCCAATATGCGCGGAAGCGATAATCCAATTAAGGTTATAAGGGTAAGAATCTGGGACGGACCGAATACTCGAATCATCACATACCCAATTACATGCTTGGGTCATACTGGATCGATAAGACTTAAACCATATCCACGCACATGATATAGAATAACAAAAAGAAATCTAATTTAGTTATTACATAATTCGACAAGTCTCCACAACTAAAAATAAAATAAAATAAAATGGCACACAGGCCGCAAGTCCACAATCATCAACATAAATAATAAATTAAAGATAACTCGTCTTCTGACTTCAACGCCCAATACCACTTTCAGCAATAGTTGATCACTTCCGTTCCAGCTTAATCTCTGCATCAGAGGATGCATGAGTATTCCGTAGGAAATACCCAGTAGGATACAAGAAAACCCACAATAGAATAATAATTCAAATGCAACAAGATTCAAAGATTTAAGACAAGTACAAATTTACTCAGGATCAGCAATTATGCATTTCGCTTACCAGGAACAAATCATCATCCGAGACTCTCAATGGTCAAGGGAGGTTAAAATATATAAGATTCCAAACTTACAGAGAGTAAGGAGATGTCACAAGAGTATCTGCTCCAAACGTCAAAAGGGTTGGAGATAACAATTTCTGCTCTCAACTCTGTCCACTTCCCCTGTGGACATCAATACCAGAACATCCTAGAGGTTCTACAGAGGAACCCGGCCATGCGTCTAGGGATGCTGGCCCTATCGGTGCTGACGGGCACAATGGGCGGAGATTGCAGACCTTCCGTAATGTCATACAATCTAAAGCGCACGCAATTGCCATCATCGGCTGAACTGCAGAGGTTCAATAAATCTGAGACCACCATGGGTCTAGCTATGGCTCGTGAGCATACTATGATTCCAACTAAGAGTTCTCATAAATGACTCTTAGCGGAGAAACAAATATTTCAACTGAGAGACACTGAATATATCTGAGCCATCTCATTGAGAGGCTTAAAACATGACTTTCTAAATTCGACTCTTCATAGGAGTGCAAGACCATGCTTGGACATAACTGGAATTGACTCATAAAGGAGTGTTCAATATCTTGAAACAATTGAGTCTGGGAACTCAACTGAGACCCGACAAAATGACTCATCAATGAGATACGCCACAAGATTCGCCAAAGATCACATTCTGCCACCTTCACCGTACCTAGCACTAGAGTTGACAATCCCCGACACAAAAGGTTTGAATGACATGCCCATGATAGATCATATCATAGGCATTGAATACAAGTCAAGCAATGAGGCCCCTTGAACAAAGGATTGTTCAAGATAAGAGACACAAAGGACGATTAATTACGGATAAATGGTCTCTTCTCTAAGACATAAAAGTAAACTTTTATAGTTACTGTTACAAAGGCCCTAGAGGTCTTAACACATTTAATTAGTGTTTTAAATAATATCTTAATCCGAAATTAATAGTAATATTACGGTTTAGGGTTTTTAGACCTAAAACAGTGTGCTGTCCCAAACAGAACAGTCCATTTCAAACGACCACCACTTTTTGTACAGATCGAATCAACTTCTAAAATTTTTATTACAGATATCCCTGGGAGTCTAATTTACAACCTGAAAACGGCATAATTTTTAGATTTTTGTACAATTAGACATCATTTTCCGATTAGGGTTCGTCGGTGCAGGACCAGTCCTGGCCGAGAACAATTAACTTAAGTTATCCTAATTAACTGATGTTACAAACTTGATTAAATCCTTAATGACCCTTTCTGACATTATCTTAACCTTTTTAATAACTTTTACAGAACCCAAATGGTTCTGAAACTCATTGAATTAATTCATTTTCTGATACACATTCATAACCCGATTAGTGATTCCCTTCCCTTAATCCATTGCTCACTTCATACCAAATGTGCCATGTATTCCCAGACACTGCTGTGAACAGGGACGTACTAACATGATGTCAGACCCCATTCGGTATGACAGAGAGACTCTTATAAATTTTGTAGTAATTAATTCATTATTTAGCATAGTAAGTACTTAGATACATTACTTGATTTGCTAACGTGCATTCTAGTATGATAGTCTTATGTAATCATAATTAGGACACATAAACTTAGACATACAAACATTCTATCATGCTGAACTCTGAGTTAAAGATTACAACTTTACAACATCAGAGACTTAGATAGGTACTTTGATCACATTTTAAAGATGTATGACAAAGGATCACTCCGATTTTAGGCAATCGATTATGCTTACAATCAACGTAATGCATAACCATCAAAGAAATTAGACAACTAAATCTGGACAGATATCCTATACAATTCATAGAGCATAAAGAACATATCTTTTCAAGTCGAGTGAAGTGGGGATGTCATCTAGGCATGGAACGAGAAGTATTGGCATGTACGTGCGATCAAATACATTAGAACATGCAAACGAAAGCATATAACTTTTATCGCATTAACAACAATGGTAAGACATGTAAATAGAACATGCTGTAGAATATGAAATCAGCAACATCATATACTCATGATCATACAAAAATTAGAGAAATGAATTGTGGTAAAAGATTATCTTACCTTGTGGAAACCGATACCCAAAAATCGTAAATCGGTTTCTACTCGATCTTGAGACTCTTCTTCTTCGCACAAGCACCACGAAAACCACCGACGGATACACCTCCACCTTGGACGAACAAAGGAGGAGGCTATTTGCTCTTCCCTCTTGCTGGCACATTCTCCAAAGCTCACCAAAAAGGGTGCCGGTCTCTCTTATGGAGGGTTTAAATAGAAAAAGCTTAAATCTCTAGGGCAAACCTCCACCATTGATCAAACAGTCATCTAAGGGCCACAATCCACAAGAAATAAAGGTGAATCCCTCAGTTAGGGATGTGATCAATCCATCCCAACAGATTCACACCTTGGTTGGTAAGTATCTTTGACCAAATCACTTAGTTACTAAACCGATTTCAAGTAAAAATCTCAATTAAAAATAAATTATTCCTATTTTATTTCCTTGACATATGGCATCCTTCATTCACATGGAAAGGGCCATAATCTCATCCCAATCACGTTCACAATCTCCCAAAAAAAATCTCATTCTTTACCATAACTAATTCTCCATTTAAATAAATTGTCAATTAGTTAGGAATTAGGGTTTTCAACTTTGAAACACTTACCAAGATATAAATCCGTTGAATAGGGCTAATTAGGTAAGACATGTCCTCCAAAGATCCCCCAAAATCAGCCCAAGAGGTTCCCCAATGGATTGCCTCAAAAAACGTGAAATTAACGGCGATCGATCGGTTCGTATACATGATCGATTGTCCTGCGATCGATGCCATACAAAAGCGATCGATCGGTCTGACGGAAAAACTTTAAATTTTCAATTTTAAGGAGTTTTCTAGAATTCAAAATCACTCCCTTTGGTCAATAAAATTCTACTTTATCATTATAAAATTTACGGTCGCTACACCCTAGGCCGGTAGCCGAGACTCAGCTGGCACGGTTGCAGTTTCCCAAGTACTTCGGGGACGATAATCCGGTGCACTGGCTGTACCAAGTCGAGAAATTCTTTCGATACCAGGACATGCGAGCTGATGATGACAAATTGACGGTAACTTCCTTCCATCTTACTAGTGATGCTTTGATTTGGTACCAATACTTTGAGGCGAAGCTCCTTGCTCATTCATGGCAACAATTTACTCGGGAATTATGCATTCAATTCGGACCTACGGAATATGCCGATTTTAATGAACTCATCAGCTCGTTGCGGCAATCATCCACCGTGCGTGCCTACCAAATGGAATTCATGCATATAGCCAATCGTCTCCCTTATTGGATGCAGGAAGCCCTGGTGGGTAAGTTCATGCACGGCTTGAAGTTGGAGATCTCGGATGCTATTCGTCATTATCTGCGCATGTCTATGGTTGAGGTAATTAAAAATGCACGAATTGCGGAGGAATGCCTTAATTGTCAAAGGTGAACATGGAGGCCCCCTTTGAGAGCACCCCTGTCGTCAGCCCCACAGTTGCTCCCGGATGACTCCCATGTTCCGCCAACCTCTCAGCCAGCTATCCGCCGATTGACCCAAGCACGAATGGAGGAGCATTGTTCAAAGGGCCTCTGCTTCAATTGTGATGAACTTTTTGTTTGGGGACATCGCTGCAAGGCCTGTACCCTCCTGGCCTTGGAAGACATATGGGATGAGGGCCCTGAGGAAGATGATGGGGCTGGATCCCCACCGCTCCCTCCACCGGAGAGCCAGCCTGAGATTTCCTTCCATGCCTTCTCAGGCGTGTATATGCCTCCATGATAGTCCAGAGCACTATTAAGAAGCAGCAGGTATCTATCCTAATTGACTCTGGCAGCACACACAACTTTGTCAACGACAAGATTGCTACGAGGCTGGGGTGTCTGTTGCACTCCTCGTCTCCTTTCGATGTCGGTATTGGAGATGGGTCGATTCTTCATAGCGCTGGCATGTGTCCATGTGTGGAGCTGACTATTCAAGACCACGCCTTCCTCTTGGACCTATATTTATTACCGACACAAGGGGCTGATGTGGTCCTTGGGGTGCAGTGGCTCCGTGATCTCGGAGATGTCATATGGAACTTTGAGGCCATGACGATGCAGTTCTCTATTGGCAGCCATGCCATTCGGCTTTCTGGCGCAACTCCAGGTTCTCTTCATTCTATGTTATCAGTTGATTCCTTATTACATAGTGTTCATCAAGATTTTTTCTTGCAACTGATATCCGCGGAGGACAAGCCTCCATCGGTTGTCCCACCTAACTTGGCCGCACTCCTCTCAGATTTTAAAGAGTTGTTTTAGGAACCAACAAGCCTTCCACCACCACGGTCCCTTGACCACCATATCCCTATCTGTTGTGACCCGTAAGGATCACAAGTACTGGAATCCGCAAAAGAGGAGAAGAAGAGATTTGAGAGGGAAGGAATAGTTCTTAATATTGCATACCCAGAAGGAGGAAGACGTCCTCCTTATAAGGAAGGAGAGGCGCATCTTCCAAGACTGATTACAAGATGTGACTTTTCATATTCCTAGACTGACTCTTCATCTTCCTAGACTGATTACAACATTCCTGACCTTTCATATTCCTAGACTGACTCTTCATCTTCCTAGACTGACTCTTCATCTTCCTAGACTGATTACAACATTCCACCACGCTCCGCTGCAGCCTTGTCCTCATGGCGTCCATGATGGAAATTGTGCCAGAAAGTCATCCTCGAGGAGCCAGGTTGCATCTTCTAATGGCTGACCCTACCAAGTGACTAACACCTCCGTCACAATGCGACCCGAACGACGAACACGGCGGCGATCGATAATAAATGCAGGGGATGGAACTTCCGAAGCCGCTGGTTCAATGAGTGGAACAGGTGCAACATTAGCCACAGAAAGGGGATCACCCATAAACTGACGGAGACGAGACACATGGAACACCGGATGTACCAAGGAGCCCGGTGGTAAAGCAAGACGATACGCCACCGGCCCAATGCGCTCAATCACTTCATAAGGTCCATGATAACGATGGGCCAGTTTGCTGTTGTCAATAGAAGCTAAGGAAGTTTGGCGCAAGGGCATAAGGGAAACATAGACCAGTGAGCCCACCTGAAATATGCGATCAGTATGGTGGCGATCATAAACCTATTTCATACGATTCTGAGCCGATTGTAAGTTGCGCCGAAGTAGCCGCAACACCTCATCATGAGTTTGAAGCACATAATCCACTTCAGCAATAGCTGATCGATGGGGACCATAAGAAAGGACCATCGGCGGAGGACGACCGTACACAACCTCGAAGGGAGTAAAGCCCGCACGAGTATGGTAGGCGGTGTTGTAGGACCACTCAGCCCACGGTAGGAGCTGAAGCCAACGGCGGGGTTGATCGCCCACGAAACACCTCAAATACTGCTCTAAACAGCGATTCACCACCTCCGTTTGCCCATCTGTCTGTGGATGGTAGGCTGTACTCATATGTAATTGCGTACCTTGGAGAGCAAAGAATTCACGCCAGAAATTAGACAAGAAGACACGGTCGCGGTCGGACACAATGGTCTTGGGCATACCATGGAGCTTAGCGACCTCGCGCACATAGACCTCCGCAACCGTACGAGCTGTAAAAGGATGGCTCAAGGCACAAAAATGAGCATATTTCGATAGCCGGTCAACAACTACCAAGATGACAGATTTGCCCTGAACGAGTGGTAAAGCTTCAATGAAATCCATAGAAACATCCTCTCAAATATTAGCCGGAATAGGTAATGGCTAAAGAAGGCCGGCAGGAGACGTGGTCATGGACTTGGAACGTTGGCAAATATCACAAGTGGATACATAATCCTGCACGGCACGACGTAGCCCTTTCCACAGAAAACTCTGGCTCACCCTCTTATATGTGCGAAATGATCCCTCATGGCCTGCACTGGGTGTGTCATGGAAATGTGAAATGATGTGTCGACGCAAGTCAGCATAATTGGGCACCCACAAGCGATCATTCCAAAACAACAGGTTATGCCGCCACACATAGGGGGGTTCAGCGGCTGGTTGAGCTTGGATACGACGGACCAACTCCTTGGTGGGCGGGTCCTCCGCGTATGCTTGTTGAAGGTCCGGAATGAACGGACAAGTGGGGCCGGATAAGACCATACAAGAGTCTGGCATGGGCCGTCGAGAGAGTGCATCTGCAACAGTGTTCTCGGCTCCTTTCTTATAAATAATCTCATAATCATAACCCAACAGCTTGCAGACCCATCGTTGCTGGGCCGGAGTAGACACCCTTTGCTCTAAGAAATATTTCAAAGGTTGATGGTCGGTCCGTATGGTAAACCGCCGGCCCAACAGATATGGGCGCCATTTGGTCACAGCATGAATAATAGCTAACATCTCCCATTCATAGGCCGATAAGGAAAGAGTGCGGCCCGACAAAGCTTTGCTCAGAAAGGCAATTGGACGGTCCTATTGCAAGAGGACGGCCCCAAGACCAGTACCAGAAGCATCAGTCTCCACCACAAACGGAAGATTGAAGTTAGGAAGTCCCAATACTGGCGCATGGGCCATAGCCTGTTTGAGTCGGTCGAAGGCCATTTGTGCCTCATTGGTCCAGTTGAAGGCACCCTTCTTTAACAAAGCCGTGAGTGGTGCTGCAATAGTTCCATAGTGACTAATAAAACGGCGATAATAGCCCGTCAGCCCTAAGAAGCCGCGCAATGCCTTGACGCACTTGGGAGCCGGCCAGGATAACATGGTGGCGACTTTGGAAGGGTCTGTGGCGACACCATCACATGAGATGATATGACCAAGGTATTCCACCTGAGAACTGCCAAACGAACACTTCGAACGTTTTAGAAATAAAGAATTAGCTCTTAGGAGCGAGAAGACCGACCTGAGGTGACCCAAATGCTCCACCCAAGTTCTGCTGTAGATAAGAATGTCGTCGAAGAATACCAATACAAACTGTCGGAGAAATGGCCTGAAAATGTCATTCATCAAACTCTGGAAAGTGGCGGGGGCACTGGTCAGCCCAAATGGCATTGCCAAAAATTCGAAGTGGCCATCATGGGTCCGGAACGCAGTTTTGTGCGCATCCGAAACCTGCATCCTGATTTGGTGATACCCAGAACACAAGTCAAGCTTGCTAAAGACCTGTGCGCTTGCTAATTCGTCAAGCAATTCTTCAATCACCGGAATGGGGTATTTGTCTTTGACGGTAATAGCATTCAGGGCGCGATAATCCATGCAGAAGCGCCAGGTGCTGTCTTTCTTACGCACAAGCAAAACTGGTGAAGAAAAGGAACTGTTGCTGGGACGAATAATACCTGTGGTCAGCATATCTCCCACCAGCCGCTCGATCTCATTGAAGTCTTGGAACTCGTTCGGTTCGAATTGAATACACAGTTCGTCAGAGAAAGACACCCATGTGGGAAGGCGGATCTCCTTTTCGAACGCTTGATACCATATGGAGGCATCACCATCCAGGTGGAACGCTGCCACACGTAAGCGTTCCTCATCCGAGTAGGTGCCTTGGTAGGAGAAAAATTTGTCAACTTTATAGAGCCATTCAACAGGGTCGTCTTCTCCATTGTACCGAGGAAACTGCAAGCGAGCCAATCGGGGCTCGGCGCTGTTCCGTTGGCCTCCGTGAGGCATCTGGGGTTCGTCCCAAGCATCGTCCAACTCGTCATGCAAGGCCCGGTCACAGTTGTTCATTGTAGCATTTCGTCGAACACCTTGCGTATCCCTTGTGGTGGCGCTCTGGCGCCCTCCGTCGGCGTTGGAGTTGAGTGAGCCCAACTGAATCCCGTAAGGTAGGGACTGTCCGCTGGCCTTGCCGATCAGAGAGGCTCCCATGCCAGGGAATCCATCTTGGCGGCTGGAGCTGCCCATCTCTCGTGGTGGTGGAGTCACGGCGGCTGATTTGAGCAGCTGAGAAGGAGCCTGAGCAAGCTTAATCTCCCAGAGCTCCTTTTGAATCTCCGTTAGGACGGACAGCAAGGCAGCCTGGGTAGGATCGGGATTAGCTTTTGGGCTTGCAGGATCCTTGGCGATCTCCTGCTCCGATGGAGCTTCTTGAGTCATTGTGGGTGGCTTGCGAGGAGGCATGAATTCCCGTGGATCAACGCTCTGATACCAATGTTGTGACCCGTATGGATCACAAGTACTGGAATCCGCAAAAGAGGAGAAGAAGAGATTTGAGAGGGAAGGAATAGTTCTTAATATTGCATACCCAGAAGGAGGAAGACGTCCTCCTTATAAGGAAGGAGAGGCGCATCTTCCAAGACTGATTACAAGATGTGACTTTTCATATTCCTAGACTAACTCTTAATCTTCCTAGACTGATTACAACATTCCTGAACTTTCATATTCCTAGACTGACTCTTCATATTCCTAGACTGACTCTTCATCATCCTAGACTGATTACAACACTATCACCCCAGGGGCTGCCCCTGCCAATGATCGGCCATACAGGTATCCTCACATTCAAAAGGCGGAGATTGAGAAATTGGTAAAAGAGATGCTAGTGTCAGGGATCATTCGGCCGAGCTCCAGCTCTTATTCTTCGCCTGTCTTTCTTGTTCGGAAGAAGGACGGCTCTTGGCATTTCTGGGTGGATTACAGGGCTATCAACATCATGACACTCAAAGACAAATATCCAATTCCAGTAATCAAAGAACTGTTAGACAAACTAGCTCATGCGTGGGTCTTTTCTAAATTGGACTTGCGTGCTGGGTACCATCAGATTCGCATGCACCCTGAGGACGTCCACAAAACGGCTTTCCATACTCATGACAGACATTTGGAATTCCTGGTCATGCCTTTCGCCCTCACAAATGCACCAGGGACTTATGAATGACATCTTTCGAGCTTTCTTGGCCGGTTTGTTCTTGTTTTTTTCGATGATATCCTGGTCTATAGCTCTGATACCAATGTTATGTCTCAGCACTTTTAGGAGAAGAAGGGATCGTGGAAATGGGGGAATGAGTAAGAGGGATCGACGAGGGAGGTGAGATAGATGAGGAAGGAGGACCCTCTGTGGCCAGCCGGTGGCGCAGGCAGAGAGGGGGAACGAAGCGGGTGAAACTAGAGGAAGAAGGAGATTAGGGTTTAATCATTGCATAATCAGCAAAGAGGCCATAAGCCCCTTTTACATACTATCTCGTCATGGGGCTGGGCTAATCCCCTAATTGGGCCTGAGAGTCTTATTACATGATACTCAATAGAGTGGGCTTTCCCCCTAGACTGCGAGCATTACAAATAGACTACTAAAGCATAAAGAGACGACTTGGGCCTATTGGAACATATCAATTAACTTAGATTATACTAAGGCATTAAAGTTTACTAGAGCATACTTAGTTGGGTTAGCAGCACCCTAAGATTATATGGAAGAAGCCACACACAACTAGTTAGACAAAAGAATGAACTATGGAGTTTCTATGGTTAAAGGTTGGGGTTTGTTATTGAGAATACACACAACTAGTAATATGTCTAACTAGTATGTATTAATAGGGTTTATGGACAGTTAAGATGATACTACCTGGGGGTATAACCCTAAATATAATATGGCTAAACCTAATTACAGTATTTATACCCTAACCCATGTTATAGTTGTTACTATAACTATTTGTCTAACTAATTAGGACCCACCCTAATTCAAGTTAATCAGGATAAGTACGGGAGAGTTTATGAGTTATAATATACTTACTTGTGATTAAGTGCCAAGCTAATAGTCTACCTAATAGTATATGTTCATGAATTGTTAATATAAACTCCTTGTGATTATTACTGAATTATATAACTATCTAAGTTATGTTAAAACCTAGGTTCATTATATTCCCTAATAGGTTATAATCCTAGGATATACTATGAGAATACTACATATTTGATTCCCATAGTAAATCTTAGGCCCTAGATGTTTCTTCCATATATAATTCTCATAGTAACCCCATAGTAAATCCTAGACTATGTCTTCCATCTAGAGTCTAGGATTTACTATGGGAATCAAATATGTAGTATTATCATAGTAAATCCTAGTTGGATTTAGGGTTTGTATTTTTCATAACAAACCCTAAATCTAAAACCATAGAAACTGCATATATAATGTTTTTGCCTCCCTGGTTGTGTGAATACATAGTCTCTAGGATTAGACTCTAGGGTTAGAGTTTTGGGTTTTGGGTTTGCGTTCTGCGCAATAATTCAGATAACTACTTAAATTGAAGAATCCAATAGTTAGTTTCTTGGGTTTACTAAGGAGAATAAACGCAAGCAGTTATACGATGAATTAAATATGTAGTTGATAAGGTTTTGGGTTAGGGTTTGGGATGGATAATACTCACAACTAGCTAGACGGAAAGATCCATACCAACTACTAGTTGTCTGAATCATAGTCTCTAGGGTATAATGTTTGCATACATAGTCTCTAGGGTATCCTAGGTTCAATACCCTAAATCACTCTAAACCCTTGATTGATTACATACCTGTCCTCCATAGGGATATATGTAGCTTCATGTCAAACCCTCCATTTAATTCATCCTCGATTCTTCCATATTACTAGTTGTGTGTTTCTAGAAGGACCCTAACCCTAAGCCATATATCCCTATGGAGGATCCTTCTAGAAACTACATATAGAATGTTTAATCGTTAGCATTATACGGAGGACATAGTTCCTTGAATACAAACTACATTAGGGTTTGTAGAATTCACTCATCCTTTCAAGATGAGGAGTAAATCCTAGAGACTATGTATTTGATTCTTCATAGGGTTATGTATTTATCTATGGGTCTAACTAAGATTAGCAGGAACCCTAATCCTAACCCATATATAATTCTTCCATCTAACTATGTGTTTAATTCTTCATAACAATTAAACTTTTGTTGTTATAGCAGGAACTTATAGCAGGAACCCTAATCCTAGAGACTATGTATTTGATTCTTTTGTTTAAGTAGATGCATGAAGGTCTAAAGCTATCCCAGTACCATAGAAACTACTACACACTACGAACTACTTATTTCAATTTTCCATCTAACCAGTGTGTATTCTCCATACCAAACCCTAACCATAAATCCAAAACCATAGAAACTACATATCTAATTATTCGATATATAATTCTTCTGTCTAACTAATTGTCCTCTATTCATCGTTGTCATATTTGGATCAAATACCTCCACTCAACTAGATAAGAAAACTATGTCTAACTACCAAGGTTTTACTACGGGAGACATAGTTAAATATGTAAATTCATCCAGCAACTATATGTTTACATATTTAACTATGTCTCCTGATCGTTTCAATATAAGAACCGTTGCACGTGCACAAGGCAATTGTACTACGGCAAGTATTAAAGGGTTGTCGAACCTCAAGGATGGTAAATACTTTAACAAATTCAGAGAAAAGTTGCAGTTTTTATTTAATCTAAAGAAAGCAATGAACATTAAGTAAATTAACTGAGATTTAATCAATGCGGAGAAATACCAAAGCTTCGAATCCACCACACAATAAACTAGTGTATCATCTCTCTCTCTCTCTCTTTTAAATAAAAATTCCTAATTGGCTAGCATATTCCTCTTGGACATATACTTGTCAATTCAAGATATAGTGCTATCCTCTCAGACGTAACACATAAATCAATTAAACCATGGAATTGTTCATTAGGTAACTGGGTAAAGGTCATAATTTCATTGCGGATCTTATTGGTCCGCTCTACAGGGAAGTATTTCTTGAGAAATTAAGCATGAAGTTCCTCCCAAGTAGAAATGGAGTTATGTTCAAGGGATTATAGTCATTCCTTGGCCCTATCTTTTAAAGTAAAAGGGAACAACCGAAGGTGCACTTGGTCATCAGACAGTGTAAGTTTGAAGGTTGTGTTAACTTTCAGGAAGTTTTGCAGATGCCTGTAGGGGTTCTCATTGAGTTGGCCATGGTATGCGGGCAGCATTTAGATGATGTTGGGTTTAATCTCAAAGTTAGCCACATTGTCAGGTAAGAGGATGTAGGAGGGGGAGGTGTAGGTGGTGGGCCGGTAGTAGTCCTGCAGGGTACGAACATGGGGCACTACTAGATTCTGGTTCAGGCCATTCCCACCCCCAAGGTTCATGTTGTCCGCCATAGGATGGGATTCAAAGAATAGGCTTCTGTGAAATCTATAGGCTCTAGATAGTCACTCAGGATCAGGGTCAAAGGCCAGGTCGGGGTTCATGGAATGACGACCATGCATGCACAATAAAAATCAACAAAACCTATAACAATCATAGATAGCGACAAGTAGCTACCAGCAATCCTAGATAGCCACAACTAGCAACTTATTATCCACAACTAGCATGAGCAGGCAGTCACAGAAAAAAAATTGAAAACACCAAGCACCCAGATTATTCTAAAGAGAAGGTTAAGAGAGTGCAAACAGTAGGAAGGGGTGGCCCTTCCAACAATGGCCGTCCTCTCTTAATCCTACAGAAGAAAGAAAAACACGAATTAAGCTACTTGGAAAGAAATCTAAATTAAACTAAACTACTCTAAAACTAACTACGCTAAGAATCCAGTACATTATTGGCTTCAGTCCCCGACAATGGCGCCAAAAACTTGATCGTTTCAATATAAGAACCCTTGCAAGTGTACAAGGCAATTATACTACGACGAGTATTAAACGGTTGTCGAACCTCAGGGACGGTTAAATACTTTACCAAATTCAAAAAAATTGCAGTTTTTATTTAATATAAAGAAAGTGTTATGACTAGACAGGTCACAAGGTATCGCCTTGGAGGTGGGAAGGGAAAAGAAGAAGAAGCGTAAAGGAGAAGTAATTTCTTTATTGCATAAACCTAGAATGAGGAGAATGCCCTCCTTATAAAAGAAAAGGATGGCACGGCCCCCTAGGCACACGCCATCTATTATGGCCTAATGGGCCCTGATCGACCACTAATTACTCCCTAACAGTCCATAACATCCTCAGTTACCCAAACGGGCCTGATTACAAGATCATGTCTTTATTCAAAAGGAAAGCACTAATCCTAGAGAAGATCCTCCACTGTTGTGCTAACGTACACAACACTCCACCACGCTCGGCTTCCGCATTGCCCTCAATGCGACCACGATGGAAAATGTGCAAGAAACTCATCCTTGACGATCCATTCAGCGTCATCTAGGGACTTCCCCTTCCAAGCAACCAACACTTCAGTCACAATGCGCCCTGCACGACGCGCCCTCCGTTTGTCAATAAGGGAGGCCGGTAGCAGTTCGTTAGAATCGGCAAGACCCATGAGTGGTGGGGGTGCACTGGTCGCAACCAACCTCGAGTCCCCCACAAAGCGACGCAGGCGAGACACATGGAATACGGGGTGCACCAAGGACTTGGAAGGTAGGGACAAATGATATGCCATTGGCCCCACCTTCTTCATAATCACATAACGCCCATGAAAATGAGTAGATAGTTTATGATCGGCCCGAAATAAGGTAGATTGGCACTGGGGCATAACGGATATATAAACCAAGTCGCCAACCTGGAACGCCCGATCAATGTGCTTCCGATCATACACCTGTTTCATGCGGTTCTGAGCTGAAGCCAAGTTGGACTTTAACTGGCGATGGACCTCAGCACGTGTCTAGAGCATATAATCGACTTCGGCAATGGAGGACCGCTGAGGCACATAAGACAGAACGGATGGTGGAGGATGGCCATAAACAATCTCGAATGGAGTAAAGCCGGCACATGTGTGATATGCCATGTTGTACGACCATTCGGACCATGGAAGCATCTGAAGCCAGCATCGGGGCTGATTCCCTACAAAGCAGCATAAGTACTGCTCAAGACATTGGTTGACCACTTCAGTCCAACCATCTGTCTGTGGGTGATAGGCCGTACTCATATGGAGCTCCCTAACCTGCAACGAGAAGAGCTCCAGCCAAAAATGGGTGCCATACCATGTAACTTGGCGACCTCCTTCACATAGAGTTCTGCCACCGTTCAGGCAGAAAATGGATGGCTCAAAGCACAAAAGTGGCCATACTTAGAGAGACGGTCGACCACCACCATAATAACCTTCTTACCACGGACTCAATGAAGTCCATGGACATGTCCTCCCAAATCTTATCCGGAATGGGAAGGGGCTGGAGAAGACCCGTAGGTGTTGTGGGCGCAGATTTTGCCTTCTGGCACGTGTCACAAGTGACGACATAGGCATGCACATCCTTCCGAATACCGGCCCACAAGAAGCTATGACTTACCCTTTTAAATGTACGGAACGTTCCCTCATGGCCAGCCACCAGAGTATCATGGAAATGGGACAACACCTGTAACACACGAAAAATTGGTACGTTTTTGGAAACTGCTATTTTAGGAAACTGGTCTAAAATAGGAAAGTTCTCGTAATCGGCATGCTTTTTGGTCTGGTATTTTGTTTTGGCCTTATGAAACCCTATCTTGATGATTTTGGTCAATTAAAATTGTTTCGCCAGATTAGGCAGGTTTTTCCGCGCGCGAGGACTGGGCCTGGCGCCAGGGTTTGATACACCTGACGCCAGGGCCAGTTGAGTGCCAGGGCTAGGGCTAGTCACGTGTGCGAGTACACGTGTGACGGGGCCTAGTGAACGTGTTACCAGGGGTAGGACTCGTGCACGGTGGAACTACTCATCACGCGTGCAAGTTATAGTAACCGTTCATCTGCGATCTGTGCTATAAGACGTGTAAGATCCTTTAGAGGACCACGTGGACCCTGAGGTGGGGCGCCACCTCATGGATGACGTGGACACCTGGGACCCACGATGTGAGAGACCAAATCGTGGGGAGCCTTTTGTTGAAATCTCTTTTGGCAATTAATGGTTTTTACCATGCTTTTAATGCTAAATAACTCCTATGATAATTATTGAAAGATTTAGAATTTAGATTAATTGAGGAGCTGATTGGTAGTTAAGGAAGATGCTTGGCATATTCCCTTCATCAAAGGGGGCGCCAAGATATAATGGAGCAAATCGTGGGTTGCAATTTGGGGAAGGATCTTTCATGGGCCTAATTGATATTTTTTTTATCTAATCCCTAACTCCCTAATCGATGAGATGACAACCAAATTGGTATGAGCCAATCAGTATTTAAGGAAGGTTTTCCATTCAAATTTGGGATCAAGGTGGCATTTGATTTGTGCACTCAATTGAAGGTAAAAAACTGCCATGTGCAGTTTTGGGAAAATCTCGGAGAAGATCTCTACCCCAACTAATTAGTAATTCAAATAAACTGAAAAGGCAGAATTTGGGGAAGCACGTTGGAAGGTTGTTGTCTCTCTTGCTGAACTCACTCTTGGACGTTAGATGAGAGGGGAATGGAGGGCTGTGATGGCTTGGCTTGGAGGTGAACCACCTATATATGTGATCTCATGAAAGGACCGGCCCTCTTTTAGCCATCAACCTCCATGAGTGTGGTGTTTTCTTCATCTTTCTAAACTTCCTCAAATCAGTACTTCTCCCTTCTCTCCCTCGACTTCACGTATTGGTGTGGTGAATCAGCGAGCATAGGAGTCAGGAGTAAGAGAGGAATCGCGAAGAAGAAGTCTAGTCGCGCGAGGTTGAGCACTCGGTTTGTCTCTCGTCGAGGTAGGATGTTATTGTTTTTTTTTTAATTTTTTTTTACAACCTGATTCTCTGATTTCTCAAAAAGCATGATCCTTTGTTGTGCTGAATTAATGGTATGAAGTGTCGATTTCATATTCTCATTGTTTCACGTAAAGCATTGCATGATATGCAAGGTATACATGATGTATGATCGAAGATGTTTTCTTTTGTTAATCACATGTTGTCTCTTCACGTATGAAGCTTTAGAAAGGCATTCCCATAAAAGTTATATCACTTGATTTGTGTCTTATCTTGCTGTTGTACTCCATTCTGTGATCTGTCCAATAATAGATGGTAGTTTGAATAAGCAAATCTGATCGGTTCATATCCTATTGTTGTAAAGTTCAGATTTTGGAAATCGGTATGAAATGCTTACACCATTCCATTATCCGGTCCTTGTAAAATTGCACACCCTTACTTCTGATGTTTCAGCATGATCTATAGAGTCCATATCAGCACCTGATGGTATAGAAAAAAATGTCTGTGTATACTTGTCTTATTCGAGTTCATTCGGGTATTGATAAGCATATGGTGGTATGTTTTACTAATCTGAGAAGATAAGCAAAAGAGAGAGAAAATCTTATTAATTCAAAGTAGATTAGGTTCTGTAAAATGCTTATAGGATGTATAACTTGATGTTAGTAAGTGGAAATAAATAATTAATTACAAGTGTGCCATCAGAAAATTAAAAAGAACTAAGATGCTGCTCTCGGCCAGGATTGCCCCTGCACCGACCAGCAGTAATCAGAAAATCATAAGTAATTCAATATAACTCATAAAATTATAATTTTAGATGGGTTAGAAACTAGACAGTTAAAGTTACTTGGAATAAAAATTATAGAATTTATTACACACATAATGAATAGTGGTAGTGTCTTGAAATCGGCTGTTCTGCGTATGACAGAACCCTGTGTTCTTACTAAACCCTATTTCGGTTAAGTACTAGATACTAAAAATGGGTGAATACACATATAATATTACGATGGGGTTTATATATTGTATGACCTGAGGGTAATATGTACAGTAACACCAGATTATATGATTATGAATAGGGAAATATTGGGTGCTGTCCGTTAATAATCGTCTCTGGAATCTAAGTCATCGGTTTATTCTTTGCTCACGGGTTTCCTTTGAGCAAATTCCGCAACTTGTGCACTGTGTCCGATCTCTTATTGATGTCAATAACCTGAACTTCTTAGTCATGGGAATTGTCATATCTAGGCTAAGTACGCTGAGGCGATTGTTGCTTCAAACCTTGATGAACCATAATCAAAGTCATTCATTGTTGACCATTCTATGAGATTGAGTATTCCAATGAGAGTCCATTTGGATAATTTTGACAGAGTCTTTGACCAACTCTTTAGAGAGTCTATTCTTTGATACGAATATCCTGGATCTCTAAATGACAGAATCCTTACTCATTTCTTTTGAGTGTCTCAGTTCCATGTAAACTGCTTTTCACTAAGAGTTTGTTGAACACTCTTAGATCGGAATCCTTGTATGCTCAAGAGCCATTGCTAGATCTTGCGAGATCTCGGATGATTTATTGAACCTATGTAGTTCAGCCGATGAAGGTAAAACGTACGTATTTAGATTACAAGATATTACGGAAGGTCTTGTGATCTCCGCCCATTGTGCCCGTAAGCACCGATGGGGCCAGCATCCCTAGACGCGTGGCCGGGTTCCTCTGTAGAACCTCTAGGATGTTCTGGCATAGATGTCCAATTGTGAAGAGGACTGACCTGAGAGCAGAAGTTGTTAATTCCAATACTTTGTATGTTGGAGTCTATCCTGAATTGTAACTGTTCCAATGGAATGTCCGGAATTTGATAGAGTGCTAGTCCTTGAATTCATTGTTTACTATGCATTTATTATTTCCTGGAAATCTGATAACTGTTCTATCTTGTACCATCTGGAGTCTTGGCTATTACCTATTTTGTTCGGCAGGATACCGGCATCCTACTGGGTATTTCCTTGGAAATACTCATGCATCCTTTGATGCAGGTATCAAGAAAGAGTGAAGTGGAGTAGTTTGGGATAGCTGCTGATCTCCCAGGCCAATAAAGTTTATGCGAAGACTTGTTATTTTTATTTTCTTGTAACGAACTTGTCTATGTGGCTTTTATGCTTCAGATGTTTATTTTTGAATTTGGATTTGTAATGTATAATCAGTATGAGCTATTTAAATCCTTATTTCAGTATTCTGTATTTAATGGATAATTGTTTAAGCAATCTGGAATGGATAGAGTTGTATCGAGTATTCGGTCATGTCCCGGCTTTCAGCCTTAAGGTCTTCAATGAGTTAGTGCTTCCGTGCATTATTCAAGGTTTTGAAATTCGGGGCGTGACAGATTGGCATCAGAGCCTTTCCAGAATAACTTAAAGAGTTGTCTATTAAATATGGATTAGAATAACTTGGGAATAAGAATGTGAAAACCTAGAATGAGAGCTGAATTCTAATTGTACTTAAAGACTAATAAATCCTTTGCTTTAGGATCATGGTGTCAACGCGTAGTGGTCGAATTTACGAGAAGGACCAACAGGAGGCTGCACGTCTGTGGCTGGACGAGTGGAAACTTCAGAACGTAGGGAGTGGAACTGAGGAAGAGCCTTACCTGATCGACGTAGAGGAAGAGCCAGATTTGATGGACTTCGAGGAAGACCCGGAAGAAGATCCCGAGGAAGACCCGGAGGAGGACCCTGAGGAAGATCCGGAGGAGGACCCTGAAGAGGAGCATGTGGTCGTGATAAACCAAGAGTTTCTGACGGTCTTAAATCATCCAGTATACATTCGGGCGAGGGAATATCCAGATCTCTTTTATACCCTTTATCTCAGGTTCAAATCTCTAGGGTATAGGTGGCCTCACATGACTGAGTGGGAGATCGATTGGTATGCGGACCACCTAGTGTTTGCACCGATGCACGTGTCCCTAGCTATTCTAGACGAGTACCTCTGAGATGTGGTGTTCAGGGACTCGATTAGGAAGTTTTAAATTGAGTAGGATTTTAAATAACCCTGCTTTCTTATCAGGGATTTAGGTGTAATTGCTTTTTTCAAAATTGAATAAAAGACATCGTTTGGATTTCAGTTTTTGTATGTTCCTTGTGTGTTTGTGTCCTCTGTTTGTGTTGGTGTGACGGTGTGATTGTCGCGCTAGGAGTCTTGGATTGGAGGAAGAATTAAAATGAAGCATAGTGTCAAATTCTAATTCTCCTTCTTTCCTTGACTGTAGATTTTTGGAGATGGCAACAGCGGGAGCTCGCGGCAGACGATCTGGAACTGGACCAAACTCCCAGCAGGAGGAGGCATCAAGCCAAAACCTGTCTGATATGGTACGCAAGTTAGCCAGGTAGTTAAGGAATGACCGTGGAGCTAGCAACACTCCAAGCGTGAAACCACCAACACTGGAACGATTCAAGAGAGCTGGACCCGCATTCTCGGGAGACGACAACCCCGAGAAGGCTGAGCACTGGATTGTGGAAGTGGAACGTCTCTTCAAGGGGATGAAAGTTCCGTCTGATGAAAGGGTAGTCTTCGCAACCTATTTGTTTGTGGGAGAAGCTGTCTTCTGGTGGGAGTCAGCAGAACGAAACAACTTTGAGGCTGGACAAGACATCTCGTGGGAAGAGTTTAAGGAGGTATTCAACAGGAAATACTTTCCCCCGCATGTGCAGCGCAGGAAGGAGAAAGAATTTCTGGAGCTGGTTCAGGGATCGATGTCCGTACTTCAGTACGAGACTAAATTCGAGCAACTGCAACGATTTGCGACGGATGCTTGCCCTAATGATCTTGTGAAGGCAAGAAGGTTCGTGGATGGTTTACGCGACGGTTTAAGGGCGAAGGTACTGGTTTCACAACCAGCAACTGTGGCAAAGGCGGTCGAACTTGCTTCGATTTTGGAAGATGACTACAAAAGGACCCAAGAGCGGAAAGGGAATGCCAGTAAGGGTCAGGATGGTACTGTCAAGCGATCCGGATTTAAGAGGTTCGGGAATGGTGAACGTTTTAACAATCGGCCAGCCAAACAGCAGAGACAGCAACAACCTCAGCAAAACCGCGGAAATGGACAGAATCGGGCGATGGTTCCTTACCGTCAGCCTCAGTGTCGGGATGGTCCGGAAGCAGGAGGTAAATGCAGATTTTGTGGGCAGCAGACCCATGCGGGGAAGCCGTGTCCGAAAGACACCCGGAGGTGCTACAGTTGCAATGAAGTCGGGCACATTTCTCCTCATTGCCCCAACCGCAACGCAAAGACAGGAGGGGAGACTAGCAAGAAGGGCCAAGCTAGAGTCTTCGCCTTGACCTCTGCGGAAGAGGCTCACGCTTCTGACGACGTGATTGAAGGTACTCTCCTTGTTTTGGATAGTTTGGCTAGGGTTTTGATTGACCCTGGATCTTCGAGATCCTTTATCTCTGTGATGTTTGTTGAGAGTCTAGAATGGCAACCTTCTAGACTGGCGTATAATCTTTCTATTTCTACTCCTGTCGGAGACTCAGTCATGGCTACTGAGTATCTGAAGGAATCCTCTGTTATGATTGATAGTGTGATGTTGCCTGCTGATTTGGTAGTGCTTGCTATGGTTGATTTTGATGTGATCCTTGGTATGGACTGGTTAGCTAAGTTTGGGGCTACAGTTGACTGTAGTAAGAAGAGAGTTCATTTTAGAATTCCTGGGAAGAGAGAATTGTTGTTCCAGGGTATTCGAATAAGAAAAGATAACCGTATCATATCTGCATTAAAAGTTCAGAAACTAGTAGCTAAAGGTTGTAAAGCCTTCTTAGCGACTGTGTTAACAGTCGAGAAAACTACCCCTAATATAGAAGAAATTGAGGTGGTGAACGAGTTTACCGATGTTTTTCCGGAAGAGTTGCCTGGTTTGCCACCAAAGCAGGATGTTGACTTCACTATAGACCTGATACCGGGAACTGCACCGATATCGAAGGCACCGTATCGGATGGCACCAGCCGAGTTGAAAGAATTGAAGGAACAACTCCAGGAGCTACTGGATAAACGATTGATTCGTTCGAGTGTGTCTCCTTGGGGAGCACCGGTTCTATTCGTGAAGAAGAAAGATGGATCCATGAGGTTATGTATCGATTACCGGATGCTGAACCAAGTGACTATAAAGAACAAGTATCCGTTACCGAGGATCGACGACTTATTTGATCAACTGCAGTCAGCGAAGGTTTTCTCAAGAATTGATTTGAGGTCAGGATATCATCAACTAAGGATCAAAGAAGAAGATATTTCTAAAACAGCGTTCAGAACCAGATACGGACACTATGAATTTCTAGTGATGCCGTTTGGTCTGACTAATGCCCCTACAGCATTTATGGATATGATGAACAGAATCTTTAAGGCATTGTTGGATCAGTTTGTGATCGTGTTTGTGGACGACATACGGATCTACTCTACAGGGCAGGAAGAACACAGAAGACACTTGGCTCAAGTGTTGCAAATTTTGCAAGAGAATCAGTTATATGCTAAGTTCAGCAAGTGTGAATTCTGGTTGGATAAAGTTAACTTCTTGGGTCACGTTATATCGAAGGATGGAGTCTCGGTAGATCCGACGAAAGTAGAAGCAGTTCTTCATTGGGAACAACCGAAGAGCGTGACCGAGATTAGAAGCTTTTTGGGATTGGCAGGTTATTATCGGCGATTTATCGAAGGATTCTCCAGCTTAGCCTTGCCAATGACCAAGTTAACAAGGAAGGGAGTGAAGTTCAACTGGAATGCTGATTGTGAAAAGAGTTTCCAGGAGCTGAAGAAGAGATTGACATCTGCACCGATTCTAAAACTTCCATCAGGAACCGGTGGGTTTGTAATTTATAGCGATGCATCGAAATGTGGTCTGGGTTGCGTATTAATGCAGAACGGACATGTAGTGGCGTATGCGTCAAGACAATTGAAGATCCATGAGCAGAATTATCCAACTCATGACTTGGAACTGGCAGCGGTCGTGTTTGCTCTGAAGATTTGGAGACACTATCTCTATGGTGAGACTTTCGAGGTATTCACAGATCACAAGAGTCTGAAGTATATTTTCTCTCAGAAGGACTTGAATATGAGACAGAGGCGATGGTTAGAGTATTTGAAGGATTATGACTTTTCCATTCATTATCACCCAGGGAAGGCGAATGTAGTCGCAGATGCACTAAGCAGAAAAACAGGAGTCATAGCACATTTGATGGTGCACGAGTGGAGAATGATGGAAGATTTGGGAAAGTATAATCTGGAATGGCCAACTACCCAGAGAATTTCTTTCCTAGGAAACATATCAGTGAGATCAGTGATTTACGAGAAAGTGTTGGAAGCACAGAAGAGAAGTCCTCAGTTGCAGAAGCTGTTAGAAAAGTCAAATTTCACAAAAGGAACTGACGAGAGTATCTTATTTCAAGGAAGACTGGTCGTGCCAAAGGATGCAGAATTGAGGCAAGAACTTCTTCGAGAGGCGCATAACTCACAATATGCGATTCATCCAGGAAGTACCAAGTTATATCAGGATCTGAAGAGGAATTTCTGGTGGAATGGAATGAAGCGTGACATTGGAAAATTTGTATCCAAATGTTTGACCTGTCAGCAAGTAAAGGCGGAACATCAGAGACCGGCAGGATTGCTGCAGCCATTAGAGATTCCACAGTGGAAATGGGACCACATTACAATGGATTTTGTGGTGGCCTTACCAAAGACCCAGAGACAGAAGGATGCAATATGGGTGATCGTGGATCGATTGTCTAAGACAGTTCATTTTCTACCAATCAGATGGAAGCAGAATCCGGAGAGTCTAGCTGAGTTGTACATCAAGGAAATAGTGAGATTGCATGGTACGCCAATATCAATAGTATCAGATCGAGATCCAAGATTTACGTCCAGGACATGGAAGGGAATTTAGGAAGCACTGGGCACTAAACTCAGTTTTAGCACAGCTTTTCATCCACAGAGCGATGGGCAGTCAGAAAGAACCATTCAGACTTTAGAAGACATGCTCCGAGCGTGTGCTATTGACTGGAAGGGCAATTGGGATGATCATCTACCATTGATCGAATTCGCCTACAACAACAGCTATCACTCTAGCATTGGAATGGCACCGTTTGAAGCTCTATATGGAAGACCGTGCAGATCACCTACGTGCTGGACAGAGGTCGGAGAAAGTCAAGTGATGAGGTCGGAACTAGTACAGTACTGCGCAGAGAAGGTGAAACAGATTCGACAAAAACTACAAACAGCACAGAGCAGACAGAAGAGCTATGCCGATAACCGAAGACGGGATTTAGAGTTTCAGGAGGGAGACAACGTGTTTCTGAAGGTTTCTCCGTCAAAAGGAGTCATGAGGTTTGGTAAGAAAGGGAAACTTAGCCCGAGGTTTGTTGGACCATTTGAGATCTTAGAACGGGTCGGGCCAGTTGCCTACAGATTGGCCTTACCCCCACAACTGGCGGAAGTACACAATACATTTCATGTATCAATGTTGAGGAAATATGTGCCGGATGAGTCCCATGTATTAGATTATACAACAATGGAGTTAGAGGCAGACTTGTCTTTTCCGATGAGACCAATCAAGATTTTGGATAAGAAAGATCAGGTGTTACGAAGGAAGACTATCCCATTGGTAAAGGTTCTGTGGCAAAACCAGCACTCCGAGGAAATGACATGGGAAGTAGAAGATGAGATGAAGAAATCTTACCCTCAACTTTTTGAAGATTGATTATCGGCATTTCGAGGACGAAATGTTCTTCTTAGGAGGGGAGGATGTAACACACGAAAAATTGGTACGTTTTTGGAAACTGCTATTTTAGGAAACTGGTCTAAAATAGGAAAGTTTTCGTAATCGGCATGCTTTTTGGTCTAGTATTTCGTTTTGGCCTTATGAAACCCTATCTTGATGATTTTGGTCAATTAAAATTGTTTCGCCAGATTAGGCAGGTTTTTCCGTGCGCGAGGACTGGGCCTGGCGCCGTAACCTATCTGGCGCCAGGGTTTGATACACTGACGCCAGGGCCAGTTGAGTGCCAGGGCTAGGGCTAGTCACGTGTGCGAGTACACGTGTGACGGGGCCTAGTGAACGTGTTACCAGGGGTAGGACTCGTGCACGGTGGAACTACTCATCACGCGTGCAAGTTATAGTAACCGTTCATCTGCGATCTGTGCTATAAGACGTGTAAGATCTTTTAGAGGACCACGTGGACCCTGAGGTGGGGCGCCACCTCATGGATGACGTGGACACCTGGGACCCACGATGTGAGAGACCAAATCGTGGGGAGCCTTTTGTTGAAATCTCTTTTGGCAATTAATGGTTTTTACCATGTTTTTAATGCTAAATAACTCCTATGATAATTATTGAAAGATTTAGAATTTAGATTAATTGAGGAGCTGATTGGTAGTTAAGGAAGATGCTTGGCATATTCCCGTCATCAAAGGGGGCGCCAAGATATAATGGAGCAAATCGTGGGTTGCAATTTGGGGAAGGATCTTTCATGGGCCTAATTGATATTTTTTTTATCTAATCCCTAACTCCCTAATCGATGAGATGACAACCAAATTGGTATGAGCCAATCAGTATTTAAGGAAGGTTTTCCATTCAAATTTGGGATCAAGGTGGCATTTGATTTGTGCGCTCAATTGAAGGTAAAAAACTGCCATGTGCAGTTTTGGGAAAATCTCGGAGAAGATCTCTACCCCAACTAATTAGTAATTCAAATAAACTGAAAAGGCAGAATTTGGGGAAGCACGTTGGAAGGTTGTTGTCTCTCTTGCTGAACTCACTCTTGGACGTTAGATGAGAGGGGAATGGAGGGCTGTGATGGCTTGGCTTGGAGGTGAACCACCTATATATGTGATCTCATGAAAGGACCGGCCCTCTTTTAGCCATCAACCTCCATGAGTGTGGTGTTTTCTTCATCTTTCTAAACTTCCTCAAATCAGTACTTCTCCCTTCTCTCCCTCGACTTCACGTATTGGTGTGGTGAATCAGCGAGCATAGGAGAAAAGCTTGGAGTCAGGAGTAAGAGAGGAATCGTGAAGAAGAAGTCTAGTCGCGCGAGGTTGAGCACTCGGTTTGTCTCTCGTCGAGGTAGGATGTTATTGTTTTTTTTTTTGTTTTTTTTTACAACCTGATTCTCTGATTTCTCAAAAAGCATGATCCTTTGTTGTGCTGAATTAATGGTATGAAGTGTCGATTTCATATTCTCATTGTTTCACGTAAAGCATTGCATGATATGCAAGGTATACATGATGTATGATCGAAGATGTTTTCTTTTGTTAATCACATGTTGTCTCTTCACGTATGAAGCTTTAGAAAGGCATTCCCATAAAGTTATATCACTTGATTTGTGTCTTATCTTGCTGTTGTACTCCATTCTGTGATCTGTCCAATAATAGATGGTAGTTTGAATAAGCAAATCTGATCGGTTCATATCCTATTGTTGTAAAGTTCAGATTTTGGAAATCGGTATGAAATGCTTACACCATTCCATTATCCGATCCTTGTAAAATTGCACACCCTTACTTCTGATGTTTCAGCATGATCTATAGAGTCCATATCAGCACCTGGTGGTATAGAAAAAAATGTCTGTGTATACTTGTCTTATTCGAGTTCATTCGGGTATTGATAAGCATATGGTGGTATGTTTTACTAATCTGAGAAGATAAGTAAAAGAGAGAGAAAATCTTATAAATTCAAAGTAGATTAGGTTCTGTAAAATGCTTATAGGATGTATAACTTGATGTTAGTAAATGGAAATAAATAATTAATTACAAGTGTGCCATCAGAAAATTAAAAAGAACTAAGATGCTGCTCTCGGCCAGGATTGCCCCTGCACCAACCAGCAGTAATCAGAAAATCATAAGTAATTCAATATAACTCATAAAATTATAATTTTGGATGGGTTAGAAACTAGACAGTTAAAGGTACTTGGAATTTATTACACACATAATGAACAGTGGTAGTGTCTTGAAGTCGGCTGTTCTGCGTATGACAGAACCCTGTGTTCTTACTAAACCCTATTTCGGTTAAGTACTTGATACTAAAAATGGGTGAATACACATATAATATTACGATGGGGTTTATATATTGTATGACCTGAGGGTAATATGTACAGTAACACCAGATTATATGATTATGAATAGGGAAATATTGGGTGCTGTCCGTTAATAATCGTCTCTGGAATCTAAGTCATCGGTTTATTCTTTGCTCACGGGTTTCCTTTGAGCAAATTCCGCAACTTGTGCACTGTGTCCGATCTCTTATTGATGTCAATAACCTGAACTTCTTAGTCATGGGAATTGTCATATCTAGGCTAAGTACGCTGAGGCGATTGGTGCCTGCAGCGCGGTTCTCAGAACCCCGCTTATAGACCATCTCATAATCATATCCCAGCAATTTGGAGACCCAACGTTGTTGCGCGGGAGTAGCCACTCGCTGATCCAAGAAGTACTTGAGCGGTTGGTGATCAGTCCGAATAATGAAGTGACGACCTAAGAGGTAGGGGCGCCACTTAGTCACTGCATGGACGATAGCAAGCATCTCACGCTCATAAGCAGATAGAAGTAAAGACCGTCCTCACAAAGCCTTGCTGAAAAAGGCAATAGGACGCTCATCCTGCATAAGAACGGGTCCAAGACCAACATCTGATGCATCACTCTCAACAACAAAGGTCTTTACAAAATCCGGTAAGGCATGTACAGGGGCAGGAATAAGCGCTGTTTTGAGTTCCTCAAAAGCGCGCTCAGCAGTGTCAGACCAACCAAATGCTCCCTTTTTTAACAACGAAGTCAAGGGTGCAACAATAGTGCCATAAGAGGAGATAAAACGCCTATAATAGCCTGCAAGTCCCAGAAAACCACGTAATGCCCGTGGGGTAGAAGGTCGAGGCCAATCCCGAACTGCAACAATCTTGGTGGGATCCGTAGCCACACCATCGGCAGAAATAACATGCCCCAAATATTCAATCTGACGGCAACCAAAGGAACACTTTGAGTGCTTTAAGAAAAGATTATGTTCACGAAGGAGAGAGAAGACGGACCGTAAGTGCTCCAAATGGGTATCCCACGTAGGGCTATAAATGAGAATATCATCAAAAAATACCAGCACGAAGCGCCGTAGATAAACCCTGAAAATATCATTCATCAAACATTGGAAGGTCGAAGGGGCATTAGTGAGGCCGAAGGGCATGACAAGAAACTCGTAACGGCCGTCATGTGTGCGGAACCCTGTCTTGGAAATATCGTCAGGGTGCATGCGAATCTGATGATAACCCGAACAGAGGTCCAGCTTCGAAAAGAACTGCGCACCGGCCAACTCATCAAGTAGCTCCTCAATAACTGGAATAGGGTACTTATCCTTAAGTGTAATAAGATTAAGTGCCCTATAATCCACACAAAAGCGCCAAGTACTATCCTTCTTGCGAACAAGGAGGACTGGAGAGGAATAAGAAGACTGACTGGGACGAATAATGCCAGATGAAAGCATCTCGCGAACAAGTCGCTCAATCTCAGTCTTCTGAGCATGGGGGTAGCGATAAGGCCGCACATTGGCTGGAGGCGCATCTGGCTGGATAGGAATCCTGTGATCATAAGCACGAGGAGGAGGTAGTCCACGAGGCTCCTCAAAAAGAGCATGATGCTCCTCAAGTAATGTGGCCAAATCCGGTGAAATAGCCATGGAGTCAGGAACATCAACTACCGA
The DNA here is from genome assembly GCA_039654745.1 of Houttuynia cordata. Taxonomy (NCBI): domain Eukaryota; kingdom Viridiplantae; phylum Streptophyta; class Magnoliopsida; order Piperales; family Saururaceae; genus Houttuynia; species Houttuynia cordata. Next base: position 5,043,445 of record CM077510.1, on the reverse strand, counting down.
GCGGTGCTGCAACAAGTAGCCAGAACATTGATAATGACAAAGTATTGCTGCAGATTCTGCAGACTGAAGACGGCCCGGTGGTTGAGCAGTGATACGGACCGGATTTCCCTCATAAGTAAAATCCATCGTCATATGTCGAAAATCCCAAGAAACAGGGCCCAAAGCCTCAAGCCATTGAACACCGAGGACCACATCAGCCCCCTTGGTGGGAAGCAAGTATAAGTCCATAATATAAGATTGGCCCTGTAACTGCAAAGCAACGTTAGAGCAAACACCAGAACTCTTGAGACGATTTCCATCACCAATCAGCACATCAAAAGTCGCAGAGTCCTGGATAGGGTAGCCCAGACAGCGAGCAACACGGTCATTAATAAAATTGTGGGTACTACCACTATCAATCAAAACTGAAACCGGTTGTTTTTTTATCAACCCTTTGACGCGCATAGTACGTAGAGTAAAGGTACCAAAAAAAGCCTACAACGTAATCTCCATCTCACAAGCCTCAATAGGGGTCAAATCATCCTCAACAATATCAGCACACGTGTCATCCTCATAATTTGTATCATAGCACTCATCCAGCATATATAACCGACGTGTAGTGCAGCGATGGCCAGGGACATATTTTTCATCACAATTGTAACACAGTCCTTTGGAACGCCGATCTGCCATCTGCGAAGGAGAAAGCCGAGTACTAGGAGGAGTTGAGGAATTACCAGGGGGTCGAGTCGCACGGGGCTGTCCAGATGACGGAGGCAAGGGGGAAGGGGAAGGGGAAGGCCTAGAGAAAGAACGTCCCAACTGAGTCAGCTTTTCCTCACAAACTCGAGCCATGCGCATCGTTTCTGTTAAGGAGACGCGTGGAAAAGACTGCAACTCAGCTTTAATATCTGCCCGTAAGCCTGCTTCAAAAACTCCCATAAGTGTATGCTCAGACCATCCCTGAACACGGTTCACCAATCGCTCAAACTCATCCTGATAGTCCTGAACAGACACACGCTGGCGAATCTGAGGAAGTAGACTATTATAATTCATATAAGCAGTTTGGCCAAAGCGTAGATGAAGGGCCCTACTCAAACTCGTCCCATGTAGAATTTGGGTGACGCTCCAAATACTGGTCCACCCAATGCATAGCACGCCCCTTCCATATGGAAGGAAGCCAACTCGCAAACGCTCATGAGCGGGGGTCCGATGAAAGTGGAAGAAGCGTTCGGCACGTGAAATCCACACATCGGGGTCGCGTCCATTAAAGACAGGAAACGTGACACGTACTGGCCGAGCCTGGACAGTGCCCTCACGAGTAATATGGGCATCCGCGTAGCGACGGTCCACATGACCACGACCATGATTGTGCCGTCCATGTCCACGATAGTTCACATGATCTGAAACTCGTCATCAAAGACATAATAATCATCCGCATTAGCAGAAGCAGATGCGTGTGGAGGCTGAAACCCAGGGTGCACCGGAACATATAGAGGGGGGACCGACAGCAGGGCCCCTGTGTGGTGGTGGAACGCCCACGCCCGAGGGTTGAACGGCGTGTAATTGTGAAACGGGTTGGTTCGGGCCGTCAAAAGAAGAAGGGGGACCGGTTCGCCGGGGTCGGACCGGGACCAGGCAAAACCGGGACTGCTGAACCCATGTTCAGATAGCCCGAAGGCAAGCTCGGGACCGGGTGGGACGAAATCAGGGCAGGGGTGGGAAGGGTGATCGGGGCGGGCAGTGGTTGGTCCGGGGGTGGCCACAAAAAGCCTCCAGAAGCGCCAATCGAGCGGAGCTCGTCGCCTCCAAGCGTTAGGAGAGGCCCGGTGAGAATCGCATCGACGGCGGCTGGAGGAGAAGGGCTGGAGGAGGGGATCTGGTTGGCGGGAGGCTGTAGAGGCCGGGCGGAAAGCTGAGAAGCACCGGGGAGCATAAAGTTGCCACCTTTGGCAAGGTGTTGCGGCCCGTGGGAGGGGGGTGGCGGAGTTGGAGGGCGGTGCTGTCGCCGCCGTCGAAGGAGGAGGTCGTTCTACGACAGCCGGTGTCTAGACGGCCATCGCCATGGTCTCCGGCAGACATGGCAGAGAGGGACAGCGGCAAAGAGGCGGCTGCAACGACGCCGGTGGTCGGAAGGAGGGACTCAACGGAAAAAAATGGCGCCAGCGAGCCGAAGGCGGCCGATGTAACGACTCCAGATGAAGCGGAGCCCGTCGTGCTGGTTCCCGCCGGTGCGAGGCCCTGCCAAGGCGGCATGCCGGCCGGTAGCATGTGGGTGCCGGCGGGGAAAGACGGCGGTGGATACCCGGACGGAGAAACAGCGTAGCTCGGAGGAGGAGCCGACACCGTCTGGCAATTGAAGGACAGCAGGAGCGCCTCAAGGCGATGATCGCGAAGACCGTTCTCCCTGATCGCGACGATGGTTCTCCTGATTGCGATGACGGTTGGACTCTGCAATCTCGGCAATCACCGACTTCAAATCGGTAAGTTCTCGTTCCAATTTTGCCTCCAATTGTGTAGTTCGGGTAGTCGCATGGGGGAGAGTAGTAATGGGGACGTCGTGAAAGTCCGAGGCCATAGTCGACATGGACGAGGGTCCGGAGGACGTCGGCAGTGGGTCGGGACTCTTCCGGTGGTCGCCTGTCATGGCGACAGTAAGGGTGGGTGGGTGGGGAACCAGGGTCGAAAGTGGCTCTGATCCAATGATGTAGACACGGCGTCTACAACGGAGAAGAACGAGATTAAACTAGAACAAAAGAAATAAGCATAAATATATAGAGTAAAAATAGCCTAATCCTAATAGAAGTAGTAAATCCTAACTAGGAAATCATATTAAAGAAGGAATCCTATTCCTAATAGAAGTAAGAAAGGCTAATTGAGTTCATAACAACTATCTGCTCCTTTCAGCAACTCGGCAGTTATTTATAAACAACAGGTGAGTCGCCTTGCCTTGGTGAGAATCTGACTCTTCCAACAATTTACTTCAAAAGAATCTTCTTTTTCCTCTTTCTTTGATTTATTTCTTTTTTATGGCTGGGAAACCATGCGGATGCAATTTCTTGCTATAATGAGGTTCTTCGTATAGGTCATATGGCAGCTGATGGGCTTGTTAACAGGGGAAACACATTCAAGAAAATTGGTAAGGCTAGTGAAGCAATTTATGGGTTGTAGCTATCCGGCCAACTTGAAGCTCATAAAAATCTGGCTTCAACTTAAAAGGAGAGGTCTCTCTCTCACACACCCATACACACACCCACGTACACACGGACGCGCACACACACACACAAAGAGACACCTACATCCGTCTGAGTTCAAGGATTTGATGTCCTAACACTGCAACAAAATCGTCTTTTAGCGACAAATTTTTACTTAGACAAGAATCTATCACTATTGATAAACATTTGCCGTTTCCATTGAATTAAATAAATCATGTGGCAGTATTTTACGGCAGTGATAAACCGTCGCTAAAGATAGATTGACAGAAACCTTTCATATAAAAGACAGTCGTATGAGCGGCTGCTTATTGTCTAGCTTTAAAACTGTCGCTAAAGAATATCTTTTGCGACAACTTCATGAAATCTGTGGGAATAGGTAATTTTAATAAAATATATATTATTATCAATAAATATTGTGTTTTCTTAAATTTCAAACCACCTATATACCTATACATTTCAATTAAAACATGTGTCTATGTCTCTTGCATAACATGTTTAAGTTGGTAATCTTATCTAATCAAATAAATTTTATGTTATGTTATTCATAACTTAATTGTCTACATTTTATGCAAGTTTATTTATTTCTTCTTGTGAATTATCGATCGGAGATGAACTAGGCAGGGGAGGTCACTTTGTGTGCTCAAAACATCATCACCTAACGTGTTACAGTTGTGAACACCTTTGATAGATTGGTGCAGTGATGCCATTGTGAGCTTGTAGGCAACTCGGTCCGCTGATTTGACCTCGATCCACGGTTTGTTTATTTTGGCGACGCTAAAAATGAAGGTGTTCATATGCATACAATTTTTTTTTTTCATATAACCATACTTTAATTTATTTAGCCTTGGATCTTGTTTTCCTAATGTGTTATCTATGGTCGATCCTCCAATGATGAGTCCTCAATTACAAGAGATAGGCAAAATTTAATCACCCTCTCGCCCCTACATTAACGCATGTCATCCGAACACCCATGATGTAGCAACAATCCAAGTGGATGAGCCTTATCTGGAGAGTTTATTTGAGAGACAATTTAGGCGTGAATGCGTGAGCCACGTGCCTATGAACGGTTGGATTTTGATTTGACAATCTGGTGACGGCGAAGGGAACTAAAACCAACCTTTTTTATTCGACCCTCCGTTAGATCAAAATCGGACGGCTAAATAGGCTCTGCCTCATGTAACCCGCGTAGCCACACTAATGTGACTCCTGTAATTAGAGCATGTAAGGAAATCCTTTTACTATTATTTAATGGCAACTATCTAAAGACAGGTCTCGAACCAAACCATTTATTAAAAACTCAAATGAATCCCCACGGTTAAAATTGATAACTCCAATGACCACAAAATATCAAGGGCAACACGGATTAAGGCTATGGGGGAATCCATGTGGTGACTTAGGGCACCCATCGTGCCTTGTGGTCGCTGTCGTCGGCTCATCTTAGTTGGCGGCTCTCTGGCTCTCTCCAGTCTTCTCTCTCTATCAACCATAACGGGGACGCATCAAGGGTGATGGGCTAAATAGCTTTAAAAATTTTCAATATCTTACTAAGCCCAATTGTCCTATTTAAAGCAACAACTTCCAGTTAAGAAGTTTTTTCAGATTCTTCCTTCAACATCATAATCATAATCAAGTAGCGCATTTTCTCAACTATTTGGGGTCGGCGACACGGATCTTACTCTTCTATTTTTGGGCTACCTCTTTTGTAAGAGACAGTAAAGTCAAATCCTTTCTTATTAACTCCATCCAATTTCTCTTAGGTCTCCCTTCAACATCAAATTAATAAAATTCACCTAATAAAAAACTTTAGCATTTCTAGCTCTTCAATTTTTCAAAGTGCAATATGGCAAATAAATCTCTTTGTGAATACAAAATATTCAAAATTTACCTTAAAATTAGTTGATGGAGAATTATGAAGACCACAAGTTTGCTTCCCACTTCAACAATATTATTATTAAAAATTGTCAGCTCATTTATGTTGGAGATAAAAATGCAAATTATCAAGCCGAAAAAGAGATGAAATAGTCATAATCATTGTCAATTAGTGCCTTCTCCCAACAACTTGAGGGCAGTGACATGGATCTTTTTGCCTCCGCTCTAGCCTATTTTGTGTGAACTCTTTCATAGAGATAATATAATTATATCCTTTGTTATTCTCTTAGGTCTCCCTCACCCTCAAGCAAAAAAAAAGAGATAAAAGTATAATCACTATACATTAAAGTTGGCCACTTAATGCCTTTTCATGTTGTTCAAAATTCTGTTATGGTACTATCAAAGGCCCAACAAAAAACCCAGCTAGTGTTCAATGGTTAGGAAGACAATTATAATTGGGAGAGTTGTTCTGATTTCAGCAAAAGTCCATTATGCCAAATTTATGCTTATTTGCTACCAACATGCACCGTGTAAGTGATTATGCAAAAGGGCATTTAAGCTTATTTGAATTTAACATGGCAGCACACAGTTAAAAGAACTTTATTTAAATTCCATCTATCCCTATACTGATTCCAGAATTACGTTTCCTATATCCAGACCCATATATGAATGTGTTGTATTAGATTGATCCTTTTTTCAAATTAAAAATTTCATCAAAGATGGTGTCATGCTTTCATGGAAAGGTAAACTAGTTCTCGTTGTCACCGGCTTCGAGATGTGTAACCATCAACTCATGAAGCCAAACAACATAATAATGTTTTAAAACTCAGTTCGGCCCGCCCAGTTGAACCAGACCCGGTTCATTTTTCAGGATGGAATGCCCGAGCTGTTATCATTTTAAGACCCGACCGGGTCATTCGCGAACAGGGCGGGTTGATCCAAGAGCCGGCCGGGACGGGCCGACTGGGCTAGGATATATAAAATACTTAAAAAAACCCTCGGTAGCTACGATAATATCACTGCATCCAGCCACCGGCAGTGATACTTTGCCGCCGGCAGTGCCTAGTTTCCAGCAGCCCCTGCCTTGAAGTGGTGGTGGCGCTGCCCAGAACACCATGGCGTCCGCTGGCAATTATAAAAATAGAAATGAAGAGGGAAGGTTTTCTGTGAATCACTGCCCGCCGCCATGATCCCATCTTTCTCCCCTTTCCTTTCCCCCATCGCCAATCCATCATCAATGCGGGAGCTGGCCATGGGCATGCCCGGTGTCACCACCTTATTTTCGGCAAGTCGGCGATGACCATGGATGGCACCAGCTGTCACGCCCCAAAATTCCTGACCTCGATCAGAGTGCGAAAGCAACCAAAATACCAAAACACAGAGGCCAGAAACCTTGAGCGCGTGACCGAATACTCGATCACCACCGTCAATTGCGCCATCATAAAAGGATGTACAACCGACATCAATTCCTCAATCATTCAGTCTCAAATAAAACATTGCTAATATAATAAAATGAAAATCAAAGATCTTACTTAAACTTATTATAGATGATAAAATCAAACAGTCAATAATATTAAAATAAAAGATCTTGGCACACACTTGGCCAACAATTCACATTAGGTCAAAAGAACAAAACAAATAAAAATTCAATCAATTCAAATCAGTGCAGTCAGCCAACTCTTGCAACCGTGACTTGCTTTGGTTCACTCTCTTTTGATTTTGACACTGAGATTTCCATGTTACAAGGTAGACAAGATAATAAGGTTTGAGAGTTCAAACCCCATCTGAAAACTCCATTGACTCGAAGTTATTTACGAAAGTTCAAGGCTTGTGGTACACAACACCACTAAAGATAACTCGACTCTATCAACTTTCAATTGAATTACTTTACTGTAATCACCACTATTGAGATCTTACAATATAATATGAGGTTAATATAATCATAATTTTAGCATATCTTCTAGACTCAGTAGATATTAGTGTTTTAAACCCCAAACACTGTGTACGGTTATATGTACAACAGTCCAATTTTGATGACTACCACGATCGGTACAATATGAATTATTCTCTGAAAATTTTACTGTAAGTATCCCTGGGTGTCTAGTTCCAAACCTATTGACTGCTTATTTTTCTGATTTTTATACCATTAGTTATGCATTTTTTATTACAGTTCATCGGGGCAAAAACAGTTCTGGCCGAGAGCAATTAACTTAATCTGTTTTGACTAACTGATGATAAATACTTACTTAGATGATTAATACCACTTATTGACATTAAATACTCACCTCCTAAGTATTTTACAAAACCCAACTAGTTCTGAAATTAGATAGTTCTTTCATCTTATGATGCACTTTCCCATACCAATACTTTAATACACAGGTTATCCCCTTAATACTCATATCAACCAAAGGAGACAAGTATTCACAGACACTGGTATGAACCAGCCACGAACTGACATGACATCAAAGAGTTATTTTGAAACATTAGAAGGTATTGACACATGAATTCCCAAGAATTGAAGTAATATTTCATATACAACTCACGATTAGGGTTAATTACCTGATGTAGAACATACCTGCCATAGGAATCGATGTAATTGACCAATAAAGATGCCAACTTTAGTTGGACATAACATAATATGGAATACAACAGCATGGAACGACGAAGTTTCAATGGTCAAACACGATGGGGACATCTCCTAAGCACTAACAAGTGAAGGTTTAATATACAATGATCATAGGAACGCAATTATCCATGCACATGACATATAGATCGGTGTTTCGTGATCGTTTAAAATTAAAACCCTTGCAAATGCACAAGGCAATTGATTCTAGAATAAGAAAACAATAAATTTTAACTAAGCTAAGTGAGAATTAATCAATATGGAGAAGACCAAGGCTTCGAATCCACCACAATAAACTAGTGTATCATTTTTCTCTCTCTTTTGAATAAAGATTTCCAATTGGCTAGCATATTCCTCTCGGACATAGACTTGTCAACTCAAAATATAGTGCTCTCCTATCGGATGTAACACATAAAACAATTAAAACATGGAATTGTGATCTATCTCTCTCGAGTATAAACCAATGAAACTTTATTGATAGATAACACCTCAGTCTACTTACGTTCCACTCGGATACGCAAGTATTCTTTGGATTGAAACACACAAGAATTCACTCTTGTCTCTCTCGAGTACAAAGAACAAACCTTTAATGAATTAACAATGATTATACAATAAAATCCATACACCAACTAGAGTAAAAACATAAAATGAGAGAAAATAAACTACACAACCAGATTATTGGGCTTCATCTATGCCTTGGAAAAGTGTTTAGCCTCGTATTGGAAGACAAATCACCATCATATTCTTCATCTTCTTCTCTCCTTTGCTCTAGACTCCAATTTAGCCCTAGATTCTCCAAGGGTTTCAAGATAGCCCAAAACGTTCTCCCATAAGGCCTATTTATAAGTTTGAAGAGAAACCACGAAGTCCCCTTCTAAATCCGAGTCGAAATAGGTCTTATTTCGGTTTTCCGCACACGGCGATCGATTGCTCAGTATTGCCGATCGTTCGCTTACCGATAGATCGCAATTCCTTCGTTATTTTTCTCTAATCGATTGCTTTAGTGATCGACGCCGTATGATACCGATCGATCATAGTAACTGTCTTGCGCGGATCAAAAATTCCAGTAGATACGATCGGTCGTTTCCTTCAATACACTGTTTTTGCTGCTGCGGTAATCGATCGCATTGATAGACGATCGAGCATGGTTACTGTTCATGAATTTCAAATGGCTATAACTTTCTGCTCCGAACTCCGAATTGCGCGTAGTTGGTGGCGTTGGAAAGCTAACTTCTTGAACTTTAAATGAAACTTGAATCAGTCCAATCTGAGATTTGTATATAAAGTTATAATTATTTAACCATTCGAGTTACTTTTCACCTCATTTTTATGTATGACTCTTGTTTCCTACAAAAACCAAAAATTATATTAAAGTAGCACTAATTCTAATCAAACACTAACATAAACATAAGTCTAGGAGATAATAAAATGCATATTTCATGTATAGATCATTTCGTCCAAGAAACAATACTAAAATCAATATAAGCAGCAATATCAATCTATGAAATCAGTCATCATCACATTCAATATGCTGACATACTTATTTCAGATTCAATAGACAAGAACGTAGGGAAAAATCATCCTACCTCACGAATGAACGATCACATTGGTTCCACGTGCACGACTAACACTCCTCCTTGCGATGCCTACTTCGCTTCGATGATCCAACGCAATTTAGGGTGAGTAATAGGAGGAATTTAGGTGCTGATTTGTGATAATAGAGAGGAGAAGATGAAGGAGGACACACTCAAAACACTCACAAATAGAAAGGAGTGCAAAGGAGTAGCCGGCCCCCAAATTGGAGTGCTTAAATAGGTAGATGCCTCTCCTAATCAGACTCTATCTCCACTGTTGATCTCCGTCTCTCCCAAGATCTCAGTCGTGCCAATTCAAAACCTCTTCCAATTGCAAAAAACGTGCTCCCTCAATTTACTCCCAAATCAGTTAGGTTTTTCCTCAATTAAGGATTCTAAAACTCCCAAATCGGTTACAGTAACCACAAATGGTAGTTTCTAATTCCACTCCTTCCCAATGGACGCCCATTCAAATTTGGCATTAACTTAGATTGGCTAGGAGAATTCTAGGAATTAATCTCAATTAATTATAATTGATTCTCCCTAAGTTTACCATAACTAACTTAGGTAACTTCCTTTTTTTAACACAATCTCAATCGATTTTCAAATAGGAATCCCAATCAATCTTTCCCCATGATTTGCTCTCACGACCACAACTAACCAAGTCATAACAAGTCACCCACGTGCACAATTCCCTAGGCACTGTGTCCACGTGGCTCTGGCTCTCAGACACTCCTACGCTTGGTGCGTGGCTCTCAGATGGACGACTCTGATGTCTTGCGAACACGATGTGGCACTCCGCCCTGCACAACTCTTGTACCACACAACCAACCCGACTCGTCTCAACCATAAGAGTAATCCACATGTGACATCGCCCTCCTCTGGTGCCTAGGTGACCCTAGCGCCCAGCGCATCTGTCATCCATTGTTTCTTCGGCTTCTTATACACATGCAATTACCAAAAATAGATTCTCACATTACGATGATCCAAATTAGTAAATCAAGATATTCAAACGAGTCTCAACACTTCGCACTCGCACCCTGGCGCCTGGCCCCCACTCTTGGCGTTAGGTGCACTCAGCCCCTGGTGCCAAGCCAGCCACAGCGCCAGGGGCTAGTCCTTGCACCTAGTGCCCTGTCTAATCTGGTTTATCGATTCCACACTTTCACAAGCATCAAAATAATAATTCAACATACCAGATTATAAGACACCATTAAAATCAAAACAGACAGTAAAACTTTCCTATTTTAGAACAGTTCCCTAAAATAGCAGTTTTAGTAAGCATACCAATTTTTTTGGTATTACACCAGCACTCCACAGGCATTGACGCCATAGCCAGCAAAGAGCTGGTTCCCACCAGAGCCACCATCGTCGTTGGAGATCTTAGATCAGTTTTGGTCAGTTAACATTGACTTTTAGAAGAGAAACAATTGCTTGTATAGTTACGATAAAAGATTTAAATTGTAACAAACACGATATGTGTTCAGTGAAAAGAAAACACACACATGTTTTGTTTTGATTGAAGAGTAGTAGATTTATTAAGTTGTCATTTCTTCATTACAAAAAGTTCTCATTTCATTATATTAGGATTGTCAATTCTATAATATTTCGTCTAGCAAAATATTTGTTTTCAGACCGAGGTTCGTTGGTCAGGCATGCCTAGGAGAGTCACTTTCTCTTCTTCGACTCGCAGTTCTAGCTCAGCCATTTCCTTGCCATCCTTGCAATTTTGTTATCAGAATTGTAAGTTTTTGTTTGAGGTAGATGATCTTTTCAAATGTAGTACCCTCGCAAGTATACAAGGCTATATGAATAGGCGAGTATAAAGGGTTATCGTACCTCAGGGACGGATGGATTATTCTACTAAATTCAAGAAAAAAAGTTATTTTTGTTTTTAATCAAATGAAAGAAAAGCAAGCAATTAATTCTAAGTATCTAAAGTGAATTTACTAATGTAGAGAATTTTCAAGGCACCGAATCCACCACTAATTAAACCAATTTTATCATCTCTCTCTCTTATGAAATTTGTAGTTGATGCAATTAACGTATTCCTCTCGGACACGTTAATTAACATATTCCTCTCGGAGATATACTAACAAAACAAATTAATTATGCATACTCCTCTCGGATGTAAGCACTTAAGACAATTAAAGCAATGAACTAGAAACTATCTCTCTCTCTCGAGTATAGAATCAATAAAAATAAGAACTTTATTCATAAAACAACACCTCGGTTTGGATACGTTCCTCTCGGACAAACAAGCATTCCTCGAATTAAGTACACAAAATCTACTCTATCCTCTCTCTCGTGCGTATAGAATAAACTCAATCAAACTAACATTAATCATGGAATAAAAGTTCATACGTCAACTAAATAAGATTAGAGAAAGAGAGATGTAAAACTAATCTAATCAGGGCTTCATCTACACCTTGGATGGGGTTTAGTTAGCCATAGAACGAGGAATACTATTCATCATCTTCTTCGTTGAGCCCGGTACTGTAGCAGTGCGATAGTACTGTTCACCACTCGAAATCAGTCTAAATCTCTTTTTTCCAAATCAAGCAGAACTTCCTCCTTTTATAAGCTATTCAAGAGCCCAAAACTGACGTTTTTCCTAATTGAGGATGACTTTGAATCCTAAGCAAAATCCACAATAAATCGATCTATTGAAAGAGTCCAAATTGAGAATGACTCTAACCTTCCAAATCCAAGCCGGCCTCAGAGTCCTACCCACGCACGCCTCTACTGGATCAAGAACCTTCCAATTCTGCTGGTTCCAGTTCATCTATTTTTCTCATTGCTCCGCGCGGTCGAGACTTCTTCATCGAACTATCCTCTTGATCGCATTGACGCCTCCATCAGCCCAGTTTTGCTCCTCTCACACGATCGTCGTAGTCGCCGTTGTCATCACCCACGAGCTCTAGCTCCGCCATTGTCTCCACCGGCCGGTTGAGACACCCGAGCTTCGGCTCCGTTCTGAAACTCCCGAGCTTCGGCTCAAGTTCTCTTTTTTTTTTCTTTTCTTTCGACCGAACCGACCCGAACCACTTGAACCAGCTCAATTCAATTTAATTCAATTCCGATATAACCCGTCTCAATGAATATAACCATTGGATCTCATCTAAGTGGCTCTCAACTTAAGTCACTGCACGTCTCCTTCTTGATCCGAATCAGCGGCTTAGATCTTCTCTGGACGCGATCTCAACATTTTAAACAAATTAAGCTCTTTAAAACCCGTCAACACCTCCTCATCCATTGGATGATCGATGAATTGATCTCGTTGCATAAAAACCCGATTGAAGCGCGATGAATCTATGATCTACAACTCAAACTCTTTTAAACCTACATAAACAATCAAACTAAACTTAGACGCACAATTTCTTATTAAATAAAGTAAAGTCCTAATTATTGTACTAACTCCAATAAATCATAATTATTTTTAATTATCATGAAATAGCACTAACAAATTAGGAATTAGGGGCATATAAATGTGTGCATTTATGTATATATCAAATACCCCCAAACCTATATTTTGCTAGTCCTCGAGCAAAACATAAAATAAAAATAAGAACAGAATACTATTCAAAAATAAATGCCACTGTCGTAGGGGATCACGATTCTATTTAGCATATGCAACAAGCCTTTTAAACCCCCAGGTGTCCCTGGCTGGATGAGTGAAGTCTCGTGAGGGTTTGCAACCATGTTACCCACAAATATGTATTTATAAAATTAACATTATTTAACTAAGTGCGAAAGAAATCAAATTAAACACTATAAAACACACAATCCTATTATCCCTTCAAATACGCACCACGATACTTAATAAAATTAACCACATGTACTTGCATTTATAATCAACTAGAATATATAAACCATCAAGCAAGTGGTTTTATTCTACATCTTCATCTTGGAAATTTCTGCTCAATATGATATGCCATGATAATTTAAATAGTAAAGTGTAGAACATTTTAGCAATATACTCTAAATTTCTATTTTGGACATATCCAGTGTGACCCATTAGTCAAAGTATATCAGAATCTACACTGTCATCCCAATCTCTAGGTTCATGATAGAACAAATGCTTACGCGCCTCAACCATAATCCATCATTCTAGGATATGAGAGGATAATACACCAAAGACTTTTTTTTTCTTTTTTCTAGTTTTTTTTCTAGCAACAAGACTGTGCAATGCCCAACTTCAAGATTCTTAGGTTTAACAAAACCCAGGTCAATGACTCCCAACCAGTTGGCTTAGGGCATTAGGTTTTAAGTATTGACCTTTTCGGACCTGAGCATCAGCCTAAGTTATTAAGGCAGTCCCGAGTTTTTTTTTACATATATGTATATTTTCTTCTTTTTTTTTCAGAGAAATTTATTTTATCCAGGTGCATTATACTCTCAACCTATTTCCATTCCATGCCTCCGCTATATAGCCAAGTAATAGATCTATCATGATCGTTTAAGCTCAACAATAACCATGTATCAACTAATGACTTTGACTAAAGTTATTCCACTATAGATTAGTACTCAACAAATTTCTAGAGGGCATTACTTTATGTAACTAAAGTGTGTGTGAGTGAGTTTTATTAGTTCAAGCATCTGATCAAGAGGACTATAACAGAATGGTACTTCTCAGTTAAGTGTCTCTATCCTCCAGTATTTCACTCATGCTTCCAATGTAAATTAACTTCGTAAAAATTGAAGTATGCATCATAAAGAGATAAACTACCAAAAACTATAAAAATACTAGAAAATAACCTAAAAACTAATTAATTTAAAATATTTTTTTATTGTTTTTTTCTATTTTTTTCTTTTATTTTTTTTAAAACAAGCAATATCCTCAACACCCCTTAACCTAGCATGAGCATTGTCCTCAATATGCAAGAAATATAAAACTACAATGACAACATAATAAGGAAATGAAGAAAATGAGAGAGAGAATACACATGAAAAATTAGGTTGTCTCCCATCAAGCGCTAAGTTTAACATCTTCAGCCAGACTCAACCCCATTTTTTTCAAATTATCCAAGATCTTTTAACCTAACGTTCATTCTACCTGTGGTCCTACTACGCACATCACGATTACTTAAAGCCACCGCAAGTGGATCATCATCACAAATAAATAGGAATGCATCCTCCACTAGAGTTTCAATCATGTGAACTGCGAAAAAATCATCTGACTTTGGGGGTTGTTGTTTAACATTAAAGACATTTAGTTTGACCTTTAAATTGTCAAAATAGAATTTTATAACCTCATTTCTACAATTTTGAGAATGTCCTTCTCAAAATCACAGGAATCTGACTACCAAGATTCTGCACAAGTTGTGTATCTAAGACAATGAAGTCTATAGGGAAGAAAATTTTATCAACCTGAACAAGAACATCCTCAATAACACTACATGGAACTTTAACTTATCTGTCTGCAAGTTGTAGTGTTATGGTAGTCGGTTTCAACTCTCCTAACCAAAGTTGCTCATAAATAGAAAAAGGCAACAAATTTACACTAGCATTGAAGTTCAACAATGCCCTCTCCACAATATGGTCTCCTATAACAAATTTACACTAGCATCTAACAGCGTGAGATTGATTTTGACCTGCTTAAATATCTCTAACATCTCCTCTTTACTAAATGGGGAGGGTTTGTCAAAGCATTGGAGAAATGGTGCTCTAGGGATATAGGATCCTTCGTTCTTGGCCTTAGTTGAGGCTTCCTGCTGGGTTGGAGAACTAAAGGGAACAATTTTTGTTGGGGTAGGTTCTCTATCTGTCTCAGGGATGGTCTTCTCACTTGGGGTGTCTATGGACAAGTCCTTAGCCTGTTTATCAATTTGTTTGCCACTCCTCAGGGTAGTTAATACCTGCACTTGCTCATTAGGGGATTGGGAACCAACTACAAATTTGCTTCTAGGATTCTGTTGGGGTTGACTCGGTAAGGTGCCTGTTTCTCTCCTATTCATGGACTGGGCCAGTTGTCCTAACTGTGTCTCTATTTTAGCAATGGACTGGGTGTGGGAATGGACAAGTTGGGCTTGAGTCCATAACTCTTCTCTCATTTCTTTTTGTTCAGTTTTAATTTCTGTCACGTCAGTAAGGAGAGTAGACTGGGTAGCTAACATTTGCTCATTTGCTCATCCAAGGTAGGTCACCTAGGGGATGGTTGGCTTGGGAGATCCTATTTAGGGGACTGATTAACAGTGGGCCCTTGGTTAGATTCATTCCATGAAAAATTAGGGTGATTTTGCCACCCAAGATTATATGTTTTGAAATATGGGTTGTTGGTAGCCCTAAGAAACGTTTGTGTGGTGCTAATATGTTCTTGGACTAAGTCTAGGTATTGAGAGGCTAAAGGACAGTCAACAATGACATGCATGGGTGATGAAACCCCAAAATAGGTTGACAAATTGTAATATATTCTTGGTAAGTCCAAGGTGGAACCACAGGGAATGATGTAGAATTAATCTATTCCAAAGTAATTTAAAACTATTATTGCAGAATTCTCGCAATTGAATTAACTACTAATTTAAATGATGAGTAAAAATTTAATTAAAACTAACTAAAGACGGGCAAAGATAATCGATGGGAGATATCAAAGCTTCAAGGATTAATTATTTAATTAATACTCTACATCTATTTATTTACGTAATTAGATTGAAATACTGATTTGACCTAATCGAAAGATATTGCAGTCAAATTCATCGTAATAATTAACATAAGGGCAGTGATAACCCTACAGCAGATTCCTACACATTTCCATATACAGCTGATGTGTATGGAAATGAGTGGGTGAACTGATGTGGGGTCACATCAGTTCACCCACTCATTTCCCTACACATCAGCTGTGTAGGAAAAATGTGTAGGAATCTGCTGTACAAATATTGTTTCCCTTAACATAAAGATTTCGATTGAAAATTTATTATTAACAAGCATAGTCTACTAATCACAGGGAATTATAAGCATTCGCCGTACCTTATGTTAACGAATAATCAAATAATTATATAGATTATGACTTTATCAAAACATCGCATCCAACCAAATAAACAGTGAAAGAACTTCTTTATAGACGTAGAAATATCAACTAAATAACATCACCTCTAGCTTTGACAAAAGATTTAGCGATTCATATTCATGAGAAAAGATAAATCGAATTTTGAAAAGATTTGCATTAATAATACTATTGCAGGAACACTGTTCACAGTTTACTATTCATTATTTACTGTAGCAGGATCACTGTTGCAAATCACTGTTCGCCCGCGAGCACTATTCATCGTCTTCCTCAATTAGCCGAATCACTGTAGCAATGTACGGTACTATAGCAGGTACTGTAGCAATTTCGAAATCAGGCAAAAATTCAGCTTTCTTCTCTAGATTTCTTCCTCTTCTCTCCCCCGTCGATTCCCCTTCTTCTCCTTGTTTTTTTTTCTTCAAAATCACCACCCAATCACCAAGAACCAGTTCCACCAAAGCTCTGTTTTTTTTTCAAAACAGAACGCCCAGTTCGTCCAAAAAAACCCACCTTTAGTTCTCCTCCGACCTGTTTTTTATAGAATGCCAAAGAAGAGCCCTTTTTTCAATCTGAATCCTCCTTTAGGATTAACCCAAATCTGATCCCATATTCAGCACGCCTCTCCTTTCCCAATTGAGCCCAAATCAAACCTTCCAAATCAGTGCTTTCCAAATCGTGCACGATCCTTTGCGAGATACTCCTCCCAGTCGCCATCTGTTTCGCCGTCGTCGTCGACCACATACGTCGTCGTCAAGCCCAAATCCAGCTCAGGCGTTCTCTATCGATCGCCCACTCGAGCAGAGCTTCTACTCGAGCCTCTTCGTCTCCTTCGTCTCACTGCAGCCTCGCCGCCAGACACTCACCATCGACCCACTGAGCCCCTTCAGGTGGCTGCCGATCAGCATCACCATCGACCCACGGCCTCGAGCTCCACTGCCGACCGCCGTGAGTCCTTTGTCTGGAACGAAAGGCTCGAGCTTTGGCTCAGGTCAAATTTCATTTTTTTTCCTTTTCTTAAAAACCCAAATCGACCACTGAACTGGTCGGTTCAGGTCCTTTTTTTTAATTTCAATTGACTAAAACCCGTTGTAGCGATCTCCACCGTCGAATCTCATCTGAACGCCCAGTGCTTTAAATTTATGCCCGTCTTCCATTAAATGGATTATCAGCGGTTCAGACTTTTTCTACACTCAATCTTCGATCTTGGTTTAGTCTGACAATTCAAAACCCACCTGAGCGCTCTTCTGTTGCTGATATGCAATCCGCATTTTTGAACCTGTAATAATAAAACCAAACTAAAATTAGATGCATAATAAAAATATGATTCCTTAAATTCTTTAATGCATCTAAAATAGTTAATTAGAGTAAATTGATTATTAATCCCCCAATTACTATCCTAATCACAAATAACCCATTTTATTCATATTTTATCATAAAAACTACACTAGCAAATAGGTAAATAGGGCATATAAATGTGTATATTTTATGCTTATCAATGGGGCTCGCACATATGGTGCAGACATTCTGAGGGTAAGGTGAAGGCTGAGATAAGAACCAATCAAACCTCTCTGTTAAGGCTGCTACCTGGTGCTTGATCGTTTAAAATTAAAACCCTTGCAAGTGCACAAGGCAATTGTACTATGACGAGTATTAAAGGGTTGTCGAACTCAGGGATGGATTAATCTTTTACCAAATTCAAGAGAAGAAAGTTGCAGTTTTTGTTTAATCTAAATAAAGCTATGAACTTTAACTACTAAGCTGAGTTTAAATCAATGCAGAGAATTATCAAGGTAATGAATCCACCACTAAACATGCAATTACTACTCTCAATTATTATTAAGCATACATTGACATGATATGGTAATTCGTGTTCTTGATCGGACACACGAATTACTAATGAATTCACTAACGTTCTTGATCGGACACACGAATTACTAATGAATTCACTAACGTTCTTGATCGGACACGAAAGTTCATCCACTATTGTGTAATCAATCCTATTCTTGATCGGGCATAGAATCAATCACAACTCTATTATAATGCAATTAATCTTATCCTTGATCGGGCATAAAATCAATCACAATATTTAATTTTATTCATAATCAATTAAGTCTATGATCAAGCACTCAAAAGAAACTCATGAAATAGCATTAAGCATGAATCATAATCAACTTTATAGAATTAAACTATCAAGAGTAGCAATACACATCTAGGGCTTCATCAAGCCTTGACAAGGAATTTAGTTACACATAGAAAGAGAGAAAAGAAAAGCCTGTTTATGTAGATCCATCGTCATGAATCCTTCTTCTTCTTTGCTCCAAAAGACCTCTTCTCTTCCTCTCTAGCCTCCAATAAAGCTCTGGTTCTCCAAGGTTGAATATGTGGTGCCCAAAATGTTCTCCCATAAGGCCTATTTATAATAGTAAAGAGAAACTACAAAGTACCCTTCCAAATCCGAGTCAAAATAGGTCTTATTTCGGTTTTCCGTATACGGCGATCGATCGCTCCGTATTGACGATCGTTCGTTGTCTGATCGATCGCAATTCCTTCGTTATTTTCCCCCGATCGATCGCTTTGCCGATCGACGCCGTATGATACCGATAGATCGTAGTTACTATCTTACGCGGATCAAAAATTCTAGTAGATACGATCGATCATTTTGTTACCGATCGATCATTTCCTTCAAGAATACTGTTTTGCGGCTGAGGCGATCGATCGCATTGATAGCCGATCGATCGTTGTTACTGTTCATGAAATTCAAATGGCTATAACTTTTTGCTCCAAACTCTGAATTGTGCGTGGTTGGTGGCGTTGGAAAGATAACTTTTTGAAATTTAAATGATGCTTGAATCAGTCCAATCCGATATTTGTACACGAAGTTATGATGATTTAACTATTCGAGTTACTTTTCTCCTCATTTCTGTGTATTACTCTTGTTTCCTACAAAAACCAAAAACTATATTAAAGTAGTAGTTATTCTAATCAAACACTAGCATAATCATAAGTTTAGGAGATAATAAAATGCATATTTCATGTATAGATCAGTGCTCTAGGCTTCCTATGGCTTTCAAGTCGTAGATGCCTCCCCTTGGGGCATTCCTATTGGATAAATAACCTTCGGATCTATATAGGGCGCACTATGAAGGGAGTTATCGCTCAAGTCCTCTAGTAATTCCCAGGGATCATCCTATGTCTTTTTCATAAATGTGCCTCCACATGAAGCATCAATTAAGGTTTTATGTTGATCGCACACACCCTCATGGAATCTCTGGACAAGCTGCCACTTGGGCACATCATGGTGAGGACAAAACCTAAGTAGGGCTTTCATTCTCTTCCAACTCTCGTGGAACTGCTCATTGGGAAGCTGAGTGAATGTTATAATTTCATTTCTGATTTTATTAGTCCACCCTACAGGAAAGTATTTTTTCAGGAACCCAGCTTGTAGCTCCTCCCAAGTGGTGATGGAATTGTGCTCTAGGGAGTCTTGGCTCTATCCTTAAGGGTAAAAGGGAATAACCGAAGACGTACTTGGTCATCCGATAATATGAGCTTAAAGGTTGTATTCACATCTAGAAAATTCTGAAGATGTCTATAAGGGTTTTCGTTCAAAAGGCCATGAAATGAGGGGAGCATTTGAATAATGTTGGGCTTGATTTCAAAATTGGCTACATTATCTAGCAATAAGATGCAAGATGGGGAGGTGTAGGCTGTAGGACGGTAGCAGTGCTGTAAGGTGCAAACATGGGGCACTACAACGTTTTGGTTGAGGTCATTCTCACCACCATTGTTCATGTTGTTAGCCATGGTAAGGAATCCAGGGATCAAGTTTCTACGGATTCTATAAAGAAGCTCAGGGTCGGGGTGAAAGGCTGCGAGGTCAGGGTTCAGAGAATGACGACCATGCATGCACAATCACACAAACAAGCAAATACTTATAGCAATCCTAATATCCACAACTAACAAGCATCGATCCTAGATAGCGACAATTAGCACCCTAATAGCCACACCTAGCACAACCATGCAGTCACAGAAAGAAAGCGAAAACACCAAGCAGCAAATTTAACTAGAAGAGGCGGTAAGAGAATGCAAACGAGGGGAAGGGCTGGCCCTTCCAATGTCGGCGAGAACTCCACGTCTTCTCTTAGTTCTATAAAAAGACAAAACACTAGTGAGAAACTAAAATTAAACTGAAATTACACTATTCTAACTGCACTAAGAATTTGGTAAACTATCCGGTGCCGTCCCCAGCAACGGTGCCAAAAATTGATCGTTTCAAATGTAGTACCCTCGCAAGTATACAAGGCTATATGAATAGACGAGTATAAAGGGTTATCGTACCTCAGGGACCGATGGATTATTCTACCAAATTCAAGAAAAAAGGTTGCTTTTGTTTTTAATCAAATGAAAGAAAAGCAAGCAATTAATTCTAAGTATCTAAAGCGAATTTACTAATGTAGAGGATTTCCAAGGCACCGAATCCACTACTAATTAAACCAATTTTATCAACTCTCTCTCTTATGAAATTTGCAGTTGATGCAATTAACGTATTCCTCTCGGACACGCTAATTAACATATTCCTCTCGGAGATATGCTAACAAAACAAATTAATTATGCATACTCCTCTCAGACGTAAGCACTTAAGACAATTAAAGCAATTGAAGTAGAAACTATCTCTCTCTCTCGAGTATAGAATCAATAAAAATAAGAACTTTATTCATAAAACAACACCTCGGTTTGGATACGTTCCTCCCGGACAGACAAGCATTCCTCGAATTAAGTACACAAAATCTACTCTACCCTCTCTCTTGAGCGTATAGAATAAACTCAATCAAACTAACATTAATCATGAAATAAAAGTTCATACGTCAACTAAATAAGATTAGAGAAAGAGAGATGTAAAACTAATCTAATCAGGGCTTCATCTACACCTTGGATGGGGTTTATTAGCCATGGAACGAGGAACACTATTCATCATCTTCTTCGTTGTGCCATGGTACTGTAGCAGTGCGACAGTACTGTTCACCATTTGAAATCAGTCTAAATCTCTTTTTTCCAAATCAAGTATAACGTCCACCTTTTATAAGCTATTCAAAAGCCCAAAACTAACGTATTCCTCTCGGACATATGCTAATTAACATATTCCTCTCGGAAATATGCTAAAAAAATAAATTAATTATGCATACTCCTCTCGGAAGTAAGCACTTAAGACAATCAAAGCAATTGAAATAGAAACTATCTCTCTTGAGCATAGAATCAATAAAAATAAGAATTGTATTCATAAAACAACACCTCGGTTTGCATACGTTCCTCCTTGGATTAAGTCCACAAAATCTACTCTACCCTCTCTCGAGCGTATAGAATAAACTCAATGAAACTAACATTAATCATGCAATAAAAATTCATACGTCAACTAAATAAGATTAGAGAAAGAGAGATGTAAAACTAATCTAATCAGGGCTTCATCTACGCCTTGGACGGGGTTTAGTTAGCCATGGAATGAGGAACACTATTCATCATCTTCTTCGTTGAGCCGTACCATTCACCATTCGAAATCAGTCCAAATCTCTTTTTTCCGAATCAAGCAGAACTTCCCCCTTTTATAAGCTATTCAAGAGCCCAAAACCGACGTTTTTCCTAATTGAGGATGACTTTGAATCCTAGCCAAAATCCACAATAAATCTATCTATTAAAAGAGTCCAAATTGAGAATGACTATAACCTTCCAAATCCAAGCCGGCCTCAGAGTCCTTGCCACGCACGCCTCTACTAGATCGAGAACCTTCCAATTCTACTGCTTGGGTTCATCTGTTTTTGTCGTTGCTTCGCGCGATCGAGACTTTGTCGTCGAACTATCCTCTTGATCGCATCGACACCTCAATCAGCTCAGGTTTGCTCCTCTCACACGATCGTCGTAGCCGCCGTCGTCCTTGCCCACGAGCTCTAGCTCTGCCATCGTCTCCACCGGCTGGTTGAGACACCCGAGCTTTGGATCTGTTATGAAACTCCCGAGCTTTGGTTCAGGTTCTCTTTTTTTTTTCTTTTCTTTCGACCGAACCACTTGAACCAGCTCAATTCAATTTAATTCAATTCGGATAAAATCCCTCGCAATGAATATAACCGTTGGATCTCATCTAAGTGGCTCTCAACTTAAGTCACCGCCCATCTTCTTCTTGATGCGAATTAGCGGCTTAGATCTTCTCTGCACGCAATCTCAACGTTTTAAACAAATTAGGCTCTTTAAAACCCGTCAACACCTCCTCATCCATTGGATGATCGATGTATTGATCTCGTTGCATAAAAACCCGATTGAAGCGCGATGAATCCATGATCTACAACTCAAACTCTTTTAAACCAACACAAACAATCAAACTAAACTTAGATGCACAATTTTTTATTAAATAAAGTAAAATTCTAATTATTGAACTAACTCCAATAATTCATAATTATTCTTAATTATCATGAAATAGCACTAACAAATTAGGAATTAGAGACATATAAATATGTGTATTTATGTATATATCAAATACTCCCAAACCTATCTTTTGCTAGTCCTCGAGCAAAACATAAAATTGAAATGCGCTCAATTGAATAGATTGAATACATATTTGTGATTAGGATCATTCTGTTGAATGAAATTGAATAGAATGGTAAGCTGTGTAATCTTGGAGTGACTACATGTTTTTAGTCAACATAAGATTTTGAGACTATTTAAAAAAAATTATCTAAGCCATCTACAATTAAGTAATTTCCCTAGTGACCTATGGAGTACATTTTACTTAATTAACAAAATTAATGGACTATCTTGAGATAATAATTCATTGGTGGAATTATCTGCATTATGTGTCGATTCTCACAGTTTTCCACATCAAAGCCTTGGTAACATTTTGGCTTGCTTTATCGAAGTAGCCCAAAGTTCTAAATGGAGCATTTTGGGTTGCTTGTAATAAGATAATTCGTATTAATGAGCATCTTGTTGTACTATTAAGAATTTTTGATAGTGATATGAAGCCATCGATGGGTTGTTTATACGAGGAAATGAGAAGTGCAATGGTTGCAGTTAAAATTGAATGCCATGGAAGGGTGACCGACTATAAACCTTATATGGATATCGTTGAAGCACGTTGGACTTCCCAACTTCGACAACCTATTCATACTACGACTTAAGAAATTAAATATTTTTTTATTGAAGGCATAATCGTATGTGTAACAAGAGGAAGAAAGAAGAAATTGATAATATGTTTGACCCCATTTTAATGGAGGCATTCCATTTAGTTGAATAATCGGTAGTGGAGGAGAATGTCAATGTGGAAGATGTAGATGACGTACAACTTCTTGATTACATTGTTGAGATAGGTCGAAGTTTTAGAAAAGGTAATGTCATTTTTCTTAAAGTTTTAAATTATTCTAATTTTTTGTGATTATTAAGTAATTTTGACTATGCTAATGTTAATAGAATATATTTTTGGTTGTAGGAACTGGAAGAATCATCCCAAGGTCATCAAAATCCGGTTTTTGGAAATATGATCTACGACGAAGATTTTTAATTTTGACTTTCAAAGTTAGAATTTTGATTAGTAGAATCTAATTTGAGACTTTTTAAGTTCTATTATTACATGAGAGTATTGAGTACAAACACTAATCTTGTTATTTGTATGAGACATTGAGACTTTATTTTGGATTTTGATTACCAAAGCTCAAATTGAGACTTATTAGAAATTTATAGTATTTGGACTTAACATGATATGAAAAGTATGTAAAAGTTACTATTTGGTGAGAGATTAATAATTTATCTTCTTCATAGGAGATTTGCCAACTACTTTATTTGCGACTAAGGGTTCTATATTTTTTCCAAGATTTTATGGTCGTGAATGTTTTACTTTTGTAATTCTAGTCTTCTAGGGAAGGGTTATTTATTTCACAAAGACTTATGATGCCATCCTGGTGGACCTGGGTTGACCCACCGGATCAAACCGGTTGGCCCAACCCAGTCACCAAACCGGGTCAACGACTGAACCGGGTTTTAAAACATTACAACATAATTAGAAAGGAAGATGATGGCATTGAACCTTCATCCCATTGTCTCCTCTTCAGAAGGTTGCATCACGAAAGGCATCCGGAACCACTCTATGCTTCCTTGCATGGATTTCATACCACATTTTGATTATGATAACAGTCAAATATTGTATAGAATCCATGCTCTCGTCCCCATATAGCTGAGATAAGGCTTATGATGATGATAATGATAAAAGTACAATATTTTCATGGATGATGATAATGATGATAATAAAATTTCATGGAAAATATAAATTATAAGGAATGAGGTTTGTAACACCCGAAAAATAGGTATGTTTACTAAAATTGCTATTTTAGGAAACTGGTCTAAAATAGGAAAGTTTTGCTACCTGTTTAGATTTTTGGTTGTCTTATAATTTGGTATTAAAGTTCATGAAGAAAGCTTTCCAATGCCACCAACTTTTTGCAATTCGGAGTTCTGAGAAAAAAGTTATCAACGTTTGAGATATAGTATGCGATCTATTGCCAGACATTACGCGATCGATCGGGCCAGATCACCTGTAAAAGCGATCGATCGAAAGTACTAGAAAGTTCAATTTATAAGTGGCGATTGATCACCTATAAAAGGGATCGATTGAAAGTACTCAAATAATGCGAAGTTTGCAACGATCGATCGCTCGCACCTGAAGAAACCAAATCCAGAAGGTGTGTTTTTGTGAAAGCCGAAAAAAATCAACGAGGAACTAGGCGCCAGAGAGGGATATGTGGCTCATGTGGGGTCACGAGTATGCGATGCGAGTTGAGTAAGATGTTTGGTTCGTGGTCTACGCGAGTCAGAATAGCGTGACATGCATGGGGGACATCGGAGTCACTCAACCGCAAGAGATGCACTAGATGTAGGAGCACCTGGGTGCCAGAGTCACGTGGACACAGGCCCTAGAGCATCATGCACGTGGGTGACGTGTCATGTCGTGATTAGCCTTGGACGTGGGAGAAAATCTTGGTGAAAGATGGGGTTTGGACTCCTAATGGTAACTCAGGATGAGATCGCGGTAAATCAGGAAACTGCTTAAGTTAGTTGTGGTAAATTTAAGCAGGATCAATCAGAATTAAGAGGAGATTACTAGAATGAGTTATCTATATGTATATTAGATCATGTTGATCAATATGTGCTCAATCTTCACGATGCCATTTGTACCTACAAACCACAAATACTCGTGAAAACCACAGGCAATCACATATTTCCAGCATATAAATAAAATGCAGCGTTATTGTCAAGAAATGGTCGTGCCGACCAAAAAAAATGACATAAATAACCTTGGTGGCTTAGCGATGGCACGACAAAAAATCCGAACTTTAATCATCACAGCAACATGTAACAGCAGATAACTCAAGATAGTAGATCCAATTCATATTTTTTGAATTTTTTTTATAATATGAACACAAATCCTAGAAATTGATGAAAAGCACACTAAATTGAAGAATCAGAGACTATCAATCATGCATATTGGTCGCAATCATCAATCCAGGAACATGCATAAGACAAATTTCATAAAGATCTACCATAAACCATGAAAAATTAAAATTTTAGGTTTAGGGCTTACTGGAAGAAATGATGCAAATGCGAGGAAAGGAGAAGGAGATGGCGAAAATAGACGCCGGATTCGGAATCTATGCTCAGAAAGCCTTCGGGAGCCGGTATTTCTGTCAGAAAGGGGGTTGGAAACGGCGAGGCGAGCGGAGATCCTTGGGTTAGGTATGCCCTAATTGGCAACTATAGCCTATAGATTGCCAATTAACCCCAAGATAATCTAAGTTAATCCTGGGGTATAATGACAGTAGTATGCCAATCATTGTATTTTATGAGAAGAATAATCATGAAAATGCACCTACAAAAATGAAAATGGAAATGCACAACAAGGCATAGAAAATAAACAGATTGAAGGTAAGACTCTATATCTAATTTCATGTCAGATGCAGGACTACAAAATAAACAAATTGAAGGTGGGATTGTAGCTAATGTCATGTTATATGAGTCTCAACATATTCAAACACTTATTGTTTCAAATTGTCTCCCCTAGTTAGTTCCATGAGACTCATCACAACCATAAGACAAAGAGAAGCAATTCTACATCCTTAAGGTGTTTTAATGTCTAGGCTCTAGGGTTGTTCCCCCACCCCCAAATAAATTAGGTAGTCCACCCCCTTAACACAGATGGTTGATACCTACTGTCCCTATATATTAGACATCCCATGCTTTTTCATGTAAGTTTTATATGTAGATTCCAGTGAAGCAAACCTCTCAGCATTGGATACGACAAAAGCTTCCAGAGCCCACATTGTATAACGTAATGAAGCCAATATCTTAAGAAGACCTCCTTTCCTCTGCTGAGTGGCTATGAGAGTCAATACAACAGGAAGGAGCAGAAACCACTGCAGTAAATGAAGATATATGATTTTTACAAAGAACTAAATATAACTAATGTAGGTAAAAAAGCTTAGAAGACGAACTATACATGTACCAATTGGGTTAGACTTGGTTCAAGCAAGACAGCAAGGGCATCGCCGCATAGGCAATACCAGTCACACAGTACAGAAGGCAGACTAAAATAATGTAATTCTCAGTGAAGGAAGATCTTGGATTGCTGATAGATCGACCACAGGCTTGATAAGTGTATTAAATTGGTCAAATGTGTCCTTGGAGAGGAAATAAGCTAAAGAACTCATGACAGAAGCACTTTCACGCCAATAGTGCAATTTGTCAACGGAAAAAGATCTCAAAGCTGCAACCATGCAAAAAGAGCTGCAGAACACAGAAAGTCAGACAGTTATTGAAAAGGTGAAGATAACTACTTATGCACCATGGCAGTTCAAATGGACAACCATACTGTTATGCCCTTCAGAGTACTTCCTCAAAATCAGTTAATCTATTTAAAAATATGGAAGTGCATAACAGTTCAAAAGGACAACTGCACTAACTCGTTCCCCTTATGGTACGTAACCGCAGTTTTTGGTCTCATCTCGGTCGCGCAAAGAGAAGAGATCTTGCAGAGATCTCGAAGAGATCATGTAATGTGATCTCGATGTCTCAGTTATCTTAAAAAGGTTTTTCACAAATAATGTTCACAACCTAATGACATATTCACATATAATACAAACAATAGCATATTCAAACAAATATAATATCACACAATTAGAGATAACATAGTACATTAATAGAAAGCTTAAATAATAATAGAAGTGGAAACATTACATCAATAGGAGCTTAAGTGACGTCAGGCAGTCACATCTTTCTAAACATGATGAACCTTTTTATGATTATAAAATAGGGCTAGATAATCGAGATATCATGGAGATTAGCAAATCAAACTGAGATCGCCGTGATCTCGGCAATATCTCTACGATATAGTGTAAACAGCTTAGAAAACCTGATTACATTATCTGTTCTCAATGAGATCTCACGAGTTTATGTTTCATGGGTGTTTCCCATAACTTTATGCCAAATATTCTCTTTCAATATGTCATTTTCATATTCTTTTTCTTCAAAAGTTTTTTCCCTAGATGGATATTGTTGTTCTCGTAGAGATCGCAATAAGCTCGGCAAACTCTTGCCAAAAAAGGTTAAGAATTTCTTTACATCATCTCTTCTCTCTATAAATGAAAAGAAATAGAGATCTCGGAAAGATTGTGAGCCATGACCCCCCCTTGACAGAAATTTCACAGTAATTGTTCTTAACCTATTTAATAGCCTGGAAGTTTTTAACACCTATAACTGGATCACCACTCCACTCAAATTCATGCACATATACGGGCTAGATGCAATGACAACATCTAACCATGCGGATAACAGATTGATTGAAGCTACTAAATCTGGCAACTTGAACAAATCATCCACCAGTGATTGAGACGATTGACAATCAAAGCTCAATCACATTAATTTTTCCTTAATTCCGGCAACTTGAACAAATCATCTACCCGTGATTGAGATGATTGATAATTAAAGCTCAAACACATTAATTTCTCCTTAATTCTAGCAACTTGAACAAATCATCTACTAGTGATTGAGACCTCTCCTAATTGTGATTGACAATCACAGCTCAATCACACTAATTTCTCCTTAATTCTTCAAATTGATTACTGTAAAGATTCTTTCAATTTAATTCAAATACTTACCTTGTAGTACATGATTGTAATCCCTTAATTAAGGGTATTTAACTCGATAAATAAGTGGAATGAAAAGAGAAAAGGTATCACCTTCAATTCTCACATGGTATCGGTCAGGAAGTGCATCCTTTCTTCCTGATTTCAGTTTTTTTTCTCATCCCTTGAGTTACTCATCCTTATCATCTCCCATGGCCTCCACTAGCCGGTCCCTATCCATTACCACGACCTCATCATCTACCCTTCCCATTGTTTAAAACATTTTCCAGGAGATCAATCTCAAACTTGCATCTTCCAACTATTACATGTGGAAGATGGAGGTTCTTCCGGTTCTCCGTTGCCATGGTCTCATTGGCCTTATTCATGGTGAGATGAAGCATTCTGAAGGTGATGACTTGGACGCTCCTGTTTGAGCATGGCTGCGGCTCGATCAAATGGTGCTCGCTTGGCTTGCATCCTCTGTCTCTGAGAAAGTTCTTCCACAAGTCATCCATTGCGAGTCTACCTCCGAGTTCCGGACAACGATGGAAACACTCTATAGCAAGTTCACCTGCTCTCGCATTCATGGAGTTAAGGGTGAACTCCACTCACTATCCAAGGGTTCCATGACCATTTCGGAGTATGTCAACAAAGCACGGGCACTGGCTCATACATTGTCCATGGTCGGCAAGCCCGTGGAAGATGATGACCTCATCATGTATGTTCTCAAAGACCTGGAACCGGAATTTGACCCTACCCCTACTGCCATCCAAATATCTATTGAGTTCCCTATTGTTGAGCAAGTCGCAACCCTTCTTGATTTCAAGACACGTCTGCAAGGGAAAGCTGCCACTCCTGTTGCCCTTCTCTCCACCCGTGGTCAGTCAAGGTCTGACCCTACTCGCAGTGGTGCTTCATATGGAGGGGGGCATGATATTTTCTCTCGTGGACCCCAGCCTGCTAACCGTCGCCCATCTGATAGTTCCACCTCTCGTGGTCACGGCTCGTCTGGTTGCCGTGGTCGCTCGCGTGCTGCTTCCGTCACCGGAGACTACAACAGTGTCTATTGTTATCGTTGTAGTTATCCCAATCATAAAGCTGATGTCTGTCATGCTCAAGTTGCTGGTGGACCATACCTGATTCAGGGTCTTACTGCTTTGCACATGACAGACCATTCTCATAGTGCTTGGTACCCTGACATAGGGGCCATGCATCATATGACTGCTGACACGGGTAACATGGAAGGTATTCTCCCTTATCGTGGATCCGATCATGTTGTTGTTGGAAATGGTGTTGGACATCTGGGTTATATAAATCTATCATCGGACTCTCATCGGTTTGAAAAAATACTAGTGGTTCCCAACTTGACTAAGAATCTACTTGTTGTTTCACAATTTTTCCAAGATAATCATTGTTATTTTACATTCTATCCTTGGGGATTTACTGTTTAAGCTTTGCAGAACGAGAAGATCTTGCTAGCCTGACCTAGATCAGGTGGCTTATATCGGGTTGGGAGCATTCCACCGAAGTTTCAACATGTGGGACTATTATGCAATAAAGTTGCTGATGATTTGTGGCACAATCGCCTAGGCCACCTATCCTCCAAAATAATGAAGACTAAGAGCATCTTCTCTTAGTCTACCAAATAATTTGAATAAACACTTTTGTGATAGCTGTAAGTTGGGCAAGATGTTGCCACAACAACCTATTTGGTTAATTGGCTACCCTCCACCTCATTGAATGGAAAGTCACCATATGAAGCTCTTTTTGGGAACCCACAATCCTACGGCCATCTTCGCACTTTTGGGTGCGCATGTTATCCATGTCTTCGGCCTTTTGGATGTGGCAAACTTGATTTCAAATCCATCTGATGTATTTTTCTTGGCTATTGTAGCCAGCACAAAGGGTACCTGTGCTTGGATCCAGCCATGGGCCATGTTTATATCTCACGCCATGTCTCTTTTGATGAGCAGGTATTTCCCCATGCCATCGGTGCCATCTCTGCTTTCAAGGTCCGCCCACTTGACCATTTGCTCAAGGCAAGTGGCTTGGACCCTACTTCCATAGTGCCATCTTTCCTCACTGGCCCTCTGTTGCCTATGAAGTCGTCTGTCTCCAAATGGGGGCCCCGTACGGTTCATACCATAGTTAGGAACATAGTGGACTGTCTTGTTTTGGTTCCAGTGTGTATTATCCATACCAAACCCTAACCATAAACCCAAAACCATAGAAACTATATATCTAATTCTTCCATATATAATTCTTCCGTCTAACTAATTGTCCCTGGTTCATTGTTGCCATATTTGGATCAAATACCTCCACTCAACTAGATAGGAAAACTATGTCTAACTACCTAGGTTTTACTATGGGAGACATAATTAAATACATAAACTCATTGTTGTTGGATGAGTTAGATGGAAAATTATATATGGAAAATTATATACGGTTTGGGGATAGCTTTGGACCCTCACGCATCTATATTCTTGTTAATCCTAGTCCTATCTCTTGTATTCCTAGGTTAACCTAGATCTAGCTTTCTAGGTTAAGCTATCCATCTAGGATTCTATAAACCTTATGTTCATAATAACTTAATGTAGAACATGTACTCCTATATTAGTCTTCTATACTCTATTATTATATATGTCCCTAGAGACTACTACAATAAGTTCTAGAACTTATTACGTCTATATCCTACATTAAGTTATTAGTAATGTAAGTTAAGGTTCATACAAGCATATGAATAAGTTATTAGATATCTTATATATATAATTTGTAGTCTCTTGGGTAGGTTCTATACAAATATTATACGTAATGTTAATAATTACGTCTAAATTAGGTATTATATTATACATCATTAGAAGACTACCTAGGGGTAAGAAGGATCAAATTTGTATTTGGGACATATTGTGCATATGGAATTATAATGAGCTTAAAATTAAATCATATATTAATTTTAATCTCATTATAATAATATATATCTTCTACATATATCATTACTAGTATGAACTACCTCCCATAAACCATATAAACTAGATTAAACTATGTATCTAATATAGCATAAGGTATAAATACCAAATTAATAACCTCTAAGTTACTGTAATACTCTAACTTATATTATTATAGGAGTATAATATTGGCATAGGTTATAATAGATAGCCCGTATAATATTGGCATAACATAATATAATATCTAAGTTATGTTATAACCTAGGTTATAACCCTGAACTAGGGGGTAAGAAGGATAAATTACATAGTCTCTTGGATTAGACTCTAGGGTATAATGTTTGTTATTCTTCATAACAAACTCTAAACCCAACTACTAGTTGGTATGGGACTCCATACCCATAGTCTCTAAGGTATTCCTAGAATATAATCCTAGAGACTATGTATCATATGATCCATACCAACTACTAGTTGTGTGAATACATAGTCTCTAGGGAAGGATCCATACACAACTACTAATTGTGTGAATTCCTAGATTCTAACTCTAGAGTCTAATCCTAGAGGCTATGTATCCAAAACCATAGAAACTACATATATAATCCTAGAAACTATGTATTCACACAACTAGTAGTCCATAGATGTTTCTTCCATATATAATTCTTCCATCTAACTAATCATCCCTGGTTCATCGTTGCCATATTTGGATCAAATACCTCCACTCAACTAGATAGAAAAACTATGTCTAACTGCCTAGGTTTTACTATGGGAGATATATTTAAACCTATAGAGGATAATTGTGTCATATGTCTTTTATACTCTATTATTATAAACATAGTCTAGAAGACTAAAGTAGGATTAAAATTAGATAGTTCCCATTGTTTATTCTAGACTATTATATATGTAGTTAGTTCACCTCTAACTAATACAAATTTAGGGTCATATGGACGATGGCATTCATGAACTTAGTTATACATAGATAACTTAAGGTTATCGATGTCATAACTTAAGGTTATCTATGTCTCCCTCTGTCCTAACATAACTATGAAGATAGTACCTTAGTATAAGTTACTATCATATATAGTTAACTCTATAGTAACTACTATCATAGTTTTATATCATAGTATATGAGATAGAAGTGCATATGGTCAGGGAATATAATGTTCCTTGTATAGTAGACTATTATATAAGAAGGATAGGACTATAATCTCATTATATATGGACTAGGGACTTGTATATGTTATATATAGGTTAAGAATTATATATGGGTTAAACTAACTATGTTCCTAACATATTGATATGGATATCCCTATTATAGGACTAAATAGTTACTAGTTTATATAACT